>JASPKZ010008776.1:0-143394 GCA_030220185.1 Diploptera punctata
ATACTGCGATGGACAGGAAATGTGGCACAAATGGGGAATAAAAGAGGAGTATGGAAACTTATTGTAGGAAAACAAAGGGGAAAAGTGCCCAGTAAGTAGGGCAAGAATGTGGTGGGAGAATAACAACAATAATAAGGAAAATAAGGGGAAGTGCTAACGAAGTAAGGCAAGAATGAGGTGGGAGAATAACAAAACATGATTTCAGATAGATGAATTATATAGTAAATGATTAGAAAACAACTGAGGATAAGGATGTATGGATAGCATATGTCTGCAGGACCATGAATCCTCCGGTTTGATATTGACAGTGAGTTAGTTTCAGTTAGTTGTCATAGTATTAATAATTTATTTTTCATTAAAGGGATCAGCATAGGTAATGCTTCTATACATTGTCAGGTGTTTGGCCGGGTTTGTGTTTATTTATATTCCGACATAAATAAAGACACAGATGATGCTTAAAATATCACATAACATTATTTCTTTCCACAATTATCAGCAAACTTTTATTCACAATTACAATTCACAATTAACGTTCTTTTAATGTGTATCACAATCACAATATTTTCACAGTTACTGTTGAATCCGTTCGCTATAATTTCTCGTTCACTCAACTTATCGCTGTCCAACACCAGACTGACTGCCTCCTGTCTCCGCCCTATTTATATCCATCCATAGTAATTCTGCCCGAAGGCAGGTCCTTCACTGCAATCATAGCATTTTCATGCTATGCTTGCAGCTTTACTAGGGAATTGTGTAGGTGTGGTAGCTTCCCGTTGCTTTCCACACCGGTGAAGGATGATGGTGATAAGGATGATGATGATGAAGATGATGGCCATATGATTTCGGGGACCGTTGGGCCTTAAAGTTTTCCTGACATTTGTCTTACAGGTGAGGAAAAACCCCGATAAAAACCTCACCCAGAAAAACTGCCCGACCGGGGATCGAACCCAGGCCCGCTGCGTGACAAGGCAGCACGCTACCTCGAGACCACAGCGGTGGACTCTATTTATATAAGGGCGAGAAAATTTCAGGACTTAATTTCGAGATACTTTAAACCGTAGAAGCCTCTGGCCACCGATCTTTCCTGAAAGGAGGAAGGAGGTGTTGATAGAATTATCTGGCAATACACTCCAGACACTTCGGCCGGTTTGTGCGGACCTTCTAACTCGCGATTGGCGACTCACAAATCTTCTCTGACCAATACGAAACGACCATTCTAGCCCCGCCCGCGCAATTCAAATGTCGCTATGGGAAACTTAATACTATTTTTTATTAGGAATATTCCACACTATAGTATTTCTCCTTCAACCCAAAGCGATTTGTCGCCAGAGGTTTCTGTCTAAAGCATATTCTTCCCTCAAATCTCTAGCTTCCATACTTCTCCTCACTCCATCTATCCTAAGTTCTTTAGGTCTGCTTCTTCCACTTCTTCCATTAATTTTCGATCAAGATCTTCCTTGGTATTCTAGCTGCTTCTATTCTTATGAGGTGTCCATACCATTTCAAACGTTTTTTTTTCTTTCTATTTTTTAAAATATTTTTCTTTCAACTCGCATAATTTCCCTTATTCTGCTGTTTTTGACTTCATCCCTTCTTGAAATTCTTGTTGATCACCTCCAAAAATCCATTTCTAGAGCTAGCAGCTTGTTGGCTTTTTTCTACTTACTGTCTAGGTTTCGGATCCATATAATAAAATACCTTGTAACACAACTTGAAATATAGTTTTCTTCGTTCTGTATATTATGTTTCTATTCCAAAGCACTGAATTCAACATACCAATGATTCTTCATCTATCAGTTATTCTTTCAATTTCCGTAGTTGAATTCTCAACTTTATTTAAAATAGATCCTAAATATTTAAAATGTTTAACATTGCTTATTTTTACTGAATTACATTTTAGCGCATCTGTTGGTATCCAATGAAATATATTCTGTTCTATTATAATTTTTCTGTAATCCCCATTTTTTTGTATTCTATCTCTAATTTTCTTAACATGTAAGATTCATCATCTGGATTCTGAGCAATCACCACCTGATCATCTGCAAATAGTAAATGGTGGAGGTAATAATTATCTTCTATTTGAATTCCCATATATTTGCAGTGTCTTGAAAAATTCTTCGTACAATTATCAATACGTACGTATATTTTGAAGAACGTTTGTGATAAGAAACACCCTGTAGTAGACCTTTTGATGTTTGGAATTTTTCTCAGCCATATCCTTCTTTTTTTAAGTTGGTTGAAAGCTAATTTTTGCATGTAGTAATGATTCAGTTTGGTAAATTTCCTTGTTATTAGATTGAGGCTCCAAATCAACATAAAAAAGTGGTAATGACTCCTTTGTAACTCTGTGTCGAATGTTATGTACGGTATGTTACGAACTCGATGTCCTAGTGCCAGCAATTCCTCAACAATATTCTCTGTATTTCCTGTTTTAACTGATACGTGTGATATTTTGCATTATTCTCATTTAGCAATCTCACTAACGATCTGTAAGCTTCAGTAGAGGTTGGCAGGATTTCAACCTCTTCTTTATATATTTTGTATGAGAAATCTGAATCAGGAAGTTTTTGTTTTATATAATTTATTAGTTGTGGTACGTTATCTACACCCGGAATAAATATGGGTGGAGGTTTATGTGGAAGTACTTTTGTTGATTGAGATGGATGTAGTTATTTACATTCTCAGTATCATCCATAAGTGTATCATAGGGATTATATACAGTACATTTAATAGCTTAGTCAGTAGAATGTTGAAACTCCCATTAAGCAAAGACAATTATATCCAAGAACTCAACTACATTAAGTATATGGCAAAAACCAATGGCTATAATGAAGAATTCATAGATAAGCTCGTAAAAAAACAAAAAAGGAAGAACAACATAACCAACATAACTAAACTAGAAAAAGAATCTGACAACAACAAGAAAACATGGATAACACTTACATACACAGGAAAAAGAAACGACAAAATTAGCCAATGCACTAAAGAAAGCCGATAAAAACGTAAAAATAGCATACAGAACCAATAACAAATTAACAACATAATAAATAATAACATTGAAGAAAATAACATTTTCAACAGCAAAGGAGTTTATAAACTGACATGTAAGGACTGCAACAAATTTATATAGGAAGGACAAACAGGATTTTTAACATCAGATTCAAAGAACATTTTCGAGACTTCGTTCACGCAGAAGGTAAATCAAGCTATGCAAAACACGTTATCCATGAAGGACATCGCATGTTAAATATTGAAAACACCCTAACAGTGATGCACAGAGGAAATAATCCAGCGAAGATAAACGTACTCGAAGAGATGGAAATCATGAAAGCAGCTCACAACGACAGCCTGATAAACGAAAACGAACCCAATACTTGCAACCCCCTCTACCAGATCTTCAGTGAAACACCAGTTTTGAATCCTGCCGATGATGGGACAAGTCCCGAAAGCGCTACAGTTAAATGATAATTAAGTTGAGGAGACGGACCTTTCAGGTGAATATTCTATAATTTTATATTCATTTTTATATACAGTTATTGATGTCATATTTTGAACTTGAGATATGTGGTGATGAGGCTTGCTAATTCCATTACACTTTCTCTTTTTACTACTAACTTGTTGCCAGTTTGTATTCTCATCATCATTAAGAAGTCTCTGTATAGTAATATCATCTTGTGATATATTACCGTCATCTTGTTTTTCATTTAATTGAGGCATGGAAATTATTTCTGTAATATTAGGAATATTATTAGAACTAACAGATTTACCTACAGTTCTGTTATTCCGTTCCTTAAGACTTTATGTTTTTAAATTGACATTCTTCTTGAATGTAAGATTTATGTCACATGTACTAATTTGCGGAACTGCTCTTTATAACTCATCACTGATAGTCTGTAGAACTGGTTCGCCATAATATTTAAGAGGACCGAATGTTGAAAATGATGAAAAAAATGCATTTTTTGTTCATTTTCTTTTTAATGATTCTGATTCTTTAGGATCATTTTCATGTAAACATTTTTATTGTAGGAGCAAAATTGACCCAGTGACGTAAGAGTTTAAATACCCTTGCAAGTATGGTTAGCATTACTACTCAAAATTTAAAATGCGTTTTTTTCGGTTTCCATTTTTTTGACATTTTCTAAAACTTAAAGCGCTCCTTACGATGCAATTGTTTTGCTATCAAAGTGAAATGTTGTGGTTAGACTCTCCAATAAATATTAATTCAAATTTGATATGCAGTTACTAGTCTAAGACACATGTGTTCTCTTAAATTGAGATAGAAAAATAATAAGAGTGACAAAATATTTATTTTTTAAAAATTAAATATAAGCAATGTCCTCCCTTTATACATTTTTTTGCATAGCAAATTTGTTTAGTGGAATCATGAAGACTCTGAATCTCTAATTTCAACAGAGAATATTTAAAAATGCATCGTAAGGAACATTTTTTAGGAAATATTAAAAAAATAGTTTTAAAAAATCATAATTCTGAAACTATTCTACTTATAAACACCAAACGTCACAGAAACGCTTCTATAAGCACATCATGTATGTGATACACATTTCAAAGCAATCAGATGAAAACTAAAAGAAATGTGAAATTCACCATTAGGTCCCCTTTATGTCCCCTTTGGGTCCAGTTAAATTTAAATTAATTTGCTGTCTTTCCGTTAGATTTCTTAACAAAACAAATACACACGAAATTAATATTATTATCAATATATTGGGACTAAAATAAACAATGAACACACTTAAATTATGAAATAATCAAATATAATTTAATTCAAATTCACGGTTGCTACCACAGAGAAAACGGACATTTGTTTGTTTTGACCCAAGTTTCAATAGATGTCTCTCTCAGGTAAATTCATGTAAACAGAACAAACTTTCCAAATAACACAATGACAAGTGACTAGCCATTACAACAATATGGGGGCCATCTCACTACATCAAGTTTATTTACATAGCCTGTTTCAGTCTGTTTATTCATGAATACTGCAATCTACTTCATTTCAAACCATTAAACTCGAGTACAGCTCCATTTAAAATAAATATATTGTGTTTTTAATTGTAGCAGAGACGTAAATTGAAAAACAATAAACATTTCTGGCTATTTTTTCGAAAGGCGAGCATCAAAACATAGGACCCTAAATACTAGATACATTGTGCATGTTAGAATAACTACTCTAACTCGGATCCATAGACCTGAGTTTGATTACTCTCAACATAATAGACATGTATACAGTGGCGGCTCATGTAATAGATAATGGTGGTTACAGAAACAATATATAACATATTAAAACATTAGCATTAATATTATAGATTAAAGCAGAATTTTAATGTTATGATAGGTACCTATATGTTGGAAGACCTAGAAGACGTTGGGCTGATGCATTATGAAGTCGGAACGGGCAATTGCCTAATCCCTGGAGTGATGATGATGATGATGATAAATATAAAAGTTAAAGTTAATAATTTTGAATTTTAAAATTCTTTTAATATTTAAATATAACTTAAATAAATAAAAACATCTAAATAATTCATTGTTAGTTATTGTTGAATAAAAATGTCTCAGTAGCAATTAAAGAAATTGCACTACGTAACAGTTTTTGTAATACTATGTTTTTAAAAATTGTTTTAAGTCATGTTCTAAAAATTATAAATCCTTCCGTTATAATTGTAATAAGAACACCTGCTTAACTTCATATTCTTATATGCAAGTAAGCTGAACTCTGATTGGATGTTAAAACAATTAACTTTCTTATTTAACAAATCAAATTAAACCTTATATTTAAAGGGCTATTAACCAATAGAATTTAAAATTACCATCATGTGATGTCATAATGGTCTTAAAATTATAAAAGAATTACACTAGTCATTCTGCATACAACTTTCAACAAAGATAGAAGCAAGAAGAGATCTCCTGATAAAAAGTAATATTTAATACTAAAAAGAATAATTGATTTAAGAAAAGAAGAGAATTTATTTTTTGAATTGACGGTGAAGAATAATACCACCTACATTTACTTAATCTGCTGGGAACTTTAAGAAGTGAATAAATTTGCAATTATTTCTACAAGAAACATTTTTTAGTAATTTTGAAGTGTTTTCCTATCCAGAGTACCAACTTCCGACCTTAAGAAGAGAATCCGGCTCTACTGAAAACCAAACCCAACCTGAACCAGTAATTCTTTTTCGGGACACAAATCCTTTCTTCAAAATGTTACTTCAACATCGGGCATGAAGAGAATTACTTCTTCAAAACGTCGCCACAACGTGGGACAAAGCAATTTACTTCTTCAAGATATACTAGCTAATACCCGGCGTGTTTGCTATGACTAAATAAATTAAATATTAAAGGTTAATTATATTGTTTGGTATACGCTGAGACGAACCAAACATGACGGTTCAGATTTCAGGTAAACCTCCACTTCTAATTGTCGGATTTGTTAAGGTTTTGATCATTTCTACCTCGGTATATTTTAATAGTCACAATTGTGACCGCTAGAGCGATTTTTAAAATTTTCATTTCAGGTGAACTCCTATACCTAATGGTTTTAGATGGTCCAATTGCGAATTTAAAACATCCAGGAACCCACTCAAACACATACTAAGAATTTCATCAGAATCGGTCCAGTCGTTTATACAATTTTTAACTTCGGGTTTCAGATAAACCTCCATTTTTAATTGATTTCGCTCTTTTTTGGATAATAGGCTTACCTACTTCGGTTCATTTTAATGGGATATACTGAGTTTCGTTGTGAAACATCGGAAAATGTGACCGCTACAGCGATTTTTAAATTTTCACTTCAGGTGAACTCCTATACCTAATGGTTTAAGAGGGTCCAATTGTGAATATAAACAACAATGGTACCCAATCAGACACACACAAAAAATTATAAAAATCGATCCAGTAGTTTAGGAGGAGTAGAGTGACAAACACACGTACAGAAGAATTAAATTCGCATGTCTTGGAAATGATCTCACACAAGGAGATCGAAACGTCGACATAAATTAATTAATTTTTTGACTGAGATAATGATTAATTTTGTTATTATTAACTACTCTCAAGGAATAATATTTAACAAACATATTAAATAATTATATTTTAGTTATTTAATATCCATCCATAGTAATTCTGCCCGAAGGCAGGTCCTTCACTGCAATCATAGCATTTTCATGCTATTTCGGGGACCGTTTGGGCCTTAAAGTTTTCCTGACATTTGTCTTACAGGTAAGGAAAAACCCCGATAAAAACCTCACCCAGAAAAACTGCCCCGACCGGGGATCGAACCCGGGCCCGCTGCGTTACAAGGCAGCACACTACCTCGAGACCACAGCGGTGGACTATTATTTAATATATACATATAATTATATTTTAATTAATTATTAATTATTTTTAAATATACATAGATTTGTATTACAGGAATGGTTACAGAAATGTAAACCATTGGGATTAAATTTGAAGAGAATAAATACATACATAACTTGTTATTCGCAGATGATCAAGTGGTAGTCACTTCAGGACATGAAGATGCAAACTATATGGATAGGAAACTAGAGGAAGAATAGACCTACTCAAGATGAGGTTCAACAATTAATTATAATAAAACAGAATATATGAGCCCAGATCTTTCCGAGGAATTAGAAACAAATGTAACAAATAATAAAACAGTAGAATATTTTAAGTATTTGGGATCAATAATTCAAAAGGATGGATCATCTGAATTAGACATCGAGAAAAGAATAAAAGAGACAAAGAAAGTTATTGGCGTATTAAATGCTATTTTATGGAGTAAACATATAATCAAGAGGACTAAATTATTAATATATAATACAACTGTGAAGAGTATTTTATTATATGGTGCAGAACGTTGAAGCAAAAGCATAGAAATAAATTATTAGTCACAGATATGGACTTTTTAAGAAGATCGGCAAGAATATGAAAATTGGATAAAGTAAGAAATAATACAATAAGATAAATACTGAATGTAGAAAATGATATTGTACAAGAGATTGAAGAAATCCAACTAAGATGGAATGGATATATAATGAGAAGAAGGGACACTGAACAAACAAAGAAGTATTGAAATGGATACTTCCTGGAAAAGGGAAACGTGGTAGACCAAAGCCAACGTGGATAAAGGGAATTCAAGACAACATGAAGAAGAGAAATATGACAGAAGCAGACACACAAGACCGGGAAATGTGGAAGAAAAATATTGTATATTTTGGTTGAGGATACCTGTGTAAATAACAGACAAAATCCTGAAATAAAAAAAATAATGATGTAGGCCTATATATAGAGATAAGCGCATGAATTTCTCCCTCTTTTTCTAAATCCTTTCTCTCTCATTTACATCACATTCACACGCTCTATACGTACACAAGAAAAACAGCATATTTTCAGTAACATGGACATTTTATTTAAAAAATCACATTTAATGTCGTATATGTATTCTCGAGCCCAGAAAGACAGAATTAAACTAAAACCCTGCAGCAGACATTCTGGTCACGATCCCTTGTGTGAAGAAGGAAATGAATTTAAATGAAACTTATTCAGGAAAACGTTCCAATTTTTACTCACATCTTTATAGCACGCGCTCTCTTCATTCAGTTTTCTGCGAATCTTTACATTTTTATTACATTATCCCTGATTTTTCTCATATCGATTTGCATTTATATTTTTTCAACAAAAACATTTCGTAGGTAAATCAAATACTATCGCTTTTCTTTCATTTTAGGATTAGCAATTCTAGGAGATATGATGCATTCTCTTTCTTGAGGGAAGGTAGATAGTATTTTATCCAACGACTCGACACTTTTAATAACCAAAGTTTTCTCCATTGCGATTTAAAACAGGGAATGAAAGGGCGAATCAATTTTTCTTCTCTTCTTCTTCTTCTTCTTCTTCGTTGGTGCTACGGTACTTGTAGTCTGACCTTCATCTCCCTTTTAACAGTCACCCATTCACTTCGACCACTTGTTTTTTTATTCCCAGTTCTTGATTTTTTAGTTCTTCCTGTACATCATCCAACCATCTCAACCTAGGTCGTCTACTATAGTTCGTCTGGCTTAACTTTGCAAGCAATTTGTAGAAAGAGACAACTGTGCTCACCATCTCTCACTCGCACCAGTGTTGATGGTGTTTCATCACCAGATGTTAATAGGGGTAAGGGGGAAGACGAAAACTGACAACAGGGTGGGTTCTTTCTTTTGTAACTGGAAGAAAGCGGTCAACGACCTACCTATATCTCCATCTCTCTCTTTGGCAAGTTTAGCCGGACATATAATAATCTCCTCTTACTATCCAGTTTGGAGTATAGAACCATTTAAGGTATTCGATTAGCATTCATCCTAAAGACATGGCATAGCCATTCAAACTTTTGCTTAGAGTCCCAAAAGAATAAGGCTTAAGTTTTTTTATTTTGCTATAATCTACGGCTATGATTTTACTTTCCTTTAATAGAAAGCAAGAATTTACGGCTGACAAAATACCTAGTTCCTGACCGGATTGAGCATTGGAACTTCGAATCCAGAGTCCTGAGACTACCGAGATCGACTAATTTAAAGAAAGATTAAACAATTTAGACGTAAGATAAAAACAAGTCCACCGCTGTGGTCTCGAGGTAGAGTGCTGCCTTGTCACGCAGCGGGCCCGGATTCGATTCCCAGTCGGAACAGGTTCCTGGGTGAGGTTTTTTCGGGTTTTTTTTCCTCACCTGTAAGGCAAATGTCAGGACGCTTAGGGCCCAACGGTCCCCGAAAATCATCCGGCCATCATTATCTTCCTTATCTTCCTTATCATCATCATCCTCCACCGGTGTGGAAAGCAACGGGAAGCTACCACACCTATAATTCCCTAGTAAAGCTGCAAAGCATAGCATGAAAATGCTATGATTGCAGTGAAAGACCTGCCCTCTGGCAGAATTGCTATGGATGGATGGATAAAAACAATTAATGAAAGGTTTGACTACGTTTGCTCAGATACACTTTATTTTAGGCCAAATTTTCTATAATACTAAGGCAGAGGGTCCATAGCGTTACTGTAGATTGTTAAATTCTACAAGAATCCAAAGATTATGGACGGGTTTCAACCCGCGAAATTCAAATTTATAATGGAGCATGGTAGTCATTACATTACCCAGATCTACAATTTAGAGAAAAATGTCATCATCATCTTTAAGGTATGGACTATTGAGCCGTTCCGCTCCCCGCTACACAATATGCTATGGGTCGTCCTTCCAATGTCGTTTCGGTCTTCAGGTCTATAATAAAGTATCTGTTTTGATGAACGATTATTTGGAATTCTTTGTACATGTTCAAACCATTTATATTTATTTTTGTATATTCTGTCGTTTATACGTATTATATCCTTGTAATTCATCTTTTGATCTCTTAAAGATACACCTGCAACATATCTCAGAAATCTCATTTCTACTGTTTCAATTTTATGTTTATCAGAGATCGTTAAAGGCCAAGTCACAGACCCGTATGTTAACGTTGAAATGAATACTGTTTTTAAAAATTTCAGTTGAGTTTTCCCTGTGGTCTTATTTTTCAAATATATTCTTATTGAACCACATATCTGTTGAAATTTCTCTAATTTCCTCTATATCTAAATTTTGCAGGTACGATATCATGCATCCCAGATGATTACAACAAGTTACTTGTTTAATGACGTTTGATCAAATTACAACTTTTATCCTTTTATGGTGTGTTCCAATAAATACTATGGACATTGTTTTCTCTGTTGATATCTTCAAATTATAATATTTTATTATTTCCATAATTTATAAACAGATTTTCTGAGGAAGCTACAATGATCTGGTCATCTGCGAATAAAAGGTGGCCATTTTCATTCCATTTATCATAAAATGTTCATCTAAATGAGTCTGCCATGTTCTAATGACATCGTCTAAACATATAATAAAAAATATTGGCGAAAGTGGGCACCTTGTCCATTGTTGATTTCTCCAGGACCATTTCGTTTATCTATACGATTTTTTTTTATTTTCGTGTAAACTTTTTTTGGCTTTAATTAGATGAGTTCGATATCCTTTTATTTTTTAGTATATCCCGTAATTAAGAGCGTAGAATTTTATCAAATTCCTTCTCATAGTCGATAAACAATGTAAAAAAAAGGGGGAAATGTAACTCGAAATATAGGAAAGCCTTTTTCAATCTATATTTCAAGTTTACTCCTGTCATATGATTATTTAGCAATTAAAATGAACAGAATGCTAGAGTATTCAATCTACAATAAGACGTGGTGAGACACAGAATGTCTAATCCCATTAGTAGCCTACGATGATATTTAAAGTTGTTTGCTTGTTAGTAAGATACTAAACTCTCCATTTATACCACACATGAGCACTGGACGTTTTTCTCAAGATGGAAGTTTGAGTTTTTTATCCAATTTTTACTCTCTCCTCAGTGGGCATACAGGCTTGGAATTCATGAATAAAATTTGCTGTGAATGAAAGACTCGGGCACATTGAGAGGGAACCCAACTTGGCTCACTATGAACGATACGTGAAGTGGAAGAAAACTTTACACTTCATTGATTCGGTTCGATAAAACCTCATAAGTGTTACTTACTACTCACTTACCGTGAACTGAATGCAAGTAGCCATAGTAGTTCTTATTCATTTCCTTTCAGTGGAACGTCTCCAATATTATTCGTTTTAATCAAATCATTTGTCTTCATAATAGGATATGCAAAATGTGTTTATACCAATGAAATTCACTGCGTTATTTTTTTCATCGGATTCCATCCTCGGAAATAGATCGTACTTACATGACAGATTTTTAATAATAATAATAATAATAATAATAATAATAATAATAATAATAATAATAATAATAATAATAATAATAATAATAATTCCTTTCAAAAAACGTTAAACTGAAAATATATAAAACTATTATTCTGCCAGTTATATTATATGGATGCGAAGCATGGACTCTTACTTTAAGGGAGGAAAGGAGATTACAAGTATTTGAGAATAAAGTACTTAGGAACATTTTTGGACCAAAGAGAGATGAACAGACAGGTGAATGGAGAAGACTACATAACAATGAACTACATGGTCTTTATAGGAAGCCAGATATAATAAGAACAGTTAAGTCTCGTAGACTGCGATGGGCAGGACATGTTGCACGAATGGGGAATGAAAGACTTGGATGGAAGCTTCTTGTAGGAAAGCCAGAGGGAAAACGCCCAGTTGGTAGACCAAGAATAAGGTGGGAGAATAACATTAACTATGATTTGAGGGAAGTAGATTATACAAGGAATGATTGGAAAGCATTGGCTCAGGATAGGGATGTATGGAGAGCTTATGTCCGCGCGGTCATGAACCTACGGGTTTGATAGTGCCAGTGAGTAAGTAAGTAAGTAAGTAAGTAAGTAAGTAAGTAAGTAAGTAAGTAAGTAATAATAATAATAATAATAATAATAATAATAATAATAATAATAATCATATCTATCTTCGGATTTTTACATCTGCTACCGTCTTCCCGTGCCAAACCTCCAAAGCCAACGGTCTTGGGCATCTTTAATGCTTAGCCCTCTTGCTTGCATTACTATCTTCATGCTTTCCTTCCCTATTAACTTTGGTCTCCCTCTTTTCTTCTTTCTGGTCGTTGCCATTTATATAGTGGTTTCCGCCATCGTTCATCTTCCATTCTTAAAATATGTCCTAAACATTTTAATTCCTTCTCCTCAATTCTTTCAATTATGCTTTCTTCTGTAAAACTAAATATATGGTCACACGTAGAAATTCATTATATAATGGAAATGGACAGCTAATGACAAATGAGGGAAATTTTGAGGAAGTGGCTGAATTCAAATACCTAGGAACAATGATCACAAATATGAATGAGATGCACAAAGAAATTAAACATAGGCTCAATTCTGGAAATGCATGCTATTATGCACTGCAGAGACTCTTGATGTCCCAACTCCTTTCAAAAAACGTTAAACTGAAAATATATAAAACTATTATTCTACCAGTTATATTATATGGGTGCGAAACATGGACTCTTACTTCAAGAGAGGAACGGAGATTACAAGTATTTGAGAATAAAGTACTTAGGAAAATTTTTGGACCAAAGAGAGATGAACAGACAGTTGAATGGAGAAGACTACATAACAATGAACTACATGGTCTTTATAGGAAGCCAGATATAATAAGAACAGTTAAGTCTCGTAGACTGCGTTGGGCAGGACATGTTGCACGTATGGGAAATGAAAGACTTGGATGGAAGCTTCTTGTAGGAAAGTCAGAGAGAAAACGCCCAGTTGGTAGACCAAGAATGAGGTGGGAGAATAACATTAACTATGATTTGAGGGAAGTAGATTATACAGGGAATGATTGGAAAGCATTAGCTCAGGATAGGGATGTATGGAGAGCTTATGTCCGTGCGGCCATGAACCTACGGGTTCGATAGTGCCAGTGAGTAAGTAAGTATGCTTTCTTCTGTTTCCATTATGTTTCAAATTTCATTATTTGTGACAGGTTCAAATTTTGACTTTTTGGCTCTTCTGCGTAAATAATCCATTTCTAGAACTATTAGTCTATTCTTGTAGTACTTATTAATTATTCGTACCTCACTTCCATACACTGCAATAGATTCCACTAATGTTTTACCAATACATTTTTTTTGTGTCTTTCCAAATATGCTTACCCAACATATGGAATTTAACGATGATATTATTTTGATACTCAATTAAATCCTATGCTTTATGTTCTCTTTTCCTATACCTTCAATGTTATCCATAATTATTCCCAAATATTTAGTTTGATTTACTTGCTTTATTTGAATTCCTTCTTCCAATATTAAATTGTCTCTTTCATTGCTATTTATTGCCAAATATTATGTATTTTTGTAAATTTACTGTGAGATCCTATGATTCATATGTGTTTTTCAACCTTTTATCATGGATTCACAATAATAATAATAATAACAATAATAATAGCAATAATAATAATAGCAATAATAATAATAATAGCAATAATAATAATAGCATTAATAATAATAGGCTAATAATAATAATAATAATAATAATAATTACAATGGTAATATTATTATTTATAGAATAAATAGAACTTTAATTTACAATCCGTAATTTACTATTCCAGTTACAGATATTTGAAAATAAGTAAGACTTAAATTAACTACAGTGAATATTACTAGTATATTGAGAGCTGTCGTTATCAATACATTAGAGTGTCATTTTATATACTGAATTATACTCGGGTTAATTAATTTAACGAGTGATACTTTACAGCTTTAAAATAATTGGTTTATGAAATAAATAAAGGTAGTATACGTTGTAGTCTCGAGGTAGCGTGCTGCCTTGTCACGCAGCGGGCTCGAGTTCGATTCCCGGTCGGGACAGGCTCCTGGATGATGTTTTTTTTTCGGTTTTTTCCTCACCTTTAAGACAAATGTCAGGAAGTATAGGGCCCAACGGTCCCCGAAAATCATCCGCCATAATCATCATCATCATCCTTCACTGGTGTGGAAAGCAACGGGAAGCTACCACACCTATAATTCCCTAGTAAAGCATAGCGTTGAAATGCTATGATTGCAGTAAAAGACCTGCCCTCGGGCAGAATTACTGTGGATGGCTGATTCTTGTAAATGAATTCCGAATGAATGAAGCTATTGAGGTTGTTCTCGTAACAATATTTTTAGCAAAAGTTTTATAAATCTTCATCGATTATACCTAGTATCATCATCATAGTACATTCACGAATTTAGGCTATTTGTTGACCTGTTTCGGCCTCAAGAGAAACACCATCCAAAAGTCTTTTGAGCAGACGTCCTGATCTTCTTCTTCCTGCAGGTTGATATCTTAACATTTGTTTGGGCATCCTGTGATCTTCCATTCGATGAACATGTTGCATCCATCTTGACTTATTATCAGACATTCTGTTTTCTAAAGGTTCCATGTGTAATTCTTCTAAGATGTATTTTCTTTTTGATCTAGTAGTGTGTATCCTGCAGTCCTCCGAAGGTATCTCATTTCAGCAGACGTAAGTCTCTATATATCCTTTTGTTTCAATGTCCATATACTTAGTAAACACCGAAAATAACTGTATATAATTATTCTGTACGTGTGTGTGACACACTACTCCTAAACGACTGGACCGAATTTGATTAAATGTTTTGTGTGTCTCTGATTGGGTCCCTCGATGGTTTAGATTCGCAATTGGATCCTCTAAAACTATTAGGTGTAGGAGTTTACCGGAAGTGAAAATTTAAAAATTATTCCAATGGTCACAATTTTCGATGTTTCACAACGAAACTCAGTATATCCTATTAAAATAAACCGAGGTAGGTATTATCCAAAAATGAGCGAAATCGGACAATTAGAAGTGAAGGTTTACCGGAAATCCGAAATTAAAAACTGACTAGCAACTGCCATGTTTGGTTTGTCTCAGAGTATACCATACAATTTGATTAACACTTCATATTTAATTTATTTAGGCGTAGCAACAACAGCGAATATTGGCTAGTATATAAATAAATAAATAATGTGTGTTATATTGTAGATTTTCATGGATATAAGTATGAGATTAAGAACGTTTTCTTGGGTTTTCCGTGTCATGGATTCAAGGTCGGCCTCTGGCTAATGATTCCGACGTTGCTGCACGATCGCACTGCCATTATCAAGGAATGATAAGTTCTAGTCACTGGTTTAGGTATTGTATAATCAGACGCATTAAGTTTTCACTGTGGTCCGTTTTAGAAACTGTACATCCATCCAAAGTTTAGGTCTTATCTAATTAAACACGTTGAGTGAAAACTCAAACTGTTTGATTATACAAAAACTAAACCAGTGATTCGAAATTATCATTTCTTGATAATGGCATCTGGGATCATGCCGAAACGTCGGATAATATATATATATATTATTTATTTAAGAATATTCCACAATACAGTGTTTCTCCTTCAACCCAAAGTGATTTGTCGCCAGAGGTTCCTGTCTAAAGCATCTTCTTCCCTCAAATATCTAGCTTCCATACTTCTCTTCACTCCATCCATCCATCGTTCTCTAGGCCTGCCTCTTCAACTTCTTCCATTAGCTTTCCAATTAAGGATCTTCTTTGGTATTCTCTCTTCTTCCATTCTTATGAGGTGTCCATACCATTTCAAACGTTTTTCTTCTATTTTTCCTAACATGTTTTTTCAACTTGCATAATTTCCCTTATAGTGCTGTTTCTGATCTTATCCCTACTTGCAATTTTTGTCGATCGCCTCCAAAAATCTATTTCTACTATATATATATAGTTGTGGAAAGCAACGGGGAGCTACCACACCTACAATTCCCTAGTAAAGCTGCAAAGCATAGCATGAAAATGCTATTACTGCAGTGAAAGACCCGCCCTCGGGCAGAATTACTATGGATGCATGGATATATATAGTAAAAGTAAAGTGATTCCACAACAGGCGTCAGGAGGCCCTTGGGGTAGTAGGAGGTTAAGGCTCTCACTTTTTCTAGACAATCGGCACTTTATGTCAGCCGGGTTGTCAGCCCTGCGTGACGGCCGCCTTTATCCCAGAACAAGCATCTGGTACTCATTTCCGTTAGAGGCTGAGTCGACCTCAGGGCCATAGTGCCGCCAGAAGGTTTGTGTCAGTTTAAAAATCCTGACCCCAACGGGACTTGAACCCCTCGACCTTCCGGCTTGTAGCTCAGTGCCTTAACCACTACGCTAAGACGGGCCCCATATATATATATATATATATATATATATATAAGCCTATCTATTTTCACGCAGGTTATAAAATAAATTCTATAACACTGCAAACATCAAAACAAGACATATGGTACATATTATAATTAACATATCACAGAATTGACTTGTGCACTCTTACAAGCACAAGAAATATAATCGTAGGCCCAAATTTAAAATTCTTCTTCTTCTTCCTTCCAAGTATTAGGCCAAGGCCTGTTACGATCCTATAGAAAATTTTCCCTCCGGGAAATTCTCGTATAAGACTTGAAAGCATAATAATAGTCCCTTCGATTGGTTGCTGGCCAAAGGGAGGCAAGACCAGTGATGGGGCTGCCATCTTATAGCCTCTGGTCAGGCTTTTCTGGAGAAGAAAAGAAAATAAAGGAAAGAAGAAATGGAAGAAAGGAAAGACTCCCTAGCCCTCGGATGCCCTAATAGCGTCGGGGTCGAAAAAAAACAAGAGTTAACCAAGAGAGGTTAGATAGTAAAGTTAAGAGAGTGCAAAACACAAGTAAGTGGAAGAAATGTTTTGCTCAGCTTGGGCACCTTGTGGTCGCCATCCACATATCCCCTAGATGAGGACCCCTGAGGGGCCAAATTTAAAATTGTAGTATTTAATTAATGAAATTAAGAAACTAATCTATATATATTGGTAAGAACTTGTTAAGGATATAGATTGTTTAAATTTGTGGATGTTACACGAAATAATTAGGCAAAGTTATGAAATGAGTTTTATTTAGAGTTTAATTGAATTCGTTGAGTTGTAATTTGCATGTATATGAAACCAATTTGCTCTCGAGGCAGAGTCTAATCACTGGTTGAAAAAGTGTGATGTCACAATTCCAAAACAGATGTTTTAATGACATTTGTTTGAGACCAGAAAATCAGAGAATGGGATATCTCCTACACAAAATAGAATCTTACATAAATTTAAGGGGAGAAGGTACCTTAGAAATGGGGAAAATTTGAATTTTTGTTTTTTTGCTCATATTCATACCTTCAAATGTATTCTATATGAATATAAATTGGTTTTGCACCACAAACGTATTTAAAGGTCCTAAGTGTGGGTTTAAAGCACATGCTGCAGTGTAGGACTGTGAGTAGTGTAAAAATTTAAACTCAATTTCTCACTACTTTTGTTTTTGCTAGCCTTATGCCCCTTTTCTCTGAAACTGTTCATCCCAGAGAAATTAAAATTTCACAGGCTATTTGTCTGGTACATAGGCATAAACTGGCAATTTTCAACGTATTAATGTCATTATTAAGGGCACCAATAATTATTTTCCTTTTCGAAATACACAAAAAAATAGCATTATTTTAAAACATTCTTGCGATTTCATTTGTAATGCTGTGTTCTGGAAAAAAAAATGTCAGTTTATTGCCAAATAGTTTAGGATGTGAGAAAAAATGTTCTACTGTTAACAGTGCTTCTGAAAAGAAACATTAAAATTAGATCATTTAACATGGCGGAGATACAAGGTACCTTCTCCCCTTAATATAATGTTCTATTGAAATAATCTGAAGTAACTGAGTAACTAAAGTAACTCAACTAACAGAGTAACTGGGTAACTCAACTAGACGTTCTAAATTGGGGAAAAAATCGGAAATACAATCATCAAACAACAAATGAAAGTCCAAAATTCGATATAACATTTTGTGAGATACAGACAACTAAGTACATAGAATTCTAGAGACATGATTACCCAGACAAACTTTGGGATGGATTCCACCTGGGAAAAGAAAGAGAGGTCGACCTAAATTTAAATGGATGGATGGATGGATGATGTAAGAAGAGGGATAGACTAAGATATAGATAGGAAAGTAAGTTTCACGTACATGCCATAACGGGCGCTAGTGTAGAACTAACCTGCTGACATCTAATGTATTGCTGTGATACTAATATGAAATTCAGCACTGTCTGGTGGTAAAATTATGAATTTTGTAGATATAGGCGTAATTTAAATAGTTTCCTTTTAGGTTATTTAGGGAAGCAAAAACATATTTTCCTTTCCCATATAAAGTCTTGCAGCCTGTACAATATATGTATCGGAAATTAAATTTACAAAATGGTTAATTTCACATAATCCCGAGTGCTCTGTGAACACGCAGTATGCCTTGCATTTTGTTTCTGATCCGATTGAGGGTCTTTCCACTTTACAGCGGTTGCCCTTTTACCAGCCGGCTGCTGGCCCTTCACATCCACATGTGTCAATCACAGAGGTAGATGATCAATAGCCAGTGTAGGGGTGACATGTGGTTAGCATGTCGAGTCCCCCAGCCGTTATAGCTGGTTCCTCAACCTGGAGCCGCTACTTATTGTAGCTACCCAATTGCCTCACGATGCTGGGTGGGCACCGGTCCCATACTGGCCGAAATACCATGAGAAAATTTCTTCCCCCATGGAGACTCGAACCAGCGCAAGTCCCGTAGCTCCGCGCAAAGGCTTCCTACCTTAACCGCTCGGCTACGGCGCGGGACTGCATTTGTTTCTAAGTTAGAAATTATGTTGCTATGAACTAAAAAAGCTACCACTCCTACGGTCATTATAGTTCCTCGCAAATTTTTAGGTGTCATTGAACGCAGTTTGTCCCCTGGATGTAAATACTCTGTGAGAAGAGGTATGAGGGAGCTAGGTCTGGAAGAATTGGAATAGGAAGATAGAGAAGAATGGAGAAAGAAGATACAAATTAAAAAAAGCTTTGGGTACAGGAAGACGTTTTGTTACATTGTAAACCTGTTTATAAATAAATGAACCGAGTAACTAACTCACTGGAATTATCGAACCTGGATATTCATGGCCATATATTCCTATCCTGAGCTAATATTTTCCAATCATTCGCCTCCAACAATTCAAGATTATTGTTAATTTTCCAATTCATTTTTGACCTAACTACAGAGCATTTTCTCACTTGCCTACAATAAGTTTCCAGTCCCTCTTTTATTTACCATTAAACAATTGTTAATTATTGTGACTATTTAACTCAGGCCCCAAATGGGAGTCAATAACCAATCACGTTTCAATTAATCTTGTTTTACAACCAACGACAGTCATGTTTCATCTCGATCTTTATAGAATTCTCTTAACCAGCTCCTGTTTCTGTGATAAAGAAAGCTCCTCCTTTTTAATATTCTGAACAGGTCAGAACATTATTTTGCAGTGACCGACTCTCCAACAAATACACTGAATATAGCAAATAGTGAACGGATTCCTTCGAACTACATATTTGACAATTGTGTATTCAATAATTGTGTTTTTAAATAACGGTTTTACTGAGTTGTTTACTAAAAGAAATTAATAACCTATAATGTTGGTTATAATATACAGTTTGACGTGTTTCATTTTTCCTCCACTAGGGTTCATACTTACAATATTGCAATCCTATTTGGTAGTAAATAATATGGTCAATTTGCAGTGGATAAACAAATGAAACATAACCACACATTTCTGATTTGTTTTCAAACATAACTGTTTACATTAAATATATAAATATTTTAAAATAACTATATTAAATAATTATTTTTGATTAAACAAGCTTAATTTTATTCGTTAAATAGTCCTAACAAATTACATTCTTGATTACCAAATCCTCTAGATAAATTCACGAGTCACTTCGTGACTCGTGAATTTATTAGTGATTTTGAAATCACTCGTGTCATTACCTATGATAAACTGTCTGCAGTAAAAAAAGATTGATAAGCATTAAAAATGAAGCTAAACGCAATATTGAATCAACATTTTGCAATTAATATGATTAATGGATCATAAAAAAACTAACTCACTGACTCTATCGAACCCGTACATTCATGGCCGCGCGGACATAATCTCTCCATACATTCCTCTCCTAAGCTAATATTTTCCAATCATCTCCTGCAAAATCTACTTACCTAAAATCATTGTTAATGTTATTCTTCCATCTAATTCTTGGCCTACCAACTGATCGTTTACCTTCTGGTTTTCTTATAAGAAGCTTCCATGCCCCTCTTTCATTCCCATTCATACCACATGCCCTGCCCATCGCAGTTTACGTGATTTAACTAATCTTATTACATCTGGTTTCTAATAAAGATGATATAGCTCACTGTTTTGTAGTCTTCTTCATTCACCTGCCTCTTGATCTTTTTTTGGTTGAAAAACTTTCCTAAGAAATCTATTCTCAAATACTCGTAATATTTTCTCTGCAATGGGTCATACAAAATTATTTACGTAAATACAATATGAACATTAACCCATTCACTTCAGGTTTAAATACTCAGTGCTTTTCCCCAGAAACCGGATTTAAGTTACCATAAATTATATTATCTATTTTCAAACTTTCAAAACGAACAAAATATAACGGTATTTGAGATCTTAATAAGGGTGAAAGCCAGAACACATTCCTCTACTATTCATAAATGTTAATAAAACATTACCCTGGCAAGGGATGTACAAAAATTGCAAAATATATAACAGGCAGAGTTAAGCGAGTGTACCTCGTCTTCTGAGGCGAATGGGTTAAGTAACATATGTTCAATGTTTTATGATTATATTGGCTGTTTTCAAGGCAATACAATACAACAACAAAAATAACGAATGAAAATATACTACTGTATATAGGACAGTCGTAATACAGATGTTTTCACAGGGCAAGCAGTGAGATTACTTCGAGGAGTGGTGACAAAAATTCGTAACTTACCGTAAATGTTGAGCCTGGCTGCATGACTGACCGATCCCAGAGAGTTGGAGGCCTTGCAAGTATATAGTCCTCCATCTTGAACACGGACGCTAGTAATGTTTACGTGACTGATAACGTCACCAGCCTGATCCACGTATTGTCCTATGGCATATCTATGGCCTACTGTGGCAGCAGTCAGCACTTCGCCGTCTAGGAACCACGAGAACTGTGGAGGTGGACTTCCAGTAGCGGAACAGTGAAGGGAAACTGGCGAAGTTGGCCTTAATACCTGCTCGATGAACGTAGATTGAAGTTCCGGGATTGTGTCTGCAAAGGTAATAAAATTATGTTGCTATAAATAGAAATAATATATTAATGAAATGGAAACATAGCTATAAATGTATGGATATCTCAATAGGCAACAGATTTGCTGGCATTACAATTAGCTGATGATCATCTGGTTTTAGCGCAAGATAAATATGATATGCAATTCATGATAAAAAAAATTTGAAAAAAAAACATATGAATCATGGGGCCTCACAGTAAATTTACAGAAGAAAAGCAGAATATTTGGCAATAAATAACTACGAAAAAGAAACTTTAATGTTGGTAGAAGAAATTTAAATAAAGCAAGTGAAACAAAATACATATTTAGGAATAATTATGGATAATATTGAAGGAATAGGCAAAGAGAACATAAAATATAGAATCGAATTGAGTAGCAAAATATCGTCGTTAAATTATATATGGTTGGATAAGCATATTTGGAAAGACACCAACAAATATATTGGTGGAATCTGTTGCAATATATGGTAGTGAGGTATGGACATTCGATAAGTACTACAAGAATAGTCTAATAGTTTTAGAAATGGATTATTTACGCAGAAGTGCCAGAAAGTAAAAATCAGAACATATCACAAGTAAGGAAATTAGAAACATAATGAAGCAGAAAAAAAGCATAATTGAAATAATTGCGGAGAATGAATTAAAATGGTTAGGGCATATTTTAAGAATGACAGATGAGCGATGGCAGAAACAACTATGTCAATGGCAAACGATCAGAAAGAAGGAAAAAAGGAGACCATCAAGTTAACATGGAAGGAAAGCATGAGGATAGTAATGCAAGCAAGGGGGTTAAGCATTGAAGATGCCTAAGATCGTAGGCTTTGGAAGTTTGGCACGGGAAGACGCAGCAGCTGTAAAAACCCGAAGATAGATAGATAATTAGAAATAAACAAATGTGCTTTTGATATACTAAAACCAACAGATGAATCAGACATGCGCTATGCAGGGTGATACAAGATTCTTATTAAACACTTCTGGAGGTTGTAGAGGGGACTTATTAGATAAAGGTTCGATTGTAAAACTTTGTCCCGGAATGCAACATTTTTGTACTACACTGATGACAAGAATCAACATTTCAAATCTCTAGCCTCATAGCAGATAATCGATATTGATAAAGGTCTGTTTGAGACCATCAGAATGCACATATCTTCTATTTACAGTATGACGTGACTCCCAGATATTACAGTTTTCTGCTGGAAGTACTGTTAAAGTTCTTAGGTGATGTGCTACTGGACATCTTATTCTTCTTCATCCAACCAAGTCTTATGTCTATAGGTTTGTTGCGATCTCACTGATTAATTCTCTTCCTGTTGGACAATAACGAAGCACGGCCTTGGGAAGTCTAGCTGAACTCATTCGTTGCAAATGATTGAGTTGTTCTGGCATATATGTATGTATTCAATGACCGGTTCTAAACGTAGTTAAAGATACCATTATTGTGTTTGTGATCCCATTCGGTATATATCCAGCTGTATATCTCACGAATCTCATTTCACTGGAAGTTATCCTGCTCTCTTCTTCTTTCCTCAGGGTTCATGCCTCACTGCCGTAGCAAAGTGCAGGTGTTGCTAAGGTTTTGTATAACCGTATTCTGATAACTCTCTGGACAAGGTTTCATTACTGAATTTATTATTCCCATGGTTTTATTAAAATTAATAATTTTATTTGCTATGTCTCCTTCATCCAAATATGTTAATATATACCCAAGGTAGGTAAATGAATTTACTCTCTCCAGTATTTTTGAATCTATACAAATTTTGCTACGTACAGGGAAACTTGAAAAGCCATTACTTTTGTTTTTTCTGTATTGATTTATGTTATATTTGATAGTTATTTTGTTAAAATCATATACTGAATACTGAAATTCGTCCTCCGAGGATGTCACTAATGCTACATCATTCTGCGAAAATTAACTATCTAATTTAACAGTTCTAGTCAATTGAATATGCCCATAACGTTGTTCTCTCCATTATATATATATATATATATATATATATATATATGACATAAAAATAAATGCCTGGACGGGATTTGAACCCGGACCTCTAGATTGATACTCCAGCGTGCTATCCATTACACCACTGGGCAAATCTAATACAAACATTTATTTGTCTTATATATATATATATATATATATATTTTCCCGGTGATGTAATGTAATGGATAGCAAGCTGCAGTACCAATCCAGAGGTCCGGGTTCAAATCCCGTCCAGGCATTTATTTTATCATGTCATATTAAGCTTGCATTGTTCAGTGTAAAAATTTAATTATAACATCGATAAAGCGTCACTGCTATAAAGTAAAAATATTCTCTTTAATGTGCTTACTTATTATAGTAGCTAGCTACCAGGTGGCAGTGAAGACCGAGTTCTCGCTACATCTCGTTATAATGCATATATATGCATATATATATATATATATATATATATATATATATATATATATATATATGCATTATAACGAGATGTAGCGAGAACTCGGTCTTCACTGCCACCTGGTAGCTAGCTACTATAATAAGTAAGCACATTAAAGAGAATATTTTTACTTTATAGCAGTGACGCTTTATCGATGTTATAATTAAATTTTTACACTGAACAATGCAAGCTTAATATGACATGATAAAATAAATGCCTGGACGGGATTTGAACCCGGACCTCTGGATTGGTACTGCAGCTTGCTATCCATTACATTACACCACCGGGAAAATCTAATATATATATATATATATATATATATATATGTGTGTGTGTGTGTGTGTGATATATAAAAGTGGCGATAGAGGGCATTCTTGTCTCACTCTTGTATGAAATTCCTACCATTGTAATAGTTTATTGTCACTTCTTACTGCAATTAAATTCGATTTTTACAGGTCGCTTTAACAATAGTCAAATAATGTACTATAGCCGAAACAGGGGTAGGAGCAGCCATGAAACTTGTGGTCTGAACGGGAATCGAACCGGGAACCCAATTAAACTGTGGCCAGGAGCTCTGACCACTAGCCCATGTTGAAACAACATTATAGTATAATATTTTGAATGTATGCAACTTTCTTATTTGGTAATATGTCAAGGAAATTCATTGACAGATACCTTACTCACATAGAGCGAGTTAAAACACTGGCGTGTCTTGATAAAGAGCTGAGAAATTTGTGTTAACTAACTGTAATATAGAGATATTTGTCAGGCAGAAGAGTGCACGTCTTCACTCTCACTCTCTCTCTCTCTCTCTCTCTCTCTCTCTCTCTCTCTCTCTCTCTCTCTTTCGCACTATCTCTTGTCGTTCTCAGCCATCTGGGTTAGGAATTACGAAGTTGAGGTTTGTGACATGGGGCAGTTGAGAAATTTGTGAACTGGATTAGCATTCAGTGTTTGAGATATCTAGATCATTGTTATATAATACATATATACATAAGGACTTTATTAAACTAAAAGTAAGACACATACAATATTATTTACAAATATGGATCGCATGGACAGTACGCCATACGTGCTGTTGACAGATATAAACCGACAAAATATTTTGGCCGAATGTGCGGGAAAACGATCACTGTTTTTACAAAGAGACCTAAAACAAGTTTGGGGAAAAGAATCTTATATACTCAATCTAAGATTTAAAGAGAGATCAGGGCTTGCTTGGTTCAGGTTAGGGGCATGGAAAATTTAAAAAAAATTAGCGACGATCACGATATGCGAACATGTCCAATGTGCGGTAACTTTGAAGACGAGATGCATATATTAGGAAAATGTAACGATTTAGAATACTGGAGGCATCAGTTATTACCGGAAATATTTCTAAATTCGAATCGTGAAAGATTGGCATGCTACGAGAAAATTGGATAAACTTGGGTAGATTTCTGGACAAAACGCGGAAAATAAGAACAACACTTATTCAGGAATAAATAAATATGTTAACAAATTGCAATATAATGTAAAGATAAAAGCAAGATATGGAGGGGCCAAAACTTTTGCTCTCAAAACAGATTTCTGCAGCTAAAAGTTATACAGAATCTCCCATGCATATTATTTTTAAATATCTTTAAACCATAAATTATATTTAATAATTCGTTCTACATGAAATCAAGCCTGTTGTAATTAAAGAAAATGTCCCGTGCCGTAGTCGAGTGGACAAGGCAGGAAGCCTTGGCGCACAGCTACGGGACTTGTGCTAGTCCGAGTCTCCATGGGGGAAGAAATTTTCTCATGGTACGAGTATTTCGGCCAGTATGGGACCGGTGCCCACCCAGCATCGTGAGGCATTTGGGTAGCTACAATAAGTAGCGGTTCCTGGTTGAGAAGACCAGCTATAACGGCTAGGGGACTCTACATGCTGATCACATGCCACCGCTATACTGGCTGGATGATCATCTACCTCAGTGATTGACACATGTGGATGTGAGGCCAGCAGGCAGTTGGTAGGCTAAGGGCCTTCTAGGTCTGTCGCGCCATGAAATTATTTTTTATTATTATTAAAACTACAATATTTTTCTTTTCTAGAATAGATAAAATTTGTTTCAGGTTTTATAATCTCCTGTACATATAAAAATGAATGCATGTATGTCTATCTGTATATCCTTTATAGACTTCTAAACCGTTCAACCAATCTTCGTGAAAATTTGTATATACAGGGTTTCAAATGCGGCGTGTGTTTAGTAGCCATGTTCTGAAATCATTAGATGTAGTAGTTTACCTGAAACGAAAATTTAAAAATCGCTCTTACTTACTTACTCACTGGCACTATCGAACCCGTAGGTTCATGACCGCGCGGACATAAGCTCTCCATACATCCCTATCCTGAGCTAATGCTTTCCAATCATTCCCACTATAATCTACTTCCCTCAAATCATAGTTAATGTTGTTCTCCCCACCTCATTCTTGGTCTACCAACTGGGCGTTTTCCCTCTGGCTTCCTACAAGAAGCTTCCATGCACGTCTTTCATTCCCCATACGTGCAACATGTCCTGCCCATCGCAGTCTACAAGAATCGCTCTATCGATGCAAATGTTGATGTTTCACAACGAAACTCGAAATATCCTATTAAAATAAACTGAGGTGTGTATTATAAAAAAAATCAGCGAAATCCGACCGTTAGAAGTGGGGGTTTACTTGAAATTTGAAATTAAAAATTTCCCCCAAAAACAGCCATGTTTGATTCATCGCAGTGTATACCGTCTAATTAATTACACTGAGCAACAAAAAATAAACTTTTTATTGTCTCAGAAAGAAACATGTGATTATGACAGTATTTTTTCTCCTGAATTCAAGTATGATATCGGTTTTTCTCTATCATGCAAAGTTTCCGAGAGACAGGAATTTATAATTTCAAACACTTTAATATTTTTTAAATTCGTAACTACATCATATTCGAACATTCGGACTCACCTAGAAGTAAGAAATGACGATTTACTGCTATATTTCGCCTGTGGAGCATCCCTCTTGATGGTCCAACAATAATCGGCCAGCATATTAGGATTCCATTTGCCTTGATATCTCTTTTCCATAGCTGAAATCTCTTGATTAAAGTGTTCCCCGTTTTATTTTACATGGACAAATGGACGGAAAAACGTTTATTAAAAAATAATTAGGGCGTATTTAAATACATTAATTGAAATTGAAATTAAAAAAAAAACTGTAGGTGATGGAGGAATTCCGAATATATATTTGAAAACACGATAAAAAACTGCATTAAGTACAACTATTGGTACTCATGAGACAAACATCATGTTAACCCTCAATATTTAATTTATTTAGGCATAGCAGCGCACGTCGGGTATTAGCTAGTTATAGGAAAATGAGTAAGAGTCTGTCTGACCTTTATGGACTCAAAAACTATTTGGCCGATTTTAATGGGGTTTTCATAATCATTTAGCGATATCTTCTGGTACAATTAACGTATAATGACATATTACCGTATTTATTATAGGACTGGAACTAAAAAAAGTGCATCGGTATGCACTAAAACTCGCTTTTGGACGCTTAAATGACTTACGTTGCATAAACCATTACAAACACAACAAATGAATGTATACAGAATTAAATATCTAAAAAAGTCCGCGACTTCATATGTCTATCTTTACGGATAACTTACATTGATCATTTTACTTTTCAGCTCATTGATGCCAAGAAGATCGCTAGTAATCAATAAAATATGATATAGGCCTAACTAACTGACCAACGAACTAACTGACATTGTTGAACCCGTAGCTTCATGGCCGCGAGAACGTAAGTTCTACAATCATCCCTATCCTCAGCTAATGTTTTCCAATCCTCCCTGTATAATTTACTTACCTCAAATTATGATTAGTATTATTCTTCCACCTCATTCTTGGCCTATCTACTGGGCGATACCCCTCTGGTTTTTCTAAAAGGTGTTTCCATGTTCCTCTTTCATTCCAAATTGTTGCCACATGACCTGTCCAATAAAGTCTACGGCACATAACTAATGTCTTCTCCATTTTATTGTAGAAATGTTGACTATTCCTATTACTAAAGGCTGTCAAACTCTGTATTACATCTGCTCGGTCTCGTTAGCGAGAGCGGTTCATAAATATTGGGGATTTGGATATCAGTATTATTCCATCCCATAGTAATTCTGCCCGAGGGCAGGTCCTTCACTGCAACCATAGCACTTTCAGCTTTACTAGGGAATTATAGGTGCGGTAGCTTCCCGTTGCTTTCCACACCGGTGAATGGTGATGATGATGATGGCCCTAAGCGTCCTAACATTTATCTTACAGGTGAGGAAAAACACCGAAAAACCCTCACCCAGGAGCATGTCCCGACCGGGAATCGAACCCGGGCCCGCTGCGTGACAAGGCAGCACGCTACCTAGAGACCACAGCGGTGGAAACTCGTAAAATTACCGACGATGACGATATGCGAATATTAACTCAATAAACTACAATAGGAGAAAGGATTTGTTGAATTCGTTGAGAAAAAACACCTTTTCGCCCTTTTTTTTAACCTTATTTTAGCACCTTTTTCCTTAATTTTTTTATATATCGGTAATATAACTGAGTCGGCCGCGGTGTACTAGTGGTTATGCTCCTGCCTATGGTCCCGAGGGTCGCGGGTTCAAACCCGGCCGGGGTCGATGGATTTTTTAGGACGGAAAAATCCAAGGAGCAAGTCCTCCGGGAGGGACTTTAAGCCGTGGGTCCCGAGTCTGAAGATTTTCAGACTCGTAAAAAATCCTTAAGCCTGAATGAAAAGGCCTCAAAGCAAAATTTACCGAATTTTCCCGTCCTAGTAAAGTAAAGTGATCCCACAACAGGCCCGGAGGCCCTTGGGGTAGTAGGAGGTTAAGGCTCCACTTTTTCTAGACAATCGACACTTTATGTCAGCCGGGTTGTCAGCCCTGCGTGACGGCCGCCTTTACCCCAGAACAAGCGTCTGGTACTCATTTCCGTTAGAGGCTGAGTCGACCCAGGGCCATAGTGCCGCCAGAGGATTTGGGGTCAGTTTAAAAAATCTGACCCCAACGGGACTTGAACCCTCGACCCTCCAGCTTGTAGCTCAGTGCCTTAACCACTACGCTACGGCGTGCCCCCTAGTACTACCTTGATTTCCTAGATGTCAGTATGAGGCGGAACGCTGACCACGGGCCACTCAAAATGACATCTATACGAAAACAAGTGTAACTAAATTAGTATGGTTCAAATTCTTCCACGTAGGGGGAGAGCGCCTAAATCTCTGTAAAAGGAAAACATGGGCTTACAATAATAAATAATATAACTGAATGTATTTGGTTGATTATGGGGATCAGTGAAAGACCTCAAAGAACGCAAAATTGAACCTAGAGATAGTTCGTCAGTCTAGTTAGTAAAATCTAATAGATTGTAGATTGCAGCCAGGGTAGCTAAGAAATATAAAGAAATTCTCAGGAAGATGTTGTATGCTCACAACTATATATATGATCTCGCGTGGATTTGTTGCTATCAGTCACAACTATATATATGATCTCGCGTGGATTTGTTGCTATCAAGCGAAGAGGGAAAAGATATCCATCATGCTTCATGTTATCTAAGGAGCTTACCTGACCATAGAAATGTCCAGAGAGATTCAACCGTATTTGCAGAGATGAGCGGATCAAATTGGATTAAACTGAAGTTTACAAAGCCTGTTTTCAATTTCAAAATAAGGAAATAGGATTTATTCCTTGCTCCACTAGAACATGATAAGGGATTTCATAGCAATGTTATAGTCTTTTGTATATTAATTTAGATCCTCCTTAATACAATCCATTAAGTATGTTCAGAAATTTCAGTAACAACTCCTAGAACTTGTGTAGTAACACATGTATTGGTAATGTATCTGCAATACGAGGTTAGGAGAGAACTCCAAAAGATTGGGATGGGTTGGGTATGGAAAAAGGAACTGAAAATCGCAAGAATGTGTGGAGAAAATTAAGGAGGAGGTACTTATATATAAACCAACAAAATATTTTCGCCGAACGTACGGGAAACGTTCACTATGTTTACAAAAAGACCTAAAACAAGTCTGGGGAAAAGAATCATACATATTCAATCTAAGATTTAAGAGAGATCAGGGGTTGCTTGGTTTAGACTAGAGGCATGGAAACTTGTAAACATTACCGACGATGACGATATGCGAATATCAACTCAAAAAACTAGAATAGGAGTAAGAATTTGTTGAATTAGTTGAGAAAAAATACGTTTTCGCCCTTTTTACCTTATTTTAGTACCTTTTCACTTACTTTTTTTTGTATGGAATTTGCACCTCAAAATCCTAACCCTAATTATTATTATTATTATTATTATTATTAATTATTATTATTATTATTATTATTATTATTATTATTATTATTATTCATAATAATATTATTATTATTATTATCTTATTATTCTTCTTATTATTATTATTCTTTATTATTATCCTATACTTATTAATTCTTCTTCATTACTTATTATTATTATTCTTCTTATTATTAGCATTACTTATTATTCATTCTTCTTCTTCTTCTTCTTACTTTCTTATTCTTCATTCTTCACTTTCTTCTTCTTCTTCTTCTTCTGTCTTCTTCTTCTTCTTCTTCTTCCTTCTTCTTCTCTTCTTCTTCTTCTTCTTCTTCTTCTTATTCTTGTCTTCTTCCTCCTCCTCCTCCTACTCCTCCTCCTCCTCATCCTCCTCCTTCTTCTTCCTTCTCTCTTCTTCCTTCTTTATCTTCTTCTTTCCTTCTTATTCTTCTTCTTCTTCTTCTTCTTCTTCTTCTTCTTCTTCTTCGCATCCTTCTTCTTCTTCTTCCTTCTTTTCTTCTTTCTATCTTCTTCTTCTTCCTTCTTCTTCTTTCCTTCTTCCTTCTTCTTATTCTTCTATTTTATTATTATTATTCTTTTACCCGCTGTGGTCTCGAGGTAGCGTGATGTCTTGTCACGCAGCGGGCCCCGGTTTCGATTCCCGATCGGGGGCAGCTCCTGGGTAATGTTTTTTTTCGGGGTTTTTCTTCTTCATCTTTAAGACAAATGTCAGGAACCATAGGGCCCACCAACGGTCCCCGAAAATCCGGCCATCATCATATCATCATCATCCTTCACCGGTGTGGAAAGCAACGGGAAGCTACCACACCTATAATTCCCTAGTGAAGCTGCAAAGCATAACATGGAAGTGCTATGATTGCAGTGAAAGACCCGCCCTCGGGCAGAGTTGCTATGGATGGATTATTATCATCATTATCATTATCATTAACCCAAAGCCACCCATTACACTTTTCTGAAACGGATTTCTCGTTTGCACAAATTAGCGATTAAAATTGTATATCGCTACCTCTTCTAGACTCAAGGTTGAAAATTTTAAAATAAAAATTTCCAACTCGGTTATCCAACCAGATCCGCTAATGAGGAAGGTATGAGTTAGCGCAGAGGACTTAATTAGTATTATTATTATTATTATTATTATTATTATTATTATTATTATTTTTAATAATATTATTATTATTTTTAATATTATTATTATTATTTTAATATTATTATTATTTTTTTAATAGTATTATTATTTTTATTATTATTATTTTTATTATTATTATTATTATTATTATTATTATTATTATTAATTATTATTATTATTATTACGAGGGCGGATCGGAAAGTAACGCACAATAATTTTTTTCTGCCTTGGTATTGCAGCTAGAATGTTGAAATTTCACAGAGATATAGTTTGAAGTTTTCACTACAGATGGTATTTTTTTCTCAGGTGCACCTCTTGCGAGAGAAGCTTGAACTATGCAACAAAGATGGCCAGTCGTCCACCTGTGAGGAACAGAGAAGTGTTGTTCGATTTTTGTGGGCCAAAGGGCATAAACCCAGTGAAATTCACAGGGACATGCGTGGCGTGTATGGGGATGATTGTATGGACCGTAGCAATGTCTCCAGGTGGTGCACTTCTTCCAAGAGGACGCGTGAAACTTAGTGATTCGCCACGCTCCGGCCGGCCGACAACAGCAGCAATCCCGCAGAATGTCAGAGGCATTGAGGCGGCAATTCTGAACGACCGGTGTGTGCAACTGCGAGCCTTATCGCAGAAGTTCAACATTTCATATGGTGGCGGTGTACGATATTGTTCATGAAAATTTAAATTCCGTAAGTTAGTGCTCGCTGGGTGCCTAAGAACCTGACAGACGACCACAAGGGCCAGCGAATGATGGCAAGCTTGGACCACTTAACGCAGTACAAACACCGCACAAGGACATGACTTTGTGGAAGGAATCGTCACAGGTGATGAGTTGTGAGCGTACCACTACACGCCCGAACACAAGCAGGCATCAATGGAGTGGAAACATGCTGGTTCCCCAGTAAAGAAAAAATTCAAAGTGACTCAATCTGCCAGAAAGTGCTTGTGACAGTGTTCTGGGATATGCATGGTGTTTTATTGGTGGACTTTGCTGAACACGGGACCACTGTGAATGCTGCGGCCTACATTAAAACTTTGGTGAAGTTGCGTCGTGCCATTCGTGACAAACGTCACAACATTAACGTTAAACTTCTTCATGACAATGCTCGCCCCCATGTTGCTGCTGTCGTTCGTCAGAAAATCGCCGAATTTGGTTGGGAGGTGCTCCAGCATCCACCATACAGTCCGGATCTTGCACCATCGGACTTTCATCTGTTTGGTCCCATTAAGAAATTCCTGGCCGGCAAACGCTTTGAGACAGATGTGGAAGTGAAATCAGCAGTGCGCAGATGGCTACACTCCAACCAAACGGACTTCTACGAACAGGGCATATTGAAACTGGTTACACGATGGGAAAAATGTGTTGAGAAAGTTGGTGACTATGTCGAAAAGTAGGTAAAAGATGTAAGTTCACTTGTGATTTTTTTCCTTTTTTTTACTATTAAACTTTAAAAAAAAATATTGTGCGTTACTTTCCGATCCGCCCTCGTATTATTATTATTATTATTATTATTATTATTATTATTATTATTATTATTATTATTATTATTATTATTATTTAGAGTTATTCGAGTGATATTCATAACATTAATCACAAACAAACGTTTTCGTTAATTTTTTTATCGTGTTTCAATCTTGAACCATTAAAGTGGCAGACACTTCAAGAATGTAAGAACAGCAGATATGAGATAATTAGAAAAAAACAATCGGTTAAACAAACCGACTACAAAACTAATCTAGAAATAGCAGAATTGAAAATAATCAGAAATAAAAAATCAAAATCAAAGGTGAACTGGCCTGCGACCTGCGTATGCAGATGGTGAGCAGATCTTCGGCCCACTAAATGTGGGCCCCGGGTTCCAAGACAGAGCCCATTTGCCCGGATAATTTGGGTATAATTTAGCTTCAGCTATGTGCTGTACATGTGTATGTTTATCATGGTTGGTGACTAGCAGTAGCAAGTGTCCGGTTCTGCCCCGTATTTTTTCTTATTTTAAATGTTTTTCGCGATACTTTTATTTGGTGAGCAGCTGTATTTTGTCAAGTTCCTATATCAAGCTAACTTGAGTATGTAAGGCTATGGATGGTGACAGATCCATCAACTAGTGGAAAACAATCCCTTTGCAGAAAAACATAGAAGTCTATATAGGCTAAATGATCAGAACATGTGGACAGAATGCCGAAAGACAGTTTATAGAGGGTTCTAAAAAGCTGTAAACCAATAAAAAGTTTAAGGAATATAAAACCTGAGATCTCAGTCGTACTCAACAATCAGTAATGTAGTTTTTAAGTTTTCGAAAGGCCTCCTACAAAAGTACACGGCTGATTGTTGAGGACGACTCAAATCACAGGTACTATTTTATGTTTCCTAAAATTTTAAAATAGTGACCTCAACGGAGTTTCAACATCATCATCATCATCATCATCATCATCAACAACAACAACAAGGATTAAACCCAATGGCCTGTTCCGATCTCATAAGTCGAATTGGTCCTTCCATTTCTTCAATGGTCTTCCCAACATTCTTCTCCCTTTTGGTTTATAATATACATTCTTCTTGTATGCGCTGTTCATTTCATTTGTAATACGTGCTGAAGATAAGCATTTTGATACTTTATTCTATCACAGAGATTAAATATATTAAGTTCTGTTCTTATATCTTCGTTTTCTTGTTATCGGTCCTTTGGTATCCTGCTATTGCTCTCAACATCTTCATTTCTGCAGCCTCTATTTGTTTACTATCTGCCTTTGTTAATGTCCAGGTTCACATCCATAGTAAAGAGATGGAACTGCCGATACTTTGTAAAACTTCAAAATAGTTTATTTTCTAGTCTTATACAATAAAGTGTGTTTCGTAATCATATATATGTTATGAAAAGAAAAATGAATGCTTGAGTCGGGATTTGAACTCGAGTCTCTAAAGTCTGTACCTTTAGCGCTCTAACCAACTGACAAACATACAATTTTCTTATACATGTAGTATTCTCAATTCACACAACAGGTAGCGGAAAGATCTTCCGACTGCCATCTAGCGGCTAACATAACAGTTAAGCAAATTATTAAAGAGAATATTTACTTTATAGCAGTAAGCTTGTATATATAGATATTATAAATATAAACAAATAAATAAATATATATATATATATATAAACGAATGCATGTTTGTCTACCTGTCTGTTTGTCCTTTATGCATTACTACACCATTCATCCAATTGTGATGGGAATTTTTGAAAAATGTTCAGGAGTTTCCCGGGAACAGTTTCAGGCTATAAGAGAGTTGTAATACTCAACCCTTCACCCTTAAACATCACCCTTTTTAGTGAAAAACATGTTTTTCGGAACTTTTTTAGACGCTTAAATGACTTACGCTGCCTAAACCATAATATATACACGAAATTAATGTACACAGAATTTAATAACTCAAAGACATTTATAAAAATGTCCGCAACAGCATATGTCTATATTTTACGCATAACTCATAATAACCATTTATATCTTTCAGCTCATTGATGCGAAGAAGATCGAGATGACTAGATTCCCGTGCAAGCGTAGCAGTGCATGGCGGACATTTTTTATCGGATAACTCTCAATAACCATTTTTGTCATTCAGCTCATTTATGCCAAGAAGATCGTGATAAGTAGATTCCCGGGTAACGCCGGGTAATCAGCACGGGGTATCTAAAAATAACTATGATATAAATTTATAATTATTTTTCTTTTTACTTATTCAACTAAACATAAAAACAAATTTCATTTAATTAGGCATAGCAGCGCACGACGGGTATTAGCCTTGTGTTTCAAAAATATAAACCAGTAAGAAATATTTTGTCCCGCGTCGTAGCCGAGTGGTTAAGGCAGGAAGCCTTGGAGCAGAGCTACGGGACTTGCGCTGGTTCGAGTCTGCATGTGGGAAGAAATTTTTCTCATGGTATTTCGGCCAGTATGGGACCGGTGCCCACCCAGCATCATGAGGCGTTTGGGTAGCTTAATAAGTAGCGGTTCCAGGTTGAAAAAAAAAGCTGTAACCGCTGGGGACTCGAATGCTGACCGCATGTCACCCCTACACTGGCTAGATGATCATGTACCTCTGTGATTGACACATGTGGATGTGAGGCCAGCAGTCAGCTGGTAGGCTAAGGGCCTTCTAGGCCTTTCGCGCCATGGAATTTACTTATTTTTATTTTAAGAAATATTTTACGAGGACGTCCCACGAAGACGTAAACAACCAATGTGATCGGAACAGGAAGGCGAAGTGGATTAAATCCACAACAGCTAGAGTATAATAATGAATGATATGTGAAAGGACATACATGTAAAGTCCAGATCATTCTCCATTGCAATAGTATTAAACAGTCACATTTCATGAAACAAAACAATGTAATTTTGAAGTTGTGACAGAGGCAGGAGATGAGTGGTGTAAAATCGTAATTGTTTTGAGCAGTGCGCGGAGAGTGCAGTTTTAATGGACTCATACAGTCGCCATGTCCAGCAATAAACTTCTCAACAAAAGGAGATTCGGGAATCGCTGGTGGGAGGACTTGCATAATTCATGACGTCACACCCTGGTGGTTTGTTACTGTGGCTAGAGGGTCGATATATATCTCGCCACCACCGCAACAGTCGACCCCGGAAATGAGCATCAACTTCCGCTATCCCATAAATCATATATACAACTATAACTAGTACAAGGGCAATTCTCTCCCTACTGTTGGGGAGTTTGTAGTATAAACGTTTTCATAACACCCTCATTTCATAGTTGTGGTGTTCGGAGCATTTTAATTTTCTTCCGGAGGAGGTAAATCTTTAAATGATTTTTCTTGTTACAAATAAACTCTATTTACCAATACGGCCAAAACAAGTTTATACTGGAATAGTGGTAGTAAAAATCTTGTAGTTTATATTTTACATATTTGTGTGCAAAATTAATTTGAAACAATATATAATATGATAAAAAACTTTTATTGGGGGACAATTACATTTTGGAATTCAGTGAGCCTAACATGGTGGATAAATTTTACTTACTTACTCACTGGCACTTTCGAACCCGTTGGTTCATGGCCGCGCGGACATAAGATCTGCATACATCCCTATCCTGAGCTAATGCTTTCCAATCAAACCCTGTATAATCTACTTCCCTCAAATCAAAGTTAATGTTATCCTCCCACCTCATTCTTATTCTACCAACTGGGCACTCTACACAAATAGTAATAATAATAAAAATGAAGATGATAATAATAATAATAATAATAATAATAATAATAATAATAATAATAATTTAATATATAAAAATGAATGTTTGTTTGTTCGTACTTTATGCGCGGCCATACCGTTGATCCGATTGTAATGAGGACTTTTGCAAAATGTTCAGGAGACTCCCGAGATGAACATAAGCTATAAGAGAATTGAGATACTCAACTCCTACACCCTTTAAAAAATCCTTTGTAGTGAAAAACGTGAAAAAGTAATTCTTTTTTCCCTTAAATGGCTTACGCTGCCTAAACCATAACAAATACACAAAATTAATGTACATAGAATTGAATATCTCAAAAAGCTATAAAAAAAAATCCGCGATAGCATATGTTTATCTTTTACATATAACACACAATAGCCATTTTTGTCTTTCATTGATGCCAAGGAGATCGAGCATGTGCTGCCATACCATTCATGTAATTGTCATAGGGCTTTTTGCAAAATGTTCAGGATTTTCCCGGGAAGGTTATAGGTTATAAGAGAGTTTTAATGCTCAAGCCCTTCACCCTTAAAAATCGCCTTCTGCAGTGAAAAAACGTGAAAAATGTCGCTTTTTGTAAGCTTCAATGGCTTACGCTACCTAAACCATAATAAATATACAAAATTATTTTACACAGAATTGAATATCTCAAAAATTCTACAGAAAAGCCTGCGACAGCATATGTTTATCTTTTAAGGATAACTCACAATGACCATTTTTGTCTTGCATTGAAGCCAAGAAGATCGGGATAAGTAGGAAATAATTTTGTCTTTCAGCTCATTTAGGCCTATGCCAAGTACATCGGGATGCATAGATTCTCGGGCAACGCCGGTCAATCAGCACGGGACATCTAAAAATAATAACGATATAAATTTATATTAATCTTTCCTTTTACTTATTCAACTAAATGCAAAAATACATTATCATTTATTTACGTGTAGCAGCGCACGCCGGGTATTAGCTAGTAATAATAATAAAAACGAAGATAATAAATAATAATAATAATAATAATAATAACAGGCAACAAATGAAAGTCCAAAATTCTATATTAGATTTTGTGAGATACAGACAACTAGAATAGTATGGTCATATACGTATGATGCCAGAGAAAAGATTACCCAGACAAGCTTTGGAATAGATTCCACCTGGGAAAGGAAAGAGAGGTCGATCTAGATTTAAATGGATGGATGATGTAAGAAGATGTACAAACCTATGAGGGAGCTAGGTCTGGAAGAATTGAAATGGAAAGATAGAGAAGGATGGAGAAAGAAGATACAAATTAAGAAAGCTTTGGACACAGGAAGATGTTTTATTACATTGTAAACCTGTTTATAAATAAAAAAATATAATGAAAATAATAATAATAATAATATAATAATAATAATAATGAAAAATGAAAATAATAATAATAATAATAATAATAAAGATAATAATAATAATGATTAAAATAGTGATAATGATAATAACAATAGTAATAATAATAATAATAATAATAATAATAGTAATGATTTATCTTAACTGCAGTATTTAGGTCAGTATGTGTGAGATCCGGAATAACAAATCCTCCCCAGCGGGTCATGTCCCTGCATGACCGAGTAGATTGGAGCATGTAAAAGTACCTATAAGAAAGCATTTAAACTTAGATAAAGAGAGAGTAAGATAAGGGAAAAGTTTTCTCTTCCGCTAAATAATTGAAAAAAAGTTAGATGAAAAAATGATGTAACTGGCCTACTGTAATATATAGAAATAATAAATCTGTAGCTATTTTATAATCCATCCATGGACATAATTGCCCTAGGCTAAATGAGCTTGTCACCACATGGTATCCCATTATAAGTCATACAATGTATCCGCTTCTGCAGATTCGTATCATTTTACAGGTACATTGTACAAGCTCTGTATATAAAGGTATTCTTATCAACAGGATATTCTTTGTTATGATATCAGGAAGGAGAGTATTTTATATTAACAGTTTCCTGATTTATTCACTCTATACAGTTTAATGTACCGGAAAGTGAGGCTGCAGGACGACTAAAACTGTATCCCAGAGGAGATTGAAGATGAGAAATTATATAGTTCGTATAAAGAGCTATGTGAACTATCCATGTGCAAATGGGTCTATGTATCTATGTAATGTCAATTTTATAGGGGTGTAAATCATGAATTACTTTACATTTACTTTTATGGGACAAACTAGTAGTAGTAGTAGTAGTAGTAGTAGGACTTTATTAGACAAAGTGTAAGATATTTACAATATTATTTACAAATGTGTCCCGCGCCGTAGCCGAGCGGTTAAGGTAGGAAGCCTTGGCGCAGAGCTACGGGACTTGCGCTGGTTCGAGTCTCCATGGGGGAAGAAATTTTCTCATGGTATTTCGGCCAGTATGGGACCGGTGTCCACCCAGCATCGTGAGGCAATTGGGTAGCTACAATAAGTAGCAGCTCCAGGTTGAGGAACCAGCTCTAACGGCTGGGGGACAACATGCTAACCACATGTCACCCCTACACTGGTTGTTGATCATCTACCTCTGTGATTGACACATGTGGATGTGAAGGGCCAGCAGCCGGCTGGTAAAAGGGCAACCGCTGAAAAGTGGAAAGACCCTCAATCAATCGGAAATTTACAAATGTGGGTCGCACGTGCTGTTGACAGTCCGTTACAATAAAGTAATAATTGGTACTAGTGTAAAGAAAAATAAACAACAAAAAATCAGTAACATTACAATTACATAAAGAAAACACAATAATATTACAATTAAATAATAACACAATAGCATTATACACTAATTAATTTATATATAATTGTTAAGAATTAATGGTATTGCATTTTGATAAAACATATTTATTCATGTCTTGGGACAAACTAGCTAATACCCGGCGTGCGCTGCTATGCTTAAATAAATTAAATGTGTTTATATGTTTAGTCGAATAAGTAAAAGGAAAATAATTATAAATTTATATCATAATTATTTTTAGATACCCCGTGCTGATTATCGGCGTTGCCCAGGAATCTATTTGTCCCGATCTTCTTGGAATAAATGAGCTGAAAGATATAAATAGTTATTGAGAGATCTTTAAAAGAATACTCGCCGTGCGCTGCTACGCTTGGCCAGGAATCTAGTGCATCCCAATCTTTTGGCATCTATGACTGAAAGATAAAAATTGTTTATTAGGGTTATCCGTAAAAAATAGACACATGCTCTCGCGGACTTTTTTGTAGGTTTTTTATATATTCAATTCTGTGTACATTAATTTGGTGTATATGTTATGGTTTAGGCAGCGTAGGCATAAGGAATTTAAGCCTCCATGAAGTAACGAAAAACACGTTTTTCACTACAAAGGATGATTTTTTAAGGGTAAAAGGGTTGAGTATTACAAATCTCATAAAGCCTAAAACCCACCCAGGAAACTCCTGAACATTTTGCAAAAAGCCCCATCACAATCGGATGAATGGTGTAATAATGCATAAAGGACAAACAGACATACATTGTTTATATGTGTGTGTGTGTGTATATATATATATATATATATATATATATATTTTATAATTAAATTTTTAACATTGAGCAACATCTCGTAATAATGGAGTATATATATATATATACATATATATAAGAAAGATAAGTATTTGGATTTGATTTGCCCGGTGGAGTAATGGATAGCACGCTCGAGTACCAATCGAGAGATCCGGGTTCAAATCCCGTCCAGGCCAATTATTTTTCTTATTATATATATATATATATATATATATATATGTATATATATATATATATATATACACGTGACAGAGTTTAGGAGAATTTGTATTCGGCATTTAGCTTCCCTTGTTAGCAGTAGTATTAGTAAGCCCTTGTGTCCCTCAGAGAGACTTAGGTGTTCTCCTCTTACAGGGGAGGAATTCAATAATACAAATTTAATTATATTTGTTTTCGTATAGATGGCATTGAGTGACCAGGGGTCAGCGTTACGCCTCGTGGTGATATCTAGCAAACCAATGTATTACTAGGATGGGAACGTTCGGTAAATTTTGCATAGAGGTCTTTTTTATTCAGGCTTCTGGCTCTTTTACGAGCCTGAAAATCTTCAGACTCGGAACCCACGATTTAAAATCCCTCCCGGGGACATGTTCCTTGGATTTTTCTATCCTTAAAAATCCATTGACCACGGCCGGGTTTGCTTAAAGATTGAAATACGGCTAATAACCGGCGTGCCTTGTTACACACCTAAATAAATGGAATATTAAAGGTTAATTAAATTGATATGGTTTACGCTGATACGAACCAAATATGGCGGTTGCTAGTTACTTTTCTTAATTTCGTATTTCAGGTTAATCTCCACTTATAATATTCCGATTTCGGTCATTTTTTATATCTACCTCAGTTTATTTTAATAAGATATATACTGAGTTTCGTTGTGAAAAATCTAAAATTGTGACGACTAGAGCGATTTTTAAATTTTTTGTTCAGGTGAACTCCTACACATAATGATTTTAGAGTGTCCAGTTGTGAATCTAAACCATCCAGGAGTCCATTCAAATACACGCAAAAAAATTAATCAAATTCGGTCCAGTCGTTTAGGCAGTTTTAATTTGGGATTTAAAGTAAACCTCCACTTTTAATTGTCGGATTTCGCTCATTTTTTGATAATACCTACCTCGGTTTATTTTAATACGATGTACTGAGTTTCGTTGTGCAACATCGAAACATGTGACCGCTAGAGCGATTTTTAAAATTTCACCGTGTGAACTTCCACACCTAATGATTTTAGAGAGTCCAATTGTGATTCTAAACCATCGAGGGATCTTATCAGATACACACAAAAGTTTCATTTCGATTCAGTCATATAGGAGGAGTTCAGTGACAAACACACTTAAGAATAATTATATGTATATATGGCTATTCAGAGAAAAGGAACAGACTTCAAACATGTATTTCTTCCAAACCACAAAAAAATAGAAACAATTTCAACGTTCCTGGAAAGATAAATGTTTGAAGTTCTGATCAAGGTCGCATTGGCGCTGTTGCTTGTCATGTTGATTGTTTTTATTAAAATGGTAACACAACAGGACGTTGGATTGGAAGAGGAGAAGCAGAAGATCAACTTCATTACCGGTGGCCTCCCTGGTCACCCAACCTAACCCCGTGTGATTTTTATCTGTGGGGTTACGTAAAAGACCGTATTTTTATCCTCCCTATGCCTGACACTCTTGAAAATCTGCGACATCGAATTCTTGAAGCTGTGAATTTGATAACTAGAGACCAGCTGATTCGTGTGCGGCAAGAAATGAGCCACTGTTTTGATATTTGTCGTGTAACTCATGGTGCTCATATTGAATGCATAAAATAGTGAAATTTGAACTTTTATCTTTCCAGAAACGTTGGAACCTGTGTTTATATTTTTTGTAGTTTGGAAGAAATAAATGTTTGAAGTGTGTTCCTTCTTTCTGAATAGCCCTGTATATAAATATAGGCCTACATATTAGTATTACTTACCTCCCAATCTTAGCTCCGCGCTGCCCTGTGCAGTTTCTCGGTCATTGCGCACAAAACACTGGTACATGCCACGGTCAGACCGTGTCCACTACAATCACACCGCTAACATGTAGAACCTGCTGTGACAGAAGTCTCACGCGGGATCCAGCTGAGGTTTCTCCGTCTGATATCGGAGCCACTGATTCGGCATTGCGCAGCCAATGCACTGAGTCGATCGGAGATCCTGTGACCGAACAGTTGAACGTAGCAGAATCTCCTGAATTCACAACCTGAAAGTAAAATTTCAACTATTTCAATTTTGAAAATTATATTGAATATCGGTACACAGTCGAAATTATCTAAACATTTCTTATGTCTTGTTAATAATATAGATTTCCTGTTGGAAATTTTATATTATGCAATAAATAAGGAATATGGAGAATACGTTTTATTCATCACTTTCGTTTCATGGTAGTCCTGAGAGGACTGTTACGGTCTACAAAAAATCTCCTACCTTCCCTTTCTAGGCCGTTCCGACAATCTTCTATCATTTGGTTGGTACTTCAAAATATCTTAGGAATCGTGATTCCAGACATACTGACCACATGTTAACGGCAGTTCTGTTGATAGTAATGTATGCAATCTGTTAAACACACCAAATTCAAGTCCTCAAGGACATCATTATTTCTTTTGTGATCCCATCTGAGAATATATTATTATTAAAATTTAAATCACTATTTTAAAGATTATTTGTTTAATTTTTTGTGAAAATATATTTAAATAATATCCTCAAATAGTGTCCAATTCATGGTCGGATCGAGTGATGAGATGAAATGAAGGCTCAGTATTTTAGAGGTCTGTTCACAAAAAGGATAGCGAAATTTGCGACGCATGTTGTGTAAAGGTGACCACCTGATGTTTCATCGGATACCATGCCGGATATGATCCCGAACATTTATCATACATTGTTCTAACTAATTATATTGTTATAAAGCAAATACATACTTTCGCAGCTTAAAATAATTAGCCTATACATATTATACATAAGAATTTATGTTTTGATTTAATTTTCGTTTTAACGACATTCTTTCCAAGCTGGCGTCCAAAAATTCTTTAAAATTCATGGATATATATATATATATAGACTATATATGTGTGTGTGTGTTTAAAATTTATGGAGGCAGAATAATAATAATTAATCTCATTTGATTCTTGTTATCTCCTCTATAAATATTGAAATCATTCATCGAGAAAAAAAAAACACGTTTTTAACAGATGCTTTAATAAAAAAAATGTACTAGAACTAGTAGTAAGTAGTATCATCAACAATCACGGATTAAGCTCATGTGGCTTGTTCCGGTGTCATTCAAAAGTTGGATCCAACTCTTCTTCGGTCTACCAACATTCCTGCGTCTTTTTCGTTTGTAGTTAAGTATAATTTTGGGAATGCGATCATCTTCCATTCTTTGAACATGTTCTTTCCATTTTTTTTCTAGATTATTTTATTCTATCTAAGAGTTTAAAGATATTTAGCTCATTTCTAATATCTTCACTTCTTCTCTTATCTAGAAGTTTGCAACCAGTAGTAAGTAGTAATAGGACTTTATTAGACTAAAAGTTGTGTGTCTGATCCCACAACAGGCCTCGAGAGGTCATTGATACAATTTTATTTACAAATATGGGTCGCACGGGCAGTAAGCCATACGTGCTGTTGACAGTCCGTTACAATAAAGTAATAATTGGTAATAGTATAAAGAAAAACAAAAAAGAAAACAATAATATTACAATTACATAAAGAAAAGACAATAATATTACAATTACATAATAATACAATAACATTATATATTAATTAAGTTATGTAGAATTATTAAGAATTGATGGTATTGGATTTTGATAACATGTATTTATTCATGAATGAGCGTTGTTTTTATTTTCCACGTTTTGTCCGGAAATTACCTACGTTTATCCAGTTTTCTGGATTTACCATTAACTTTTAGCATGTTAATCTTTCACGATTTGAATTTAGAAATCTTTCCGGTAATAACTGACGCCTCCAATATTCTAAATCGTTACATTTTCCTAATAGGCCTATATGTATCTCGTCTTCAGAGCTCCCGCACATTGGACTAGCTAATACCAGGCGTGGGCTGTTACGCCTAAATAAATGAAATATTAAAGATTAATTATATTATAAGGTATATACTGCGACAAACCAAACATGGCGGATTCGAGTAAATTTTTTATTTCGAATTTCAGGTAGACCTAAAACTACATTTTTAATAGCAAGATTTCGATGATTTTTGCCCAATACCTATCTTGTTTTATTTTAATATCACATAGTGAGTTTCGTTGTTAAACAATTGAAATTCCGAGTGCTAAAGCAATTTTTTTATTTTTGTTTCAGGTGAACTCCTACAGATAACGGTTTTACCGGGTCCAATTGTGAATCTAAACCATCCAGGAACCGACTCTTAACACATACAAAAAATCATCAAAATCGGTCCAGTAGTTTAGGAGAAGTTCACTGACATTCGCACATACAGAAGAATTATATATATCCACCCCTGTGGTCTCGAGGTACCGTGCTGCCTTGTCACGCAGCGGGCCCGGGTTCGATCCCCGGTCGGGGCAGTTTTTCTGGGTGAGATTTTTATCGGGATTTTTCCTCACCTATAAGACAAATGTCAGGAAAACTTTAAGGCCCAAACGGTCCCCGAAATCATATGGCCATCATCATCCTTATCATTATCATCCTTCACCGGTGTGGAAAGCAACGGGAAGCTACCGCACCTACAATTCGCTAGTAAAGCTGCAAAAAAATAGGATAAAAATGCTATGATTGCAGTGAAAGACCTGTCCTCGGGCAGAATTACTATGGATGGATATATGTATATATATATATATATATATATATATATATATATATTAATTTTTAGCCCCATAAGACGACAGACAGTGAATGTTCAGTTACTGTACGGTGTATAGTTGACGTCACTTGTCTTGTGGACTTGCCGACACATAAAAATAAACTGTTGTTGAATGATCGCAGTAAAATACAGTGATTCCACTACAGGCCATAGGAGACCCTTGGGGTAGTAGGAGGTTAAGGCTCCCACTTTTTCTAGACAATCGACACTTGATATCAGCCGGGTTGTCAGCCCTGCGTGAGGCAGCCTTTACCCCCAGAACGAGAGACCGGTACTCATTTACGTTAGAGGCTGAGTCGACCCTAGGGCCATGGTGCCATCACAAGGGTTGGGTCAGTTTAATAATCCTGACCCAACCGGGATTCGAATCCTCAATCTTCCGGTTTGTAGCGCAGTGCCTTAACCACTACGCTATGGCGTGCCCCCAGAAGGTTTAATTTCGATAATTTACGCATGCACTTGTTATAAATTACAACAGTTGAAGTTCGTTTGTTTCGCTCAAGAATGGTTAACACAAGTGACTTCCTTTCATATTAATGCGAATGTACGTGTCCAGTGTATCCCAGCGGGTATCCCATCCCTTCGATCTAATGTCAACAAACAACGACGTCAATGCCAAGTACACATAATTACTAAAAAGTAAGAGGGCTTAAAAAATCTTCTTCTTCATTATTTACTAGCCTGTTCCGGCTCCAAATTGCTGCTGTTTCCATCTTTTCCTTGGTCTTCCCAAACTTTTTTTTCCTCGTGGTGAATAGCTGTATGCTGCTTTTGGTATTCTATTCTCAGTCATCCTTCCCAAGTGTTCTTTCCAGTTTGTTCTGTATTTCACTATTGTTGTGTTAAATTCCTGTACTTTTAGTTGTCTTATTTCTGTGTTATGTTTTTTGTCTGTTCTTTGATATCCTGCTATTGGGCTTAAAAATGAATGCCTTAATAGTAAGAGAAGAACGACGAAAGACAAAAAGAGTAAAGATAGGCGAAGAATAGAATCGATGCATCATATACCGGAAGCAAGATGTTGTAGAGTGTGCTGCAATAAATTGTGGACATTGTGGAGGAGCAACAAGTGATACAGAGGCACTATACTGTACAAATCCTTTTATTTCACCTCGGAGTGCCCATAAAAATGCGATAACATATTTTTCTTTAATACACTCATATTAGGCTTACATCCGACAGGGGTAACGTGTCTATATTCAACTACTTTTTTAAGCCCATGTTACCCATAACAGAGATTTAGGCGCATTCCCCCTATAAAGAAAAAAATGCCAATATAATTAAACAAGTTTCAAACAAATATGTGTGTGTGTGTACCCCATACGTCCCATGTGAGGACATTATTATTATTTTTTATTTACAGCCCCATCATAACCCCCCGGGTTACCAAGCAAGAATAAAACTTTACAAGGACTATTTAACTCATGCCCCAAATGGGAGTCAATGACCAATCACGTTACAATGATTTTTGATTTACAACCAATCACAGTCGTGTTTCGCCTAGAATTAACCAACTAAAGTTTATCATAAAAAAAGAAAGCATCTCCTTTTTAACATTCTGAACAGGTAATGACATTATTTTGCAGTGACTGGCCCCACAAGAAATATGGCTACCAGATTGTATATATAATGCATGAATGTCAACACTTACCGCATGCGGGAGTTAATATAAAACATTTGTAGCAATTGATTATACCACCAAAAAAGAAACCACTGTTTGCACTTTCTTAAATGTATTTTTTCCCAGAAAAATGTAGATGCCATATTTACATCATAGGACATCAGAAATGAATAAATATACAGTTTGATGCGTTTCATTTTTTCTCCACTAGAGTGCATTCTTGCAGTATTGCGTTCCTTTGGCAATAAATAATATGATCTGGTTGCAGTGACGAACAAAAGAAGTAAATGAAGCGTACTAATCGTTTCTAATTTGTTTTCAAACATCGCCGTTTACATTAAATATATAAATATTTTAAAATAACTATATTTAAATAATGATTTGTGAGTAAACAGCTTAATTTTATTCGTTAAATAGTCCTAACAAATGCCACTCTTGATTTTCAAATCCTCTAGATAAATGCATGAGTCACTTCGTGGCTCATGAATTTATCGGTGATTTGGAAATCACTCGTGGAATTACTTATGATTAGTATTCTGCATATATATATATATATATATATATATATATATGTATGTGTGTGTTTTTTTCCTTACCTGTAAGACAAATGTCAGGAAGATTAGGGCCGAACGTCCCCGAAAACCATCCGTCCATCATCATTATCATCCTTATCATTATAATCCTTCACCGGTGTAGAAAGCAACGGGAAGCTAGCACACCTATAATTTCCTACTAAGCTGCAAAGCATAGCATGAAAATGCTTTGATTGCAGTGAAAGCCTTGCCCTCGAGCAGAATTACTATGGATGGATGGATGGATATATATGTTTAAACCCACATTGTTCTCTTGTAATATGATACAAGATAAATTAGCTTATTTTTGTTTTTTTATATAGGGAACTGCGTATTTTTAAAACTAGTTTCAATGTTCAAAGCAATAAATGCACGGAAGAATGACTACGTAATAGAATGTTATTACTGTGTGAGAATACATTTCCATTGTTCGATTTTGCTTCGAAATGGAAATTAATTTCAGTCTTTGAATGCTGTAAAAACTAGGACTATATTTGTGAGATCTTGAACGCGATTTATGCCGTTTCGCCTGGAGAGCTGCGCTTTCTCGCACAGCATGGAACTACTCTGCCATCGCAAATCTGCTAAATAACCAAGTGTCCCATAACTTATATGCGATTGGTCGCAAATCTGGAATCTAGCCAATTTCAAAGGTCAGTTAGAAAGTTGACCTGCCTAAGTCGTGTCCTACTAGATCAAGTATAAACCACGACAGAAACAATGTTGAATTCACTAATTAAGGGAGGTGATGGGTGAAATTTTTATTTTCTATACTTTTTGAGCTAGAGACTTGATTTTTTTATAAAAATATTTACTGCGTGATACAAAATGATGTGTTTAAGTTTCATTCTTGTGAGACATTTATTTTATGAGTTATTAAATATTGTATTTAAAAAAAAATACATATAGGGCCTATTATGATTAAATGGGTTCCACAATTATTTTAGTAAAATGTCTGATTTTTTTTCAAGACCCCTAAAATATCATTAGGAAAACATCATACATTAGAATTCTTATAATGTGAATACAAAGAGAGAAAGAAATAATGTTGTACCTCATCCGTTGAATTACAAAAAAAAAATAATTGCATACATTTTATTTTTTATTTCTTAAAATACAATTCCAGTCATGAAACCCATGCACTACTTTGTTACCCATTATTTGTACGACATGCAGTAAAAATTTGAACCTTCTAGGACAAAATTTCTGAATTTCATTCAATTTTGAATGTACAAAAATGCAGTGAAACAAAAGTGTGAAAAAACAAGTTTAAAGATTTGCATGCAGGTAATATTAAACAGGCGCAGCCTTTTAATTCTGACGTAATTTAGGGTTCTTAGAAGCGCCAATTTTGATCTCAAATAGCCAATTTTTCACCCATCACATCCTTTAAACTTAACTTTTGAATTTAATATATGGGCATACTTATAACATGTGACGCGAACACTTTTTTCGTACATTATGCGCATGCGCCAACAATCGCGAAGCCGTTTACACTATGGAATCAGGATTGCAACCAACATATACACCATATTTAACTAACCTAAAAGCTAATCTAATGCAATATAAGTACTCTAAAGAACCTAAAAGCTAACCTAACGCAATTTAAGCACTGTAACCTGTCAATGAATGCAACGTCGAAAAATAAATAGTAAGTTCTGAAGTATATGTGTTCAGTTAATTAGTTTATAGACTACTCTATGTTGGCTGCACTAGGCATTCGTCAAGATCAATATGGCTGCCATGTCTTCATGCTACGTATGTAGTTAAATATCATAGCAAAAAAAATAATCGTTAGAAAACATGTAGGAAATCATTGTAAATGATGGGAAATAATTTTAAAAATGGAACCATAAGAATAAAATTTGACAGGAGTTTATGAAGGAATTAAAAAAGTCGCGTAACATGTTGTAAAGAACAGCCCAATTTATTTACTTCAAACCATATCAATGTTTTAACATTTCTTCCACTTACTTGTGTTTTGCACTCTTTTAACTTTACTATCTAACCTCTCTTGGTTAACTCTTGTTTTTCCGACCCCAACGCTATTAGGGCATCCGAGGGCTAGGGAGTCTTTCCTTTCTTCCATTTCTTCTTTCCTTTATTTTCTTTTCTTCTCCAGAAAAGCCTGACTAGAGGCTGTAAGATGGCAGCCCCATCACTGGTATTGCCTTCCTTTGGCCAGCAACCAATTGAAGGGACTATTATTACGCTTTCAAGTCTTATACGAGAATTTCCCGGAAGGAAGATCACTGGGCCGTCCAATGAAACACTAGAGGGAAAATTTTCTATAGGATCGTAACAGGCATTGGCCTAATACTTGGAAGGAAGGAAGGAAGAAGAAGAAGAAGAAGAAGAAGAAGAAGAAGAAGACGATCAAGTAAAATGGGGAACAAATGAATATAGTACCATGTATTTCAAAATACTAGGACATTCGATTAGTAATGGAAACACTGTTATAACATCACAAAAACTTTATTTAGGTTACTCTTGACACTACGAACTTCACGTAGACTTTCACGGCCGGAGTTGCTATGATGACCTTGATGAAGACTTTCGGGCTGTAGGCCGTGGTCGTGAGGCTTGTAGTTCCCCGACGTTTCGCCAGAGACTGCGCCTGGCATCCTCAAGGTAGTCTGGTCGTGAGGCTTGTAGTTCCCCGACGTTTCGCCAGAGACTTCGCCTGGCATCCTCAAGGTAGTCTGGTCGTGAGGCTTGTAGTTCCCCGACGTTTCGCCAGAGACTTCGCCTGGCATCCTCAAGGTAGTGTGGTCGTGAGGCTTGTAGTTTCCCGACGTTTCGCCAGAGACTTCGTCTGGCATCCTCAAGGTAGTCTGGTCGTGAGGCTTGTAGTTCCCCGACGTTTCGCCAGAGACTTCGCCTGGCATCCTCAAGGTAGTCTGGTCGTGAGGCTTGTAGTTCCCCGACGTTTCGCCAGAGACTTCGCCTGGCATCCTCAAGGTAGTCTGGTCGTGAGGCTTGTAGTTCCTCGACGTTTCGCCAGAGACTTCGCCTGGCATCCTTAAGGTAGTCTGGTCGTGAGGCTTGAGTTTCCCGACGTTTCGCCAGAGACTTCGCCTGGCATCCTCAAGGTAGTCTGGTCGTGAGGCTTGTAGTTCCCCGACGTTTCGCCAGAGACTTCGCCTGACATCCTCAAGGTGGTCTGGTCGTGAGGCTTGTAGTTCCCCGACGTTTCGCCAGAGACTTCGCCTGGCATCCTCAAGGTGGTCTGGTCGTGAGGCTTGTAGTTCCCCGACGTTTCGCCAGAGACTTCGCCTGGCATCCTCAAGGTAGTCTGGTCGTGAGGCTTGTAGTTCCTCGACGTTTCGCCAGAGACTTCGCTGGCATCCTCAAGGTGGTCTGGTCGTGAGGCTTGTAGTTCCCGACGTTTCGCCAGAGACTTCGCCTGGCATCCTCAAGGTGGTCTGGTCGTGAGGCTTGTAGTTCCCCGACGTTTCGCCAGAGACTTCGCCTGTCATCCTCAAGGGTTGTCTTGAGACTACCTTGAGGATGCCAGGCGAAGTCTCTGGCGAAACGTCGGGGAACTACAAGCCTCACGACCATGGCCTACAGCCCGAAAGTATTTCATCAAGATCATCATAACTACGAACTTCATTTATAGTCTCCTGCCAAGTCAACTATTCCGATTGATTGAGGGTCTTTCCACTTTTCAGCGGTTGCCCTTTTACCAGCCGGCTGCTGGCCCTTCACATCCACATGTGTCAATCACAGAGGTAGATGATCAACAGCCAGTGTAGGGGTGACATGTGTTTAGCATGTCGAGTCCCTCAACCTGGAGCCGCTACTTATTGTAGCTACCCAATTGCCTCACGATGCTGGGTGGGCACCGGTCCCATACTGGCCGAAATACCATGAGAAAATTTCTTCCCCCATGGAGACTCGAACCAGCGCAAGTCCCGTAGCTCTGCACCACGGCTTCCTACCTTAATCGCTCGGCTACGGCGCGAGACACAAGTCAACTATACTTTGCCAATTCATGAACGATGGAACACTTCATCTGCAGCACCACTTCTGTATATATCTCTCATCTGATTGATCTAGAGCTTTCTGGATATCAACTATTGATTGAAATAGAATGCCTCGTAAAAGTGTTTTGATCTTTGATGAATAAGTCATAATCACAAGGACTCGTGTCCGGTGAATTTGGTGGATGTTCGAGTCCTTCCCAATTCCACCTTGTGAACAAAGTCTACTGAAATTCTTATTAGGGTGGTATTAACTTACTATATATGAGAAACAGTGAATGTATTCACAAAATATTGCTATTTCGAGACTTTCAATATTACAGATTTATAGAAGAAAGACTGATCAAGAACATACAAGATTACAATGGTCACCACTAGGATCGCTGATTTACAACAGTGTTGCCATTACTTATCGAATGCCCTAGTAGATCGCCGTGCTGACTCAGGTGGTATCACGCCTGCTTGCTGACTAGCTGGCTCGGTTTCGATACCCGGCGGGGTTGAGGATTTTTAATTGTTGAGGGCAACTAGTAGACTAGCTACTTATTTGGGTTAAAAAATCTATTTTTTCTTTTTGATTAAAAAACCCAGGAAGGTCTATTTTATCGATCTGTAATAATATTTTGTTATTTTGGACATTTAAACCCATAAAAATTGATTTTAAAATGGCGTCTCTATGTTCTGCTAGTGAGTACATTTTTTGTTTCGTTGCATTTTCCCGTAGCTTGTATTTTTTCAAATTTTGGTACAATTTTTTTCTCTGTGACGTTTCTGCTCTTTGTAAAAAGGAAAACAAATTCCAAAATCATCTCTGATATCTTCGCGTGCTCTTGATTGCATATGTTTATTATATTCTTTACGTAAGACTATAAAAAGTTATGTAGTAGTCAAATTTTTGTGAGAGCCTATTTTGAATTTTTAGTGCATATCTTAATGATTTTAGTGCCTTTTTGTCTGCCTATTTTGAATGTTTAAGTGTCTAACTTCCGGTCACTACTTATGATACAGTTTCTGTATTTTATTTAACAATGTTCGTTAAAATGTGAGCATATTAGCAACGCAATTCAAATCTAGCCGTGAAATGACAGATATATTTTGATCAGATGCCTTTTATTTCAGGCTGAAAATTTTTATACGTGCCGTAAACCTACAACACGGAATCCACGGGTTTACTTCCCATAGCCTACTAAGGATTTTTATGCCTTAAAGATCCATTGACTCCTGCCGGGTTTGAACCCATATATTTCGAAATTGAAGGCAAGCATGATAATCTCTAGTCTACTACGGGTCCGACAACATGATCGAGAAATTGTTTCCTAGCAACAAGATTGTTACTTGATATCAAAGCTTCTTTTACTACTATTTTCTTACGTCTTAGTGTGTTTTGTGTTTCAGACGAATCCCCTAACGTTACAGGAACAAACTAATTATCCAGCTTCTCAACAACTGTATGTAACGTTTTTACAACACATTAGGAGAGCTAAAAAAGAAGTAAGCTAACAAAAAATAAAACAAAAAGCTTTTAAGTAGGCCAAGTCAATTGATACTGTATAATGTCTACTATCGCAAGTAACTTACAAAAAAAGTTAAACTGATATTATATGGATGCGTAACATGGAATCTTATTTCAAGAGAGGAAAGGAGATTACGAATATTTAAGAATAAAGTTCTTAGGAACATTTTTGGAGCAAAGAGAGATGAACAGATAGGTGAATGGAGAAGACTACATAACAATATATGGCATTTAGTAGGAAACCAGATATAAGAAAAACAGTTAAGTCTCGTAGACTGGGATGGGCAGGACATGTGGCACGAATGAGGAATGAAAGACGTGCATGGAAGCTCTTTGTAGGAAAACCAGAGGGAAAATGCCCAGTTGGTAGACCAAGAAAGAGGTGGGAGATCAACATTAATCATGATTTGAGGGAAGTAGAATATATAGGGAATGATTGGAAAACATTAGCTCAGGATATGGATGTGTGGAGAGCTTATGTCCGCGCGGCCATGAACCTATGGGTTCGATAGTGCCAGTGAGTTAGTTATCACAAGGAAAAATTTCAATCTTCTACCGAGTTCAATGAATACATCAACGGGTTACCTTTACTTAATGTAAGACAATTATGTAGTCTGAAAAATGTTTACCAACAGCACTTCAGGGTTCTATTCTTTAAACTCTTAAACACAAGGATCAAACTCGATATTTTGTATCCGACTGCTCCTTGAGAAATATAGGGTGGTTATTATTCTGTGGAACAAATATGAGTGTCATCATCATCATCAGCATCAAGGATTAGACCTGCTGGTCTGTTCCGATCTCATGTTAGAATTGGTCTAAAGTTTCAATGTGATTTTATAATACAAGAAAGACCTAGAACTAATTGGAACTCTAGAACCAAGAGTTTAATGACATCGCGGTATAAGTTCTCCATACATTCCTATTCTGAACTAATATTTTCCCACTCATTCTCTACATAAGTATTCACCTCCTCAAACCAAGGTTAATGTTATTCTATCAACTGATTCTATCAATCGCAGTCAAAGTAACTAACTAACTAACCAACTAACTAACTGGCTCTGACGAACACGTAGGTTCATGGCCGCGCGGACATAAGTTCTGTATACCTCTCTATCCTGAGCTAATCTTTTCCAACCATTCCCTGCATAATCTACTTCCCTCAAATAATGGATGTTATTCTCCCACCTCATTCTTGGTCTACCCAACTGAGAATTTTCCATCTGGTTTTCCTACAAGAAGCTTCCATGCACCTATTTCCTTCCCCCATTCGTGCCACTTACCCTGCCCATCGCAGTCTACGAGACTTAACTGTTCCTATTATATCTGGCTTCCTGTAAAGACAATGTAGCTCACTGTTATGTAGTTTTCTCCACTCACCTGTCTGTTCTTCTCTTTTTGGCCCTAAAATTTTTCTAAGAACTTTATTCTCATATATTCGTAATCTTCTTTCCTCTGTTAAAGTAAGAGTTCATGTTTCGCATCCATATAATATAACTGGTAGAATAACAATTTTATATTTTTCAGTTTTAACGTTTTTTTGAAAGGAGTTTGGGATGACAAGAGTCCCTGTAATGCATAATAGCACGCATTTCCAGAATTGAGCTTATTATTTTTTTTGTGCATCTCATTCCTATTTGTGATTATTGTTCCTAGGTATTTGAATTGAGCCACTTCCTCAAAATTTCCCTCATTTGTCATTAGTTGTAAATTTTCATTATATAATGTATTTATATGGTGTGACCATATATTTTGTTTCTCATCGTAGTATATGAGACTTAATTTTTCTGGTTCTTCATAAAGATCATGTTGGTCATCTTTATGTAATTATATATTATAAAAAATCTTCACATCCCGTGGTCTTTTACTGTAATTTCAAATAAAATAACAATGAAAAATAGACAAATATACCTATAGTTTGAGTTTACATTTTCATATAGAACGTATATCAACAAACAGAATTCATATAAAGACCAGGTGGCAGGAACCTATTGTCCAATCATTGGATATTATTATTACTATTAACAATATTATTATTAACATTTATTATTAACATTAATATCATTATCCTATTATTATTATTATTATTATTATTATTATTATTATATTTATTTATAAAAAGTAGTAGTAGTAGTAGTAGTAGTAGGACTTTATTAGACAAAAAGTAAGATATTTACAATATTATTTACAAATATGGGTCGCACGGGCAGTAAGCCGTACGTGCTGTTGACAGTCCGTTACAATAAAGTAATAATTGGTACTAGTGTAAAGAAAAATAAACAAAAACAGCAATAACATTACAATTACATAAGGAAAACACAATAAAAATCTTACAATTAAATAATAACACAATAGCATTATACACTAAAAACATTAACATTACAATTACATAAAGAAAACACAATAATATTACAATTAAGTAATAACACAATAGCAATAACATTACAATTACATAAAGAAAACAATAATAATATTACAATTAAATAATAACACAATAGCATTATACACTAATAACATTAACATTACAATTACATAAAGAAAACACAATAATATTACAATTAAGTAATAACACAATAGCATTATACTTACTTACTACTTACTTACTCACTGGCACTATCGAACCCGTAGGTTCACGGCCGCACGGACATAAGCTCTCCATACATCCCTATCCTGAGCCAATGCTTTCCAATCATTCCCTGTATAATCTACTTCCCTCAAATCATAGTTAATGTTGTTCTCCCACCTCATTTTTGGTCTACCAACTGGGCGTTTCCTTCTGGCTTTCCTACAAGAAGTTTCCATGCACGTCTTTCATTCCCCATACGCGCAACATGTCCTGCCCATCGCAGTCTACGGGACTTAACTGTTCTTATTATATCTGGCTTCCTATAAAGACCATGTAGTTCATTGTTATGTAGTCTTCTCCATTCACCTGTCTGTTCATCTCTCTTTGGTCCAAAAATTTTCCTAAGAACTTTATTCTCAAATACTCGTAATCTCCTTTCGTCCCTTAAAGTAAGAGTCCATGTTTCGCACCCATATAGTATAACTGGTAGAACAATAGTTTTATATATTTTCAGCTTAACGTTTTTTGAAAGGAGTTGGGACATCAAAAGTCTCTGCAATGCATAATAGCATGCATTTCCAGAATTGAGCATATCAATAGCATTATACACTAAAAAAAAAAAAAAAAACATTAACATTACAATTACATAAATTATACACTAAAAAAACATTAACATTACAATTACATAAAGAAAACACATTAATATTTCAATTATATAATAACACAACAGCATTATACACTAATTAATTTATATATAATTGTTAATAATTAATGGTATTGCATTTTGATAACATATATTTATTCATGAATGAGTGTTGTCCTTATTTTTCGCGTTTTGTCCAGAAATTTACCGAGGTTTATCCAATTTTCTGGATTTACCAATAACTCGTAGCATGCCAATCTTTCCCGATTTGAATTTAGAAATCTTTCCGGTAATAACTGACGTCTCCAATATTCTAAATCATTACATTTCCTAATATATGTATCTCATCTTCAAAGTTCCCGTACATTGGACATATTCGCATATCGTGATCGTCGCTGATTTTTGGAAATAAGTGATCCCACAACAGGCCCGGAGGCCCTTGGGGTAGTAGGAGGTTAAGGCTCCTACTTTTTCTAGACAATCGGCACTTATGTCAGCCGGGTTGTCAGCCCTACGTGACGGCCGCCTTTACACCCAGAACAAGCGTCTGGTACTCATTTCCGTTACAGGCTGAGTCCCGCGCCGTAGCTGAGCGGTTAAGGTAGGAAGCCTTGGCGCAGAGCTACGGGACTTGCGCTGGTTCGTGTCTCCATGGGGGAAGACATTTTCTCATGGATTTCGGCCAGTATGGGACCGGTGCCCACCCAGCATCGTGAGGCAATTGGGTAGCTACAATAAGTAGCGGATCCAGGTTGAGAAACCAGCTATAACGGCTGGGGGACTCGACATGCTAACCACATGTCACCTCTACACTGGCTGTTGATCATCTACCTCTGTGATTGACACATGTGGATGTGAAGGTCAGCAGCCGGCTGGTAAAAGGGCAACCGCTGAAAAAGTGGAAAGACCCTCAATCGGATATTTATTTATTTAGTTATGGTGTTCAATGAAATCTTAAGTAAAGTCATATGCTAAAGAGACTCCTAAATTACAAGATTGAGGTGGTATATGGAACACAAAGCTTGTATAACACAGTGCAGACTGGCATTAGACATACTTTCGAATCAATTTGTTACGACCAACAAATTAGGAACGCAAATGGGAAATTCTGGGCAGACGAGGTTAGAAGAGAATTCCAAAAGATTGGGATGGGTTGAGTAAGAGAAAAAGGACTGAAAATTCCAATAATATTTGGAGAAAAATAAGGAGAACATACTTGGATATAAACTAATAAGATATTTTCGACGAACGTACGGGAAAAACGCTCACTGGTTTTACAAAGAGACCTAAAATAAGTCTGGGGAAAATAATTTTATACACTCAATCAAGGATTTAAAGAGAAATCAGGGCGTGCTTGGCTTAGGCTGGAAGCATGGAAATTTCTTAAAATTACCGACGATCACGATTTGCGAATATGTCCAATGTGCGGGAAGGCATGCTACGAGTTAATAGTAAACCCAGAAAATTGGATCAATGTAAGTTTCTGGACAAAACGCGGAATATAAGAACAACACTGATTCGTGAATAAATAAATATGTTATCAAAATGTAATATCATTAATGCTCAACAATTGTACATAACCTAATCAAGGTATAATGTAATTGTATTGTTATCTAATTGTAATGTTATTATGTGTTTTTTTAAGTTATATTATTAAGGATATTATTATTGATACAGACTGTCAACAGCACGTACGGCTTACTGCAAGTGCGACCCATATTTGTAAATCACATTGTATGTATCTTACATTTAGTCTAATAAAGACCTACTTCTATTACTACTACTTTTGAATCACTCTATATTGACTATATACATACGTACCTGTAGTTGAGGTTGCACATGAGCGCTCAATTGAGCTGTAACAGTTAGTTGAGTTTCTAGTCGTTGTTCGCCGAACTGGTTAGACACTCTGCACACCCATCTCCCGCCTCCCTCTGGACTCACGTGACGGATGTGCAGTACGTCCTGTGATGGGGTCACCCTCATTGTCTGCGTTACAGGACGCAGTTGTCCCATCGAATCCCGGAACCACCTGAATAACACATTAACACAATCCTGAACTTAGTTCCAGTTGAGTTGACTGACTGACTGACTGTTTTGTGGCAATGACTAGCATTGCCCAGTGTGCCGCTTTTTGGGAACCAGTTGAGGTCCCTTGGCGGCCAAACACCATTGTGTTTATTCAGTAGGGGTTTTGTTCCTTAGCCTTGCTGTCTCGCTGCTTATGTGTTCATTGCCGTAGCAGGTATGGATGATATGAAACATGAGTTCACTAGATTTGTCAGGAACACAAACCTTTCCATAGGTGTCGACAGACCACTCAGCAGAGGCTGAATGTTATGGAAAAGTTGTTGTCCCTGATCCGTCATTGGTTATAGCAGCCACAGACCCTGGCTGACATGGGACAGTGCCTGTTAGTAGGTTTAACTGTGATGCCAGAATTTACCATAGAACTATATGAGACTGTAGGATTAACAGATTTTGATGTGAAAGTTCGAGGTTGGGACGCCGGGTTGTTGGACTTTGGTTTGGTTTTCTTTTTTCATAAATTTCTTTTGCTTTCTTATAGGCTTCACAAACCCCGGTAGGAAGCGGGATGTCCCTTTTCCCCACAGTTCGCGCACTTCAGCAGGCTCTTGTCCGTGAGTGCCTCGGTTCTCACCGGACACTCACGATGACTATGAGTACCAGCGCAAATTACGCAAGATGGGGTCAAGGAACACCCCATGAAAGTATGGTTAAACTTCTGGCATCTGAAGCACTGCTTCATGCCAGCTCTAGGTCTGTATGGTTCCACAGCCACCACTGTCAAACAGAGGCGGTTTAAGTTATATATTTCCCTACCAGCATCACTGTTCTGAAGTTCCAGGATGTATAATGGTAAGGGAGTATAAACTTCTCCTTCTTTTTTGGTGATTTGGCAAAACAGTAATTTCAAGTACCAGTTATTTAAATGTAGAGGACCGCACTGAAAACGGAATCGCGCATAACTGGTTTTATTTGTATATTGTGTAATTTCACAAACATTTCAGTACAGTAAAAGCTTATTCGCGGGGATATGTTCCGTAAATATGCCGCGAACACAGAAACCGTGAATATGGAATGCTAATATGTATTGATTTATAGGGGATACGTTCCAAGATTCCAAAATAAAATATAATTTATATAAAATCAATTAATGAGAGTTTTTGAACAATTTTATTTTTACTCCACAATACAAATTGGCAACAAAGCAGAAGAGACGCGTGTTATTCAATAAAACTTATTGCAACGAATGACAAGTTGAAACAATAAAACACCAATCGTGGCGAGGGCGGCATTTATCAACGGACATAGCGGCACGTGAAATACTTTTAACAACGAACTTTAGGCTTAGTGACAATAAGGTTCGTTTTACTTTGATATTAATTTGTCTATTTGGTTTGAATCGCTCTTTGTAAAAGCCGCCTTGACACGTGTCTGCAGTAAAAAATGTTGCAGATACGTTGATAACGGATACTGATCCTTCTAATATACCGACTGGATCCGCGAATAAATACATTTTTAGCCGCCAATACAGGAATTGTGTCGCAATTTTGTAACCCGCGAATAAGGGAACAGCGAATAAGGAGCTTTTGCCGTAATTTCTTCTTGTTAGTTTCCTTCTGTTTTATTAAAACTATTAGATAAACCAAAACAAATTATGTATCCTATAGGATACATTGAGAATTTAAGAGTTAACGATTATCTCGCTTCAACGTACGGACATAACAACAACCCTAGGTAACTGTTCAAAATGTGTGGTATGGTGAAAATACAATACACGTAATTTATATTATAGTCATTATAACCGGAAAAGTTATACTTATGTAATAATAATAATAATAATAATAATAATAATAATAATAATAATAATAATAATAATAATTTGGGGATTCTTTTTATTTCATTTCTAACATAAAAAATTATTTAAATAATTTAAAAACTAAATATTATTTATTTTACAATATTAAACATAATAGATTATTTTTATAACATCAATGTGAAATGTAACAATTATTACGTCACATATATTGTTGTGATACAGAATTCACAGGCAAAAGTTTACGACAAAAGAAAGTTTAAATAATGTGGTCTGAAGTCGGCCGAACATCAAAAATATGATTGGGTATCGAGGAATGAAGACGGGCTTATCGTGTTCTTTCTTGATTATGTCATTACCAATCAGAACCTGACAACATTATAATTTGCAACAGAAGAAGAAGAGATGGCTATAGAGATGTGAAAAAGATCGACGCCATTGAATCATCTCAAAATAAAAGTTTAAATAATTAGTGATATGTTGAATTATATTGATTTAATTTACATGAAAAACATAAATAGGAATGACGTGAGTCTAGTGAAATAAAAAAAAATAAATTACAAGAAATAATTTAATAGTGCAGTAATATATAAATAAATTAAATAGTATATATAAAAAAGTGAATATACGACTAATGAAAATAATTCATATTAATAATTACACATTATTAAAAAGTATTTAAAGCAAGAATAATATAATTGAAAATGAAATCGCGAATACTACCAAGCTGAAATATATATCTATAGTCATCAGATCAAATGATAGAAACGATATTCATAAGTTTCATCTTTATTGCCAAATATTATTGTGGGCTGTTGTATGGTTTACGTCGCAAAAATTTTTCAATTTAATTTCTTATGCCACTGATGCACTAAACACTTTTAAACACATTTAAAACATTTTGCAACACTTTTAAACATCTTCAAATGTTGCAACGATCTTTTTTTTTATATTTATATATTTACGTGTCCACCCACCGCTGTGGTCTCGAGGTAGCGTGCTGCCTTGTCACGCAGCGGGCCCGGGTTCGATCCCCGATCGGGACAGTTTTTCTGGGTGAGGTTTTTATCGGGGTTTTTCCTCACCTGTAAGACAAATGTCAGAAAAACTTTAAGGCCCAAACGGTCCCCGAAATCATATGGCCATCATCTTTATCATTATCATCATCACCATCATCCTTCACCGGTGTGGAAAGCAACGGGAAGCTACCACACCTACACAATTCCCTAGTAAAGCTGCAAGCATAGCATGAAAATGCGCACTACATTCTTCCTTGCTACTTTCTGCTATTTTCCCTCCTCTTCCTATGTTGTTCCAACGTTGCCACCATCAACAACCCAAAATACTCCAGATGTTGCTAACATCACTTCCACGTTCCCTGGATTTCACCTACGTTAGAGTAATTGATATATGTTACAGTAATTGATTTAGGTTTGGTTAGCTTTTAGGTTCCTTGCTTTTTAAATGTGATTCCACGTTCCCTGGATTTCACCTACGTTAGAGTAATTGATTTGTGTTACAGTAATTGATTTAGGTTTGGTTAGATTTTAGGTTCCTTGCTTTTTAAATGTGATTTGATACGTGAAGTAAATTAACTCTTCATATCTGTTATTCTATGAAACATTCAAAATATCGGACAGTTACCACGTAAAATCATATTTCCACTAGTTCATTTCATGTTAATTATACATTTTCAGATAAGTTCTGGGAATTTTGTGTCAATGTTGGTCATTCTGATTTCATATACATATACCGCCAACTGCTGGAGGTTGCATTATCTTTCTGGGATTACATGGAGCACTAGCGCATGCGCACTGCGATTCTATAGAAGTTAGAAGAATTTTCTTGCGACGCTAAGTGTAGCATATCCTTATTGTGTAATAAATAACTTATTGAAGAAGTAAATGTTTTATTTGACTACAACATTTCTTTACTCACCATAATTGTGTTGATCAGTGATTCCCCCGAAGGGATCTACATGCCGGTGCAAAAATAAATAAATGGACGGAATAGAATATTTAATTATAGAAATTCATTACCTAAGAACACCGTTCCAGATATCGGCGCCGCAACGTGGCCCGAAAAGAACCAGAGGAACTATACCGTCACATCCTTGAGATATCATTGTTCAGATCAAAGTCATAGCTTAGCTGTCACATCGTCATAAATATTCTTGCCCTACTTTCGTAAAGGCTATCCGCTCTTAAGGTAAGACGGTAGGCCAAAATTAAAAAAAAAATTATAATTAAATAGTATGTTCTTTTCTGAACACTTCTGTATATTCTTTTTTTCTACTGAATGGTCCATTATAAGTAACTTAATTATTTTTTTTAATTGACATCTGTTAGCCTGTAATATTATTATACTTTAAATCTTGTTTTCTGGAAAGTGAACATTTTGCGAACATTTCCCCCCTCTCCTCAAGAACATATTAGATATATTTTACATGAAAATTCTTACATACAGTAAACTTAGTTATACTAAAGTTGTGTAACTACAATCATTATTATCTATTGTCTAGGCATCCTCACTTATGATTTTTAAAAGTATTTTTAAATAAAAAAAGAGTAGTGGCAAAAAATATATATAGGACATCAATATTTAGATACAAGTTTGACTGAGGTTCAATGATCTTTACAAGCCTCATTTAATATGCTTTAAAACGTTTATTACAGTCCACTAGTAGTTCCTGAGAAAATGGGTCTCAAATTCCCATGTTTTAACATTGACGGGATAGGGCCTACCGTCTCACATCAAAACAAAACCATGTGACCTGCTCGCTTTTCATTGGTTATGGGCACCGATCTACGATGTAGAAGGAGTAAGTACGCGAAAAAGTAGTTCCCTTCATGAAATTAAAAATATGTCCTCTGAATATAGTTGTTATTCTCCGTGAATGAAAATAATAATATTGAAAAAGTAGAAAATATTAAAAAATATACTTAATTAATAAATATGACTTAGTTAATACAAATGGATTACACATTTGATTAATGTTTCTGTCGATTCTGATGCAAAAAGATGGCTGAAGATGTCGAGTCTTCTGTTGCTGTGTCGCCATCTACATTTTTAAAACCCAAGTCTGGCAAACCTTTGACTAGTGGTCAAATAACAGTCATTTTAAATGTATTTCACAAGTTCAGTGAGAATCTCACTTGCTTTCTTGTATTTACCCCATTCAATGATCACATATCTTGTATACTTCACACGTGCTGCCTATCAGTGTAACTAATTGCGACGCGAATGGTGGAATGATACAATTAGCGTTTGTTTATGTTAGGATCACTCTAACAGCGGATAAGGTATAGATATGAAGGTTGAGATAGTTCCTATGTAGCACTAAGCAACGCTTCGCCGAGTTTTAGGGTGTAGGTGGTAAAATAATATTTGAGAATAAAGATTCTCAGGAAAGGTTTTGGACCAAAGAGATATGAACAGACAGGCGAAAGGATAAGACTACTTACATAACTTTATAGGAAAACAGATATAATAAGAACAGTTAAGTCTCGTTGACTGCAATAGGCAGGACGTATGACATGATTGGGGAATGAAAAGGGGGGCATAGAAGCTTCTTGTAGGAAAACCAGAGGGAAAAACATGCAATTAGTAGACGAAGAATAATGTGGGAGAATTACATTAACCATGATTTGAGGGAAGTAGATTGTACAGGGGATGATTGGAAAATATTAGCTGAGGATATAAATGTATGGAAAGCTTATGTCCGTGCGGCCATGAGCCTACGGGTTCGAAAGTTCCAGTGACTTAGTGAGTTAGTTAATATAATAATTTTAAATATGAAACATTTCAGAATAATATTGCCTAATAAGAGGCTTAATCTACATGAGACGTGAAGCGTCTGACATCACTTTTGAGTACTCATTTCATAGAGGTTTAAGTAACGAATTTACTGTTTCCCTTCATTAAGGGAGGTGATGGGTGAAATTTCTATTTTCTACATTTGTTGAGCTAGAGACTTGACGTTTTATACAAACATTCACTGCATGATATATAATGACGTGTTTAAGTTTCATTCTTGTGAGACATTTATTTTACGAGTTATTAAATATTATATATATTTTTTAATTTGCATGTATTATAATTAAATGGGTTCCATATTTTTTAGTAAAATGTCTGATTTTTTAGAAAAAAACATAATGCATTAGAATTCTTATAATATGAATGCAAAGGGTGAAAAATATGTACCTCATGCCTGGAATTACAAAAAAAATAATATTTGCATACATTTTATTTCTTATTTCTTAAAATACTACTTCAATCATGAAACCCATGCACTACTTTGTTACCCACTGTTTTTAGGACATGTAGTAAAAATTTGAACCTTCTAGGACAAAAGTTCTGAATTCCATTCAATTTTGAATGTACAAAAATGCAGTGAAAATAAAGGTGTGAAAAAACAAGTTTAAAGATTTTCATTCAGGTGGCATTTAACTGGCGCAGCCTTTAACTCTGACGTAATTTAGGACACTTAGAAGCGCCATAGGCCTCTGAAACGTTGTCAACATATACATTAGAGTACAGGCTATTTTTAGTACAAAAAACAAACAAAAATGTCAATTTTGATCTCAAATGGTCAATTTTTCACCCATCACACCCTTTAAATACTTTTACGGAATTATTGTGTAAGTTTTCTACACTCTCAACTTAGCATTGCGTCAATATTAAAAACACGGAAATACTTTACAACATGTGAAGCGAAAAAAATTTTCTATGTTCCAATCACACCACCATGCGCATGCGCCCCCAAACCTCTAAGCGGTGTAATACAATGGAATCAACGGGATGCAGCCAACATATGCACGATATTAACGAACATACAAGCTAACCTGATGCAATTTCAGTACTCTAACCTGTGAAATACCAATCTAACAACGACAGTAAACGTAATTTTTTAAACACACTAAACTGGGAAAGAATGCCAACGCCCCAAAAATAAATAGTAGTTCTGAAATTCTGAAGTATACGTTGGCAGTTTATATTAGTACATATTCTATGTTGGCTTGACTGGAACACATATTTGGTGTTCGTATAGAATATTGCGTTAAAATCAATATGGCCTGCCACGTCTTCATATTATGTATGCAGTTAAATATCATAGACAATATACTGCAATAATCGTTAGAAAAAAATGTAAAATTCATAGTAAATGGTGGGAAATAAATTTAAAAATGAAAACCTAAGAATAAAATTTGACAGGAGTTTTTGAAGGAATTAAAAAAAGTCGCGTCTCAGGTTGTAAAGTTCAGCCGAAAAAACTTTAGACAACTTGGGGATTTTGTTTTACCAAGAGGGAATTTCTCTAATTACTTCTTATTACAGAATCTGAATTAGCAAGGTTTTACCACAATATCTTTATCGATTACAGAAACCATATTCATTAGAGGATACAACACTCATTCGCGGTAATTCCTGTTTATGGTAACAATAAATTGCGAAGCAAATCTCGGAAATCCATACACAAGCCTATTCGCAGACTTAAGGAAAATCCTCTGCAATCTAAAGGCTGCAGTGCTTTAAATTTTGCTTAAAGGGAGTTAGTAGTTACGCTAATTGAGAATTTAGGGAAAATAGCAAAATTCCAAGGTAACACTGTACAGAATTGTAATGACAAAATTATTGTTTTAAACGAAGAATATATTTCTCTACCATGTCAATTAAATACTACTACTACTACTACTACTACTACTACTACTACTACTATTATTATTAAACAACAAACAATAATAATAATAATAATAATAATATAATAATAATAATAATAATAATAATGCTTTATTTTATCTGGCAAAGTTAAGGTCATAAATCTTTCTCTTCCACTCAATCAGCGAATAGTAAAGTTATACAAAAATTTCATACTTATTACAATTTTAATATATAATTAAAATATAGACTAAACAAAAGACATGTGATCTAATACTTTCTAATACTAACAAAACACTAAATATAATAAAATTAAAATAATATTGAATTAAATTAAGTAAGTAAAGCTTCCTAGATGAATATTTATAGATATAAAGAAAATGTTGAATATAGTTGTTATGCAGTTAATGTTTGTAATATGTCGAACTTAAGAAATAAGTTATTTTGGATTCAAATAATGATAGATAATACTACACTGTATTATGAATGCAGTGTAATAAATACAATGTGCTGCTTGTCGCTCAGCAGGCCTGGGTTCGATCTCCGATCGGGACAAGTTTTCTGTGTGAGATTTTATCGTGGTTTTCCCTCATCTATAAGACAAATATCAGCTACCTTTAAGGTCCAAACTGTTCCCAAACTCTGGCCATTATCATCATATTCACCTCTTTAGATTAAGTTAGGATTAAGATCTCTCCTGGCACATCATAACCAGCATCATCAATAGTATATCATTAGGGCAGCGTAACTCCGACTTCCAGGCGCCCGAACCTCAGAAGTGTTTTATAATAACGCCAATGCCAATAGAGAATTCATGAATGTCGAAATATTTTTTTTACGTGAATACGTAGGCTATTTAAATTTGCGTTCATATTAGGAAGCAATTCAGAAAACCGGTGATAACAAAGTCGGTGGATAGAGTTTGGTGTTGCAGCTACATATCTATCATCTACATCGAAAATTTAATTACGTCATTCGATAGATAAAGAATCAAAGAAGTCGTTGTGTTGTGTGTGGACTGCGACGCATCACGCGCAGCGGAGGGGGAAGCGCCGTATTTTAGGCCGTTTCGCTGCGTCACATAAATTTCGTTTAATATAAATTTTGATTTGAAGTTACGACGTTCGTTTGAGTTTCAATCGCCAGCCCTTGTCAGGAACTATCGATTGCATCTATAAAAAATTAATGTGAAATAATTATAGTGAATATACATGTGGCGTTAAAGTAAAATAATAAAATAAATAATGCGGTATCGGTGTTTACTCGTCCACAAGCCAAATCAATATAGAGATCGTATACGGGTGGAAAGGGCTTCCCAAGAGCAATCCAACGGTGCCCATAAAACACCATATGACAGAGTGAAGCGGTGCCGGGAACATAATAGAATGAAGGCGTCCGAGCGGATAATCAAATACGATTATGACATACATATAATATGCTCAAAGAAAATATTACCCGTTACGTTCATGTATTCATGTAAAACACACGGCCGTGCCCAGGACATAGCCACACCCCGATTTGTTTTGTTTTTTATATTATTACTAGTAGCTGATACCCGGCGTGCGCTGCTACGCCTAAATAAATCAAATATTGAGGGTTAATAAATTATATGGTATACACTGCGACGAACCAAACTTGGCAGCTGCTAGAGTCAATGTTTAATTTCAAATTTCAGGCAAGCCCCACTTCTAAGGGTCGGATTTCGCAGATTTTTGGATAATACATACCTCAGTTTATTTTAATAGGATATTCCAAATTTTGTTCTGAAACATCGAAAATTGCGATCGCTATAAAGATTTTTAAATTTTTGTTTCAGGTGAATTCCTACACCTAATGATTTTACAACATAATAGATAACGGATAATTACTCGCCACATCTGAAAACCTGTATATGCAAATTTTCACGAAGATACATTGAATGATTTAGAAGTCTGGAAAAGACTCACAGACAGACTGACATACATTCGTTTATTATATTATATACAACTTTCCTCATTAGAGGATTGCCTCAAGGACAAAGTGATACAGACAATTAATTTTCGAAATTGATGAAATACATTTCGTAAATACATAAAACATTTTCAATTTGTAATTGAAGTAAACATAGAAAAGTAGAAATTTTGTAAAGATGGTTTCTTAAAATTGAAATCGTTCCTCTAATGGCAGCGATGGCAATTTTAGAAAGATACACTCTGTCCAAATCTAAGAAATTCCAAAATTTATTTAAGAAACCTGGTATAGTACCTCTTGCTCCGATCCAATGCACAAATGAATTAAACATAGGCTAAATTCTGGAAATGCGTGCTATTATGCATTACAGGGACTCTTGCCGTCCCAACTTCACTAAGAAATTAAACTGACTACTTAACTCATGCCCCAAATGGGAGTCAATGGCTAATCACATTTCAATAATTTTTTATTTACAACCAATCACAGTCGTGTTTCACCTCGATTTTATCAATTTAATTGTTTCATATTAAAAAAAAGTTTTTTTTTTAACTTTCTGAATAAGTCAGAGTATTATTTTGCAGTGACTGACTCTCTACGAGATACGTTGAATATAACAATTTATATATTAAGATGTAAGAATCCTAGAGTGCAAGTGACTCCCACATTGTGTGTATAGCGCACAAATGTAACCAGATACTGCTTGCGGGATATAATAGAAAAACATTTGTAGCAATTGATTATACCAAAAAAAAGCACTGTTTGCACTTTCTTAAACGTATTATTTCCCAGGTATTTACATTCCAGAAAAATATAATTGACATAAAATCATAGGATATCAGAAACTTAATGTTTACTCTATAAATAAAAAAAATAAGTTCGGATGTCCAATTTTCAAGGTAAGGCGGCAAGCCAAAATTTGAAAAAAAATCAATTTTTGTTTTTTTCATAATTAGATAGTATGTTATTTTCTGAACATTTCTATATATATGCTTTTTTACTGAGCGCCAATTAAAATTACGTTAATTATTTTTTTAATTGACAGCTGTCATCCTGTAATATCATTATGCGTACTTTAAACCTTGCTTTCTCGAAAGTGAAAATATTGGAACATTTGTCCCCTTATCTCAGGAACTATTAGAGATACATAGGCTGTTTCTTTAGTTTTGACAACTATCTATTTTCTGGATACATAGCATACATACATGATTGTAAGTTTTAGAGGCCTTCGGTGTAGTCACCAGCATTGCATACAATGTATTCCCAGTGATGTGGTAGCCGTCGGCATTGCCTAATCTCTGGATGGTGCGTAGAGACTGATTAACTGCACTCAGACTGTCGTCCACTGTTCTGAATCTCTTCCTTGAGTTTAGGAATGAGGACGAAGTCACAGGGACTTATGTCTGGAGAGTATGGAGGGTGGTAGAGCACCTCCCAACCTCAGCGATTGAACAAATCAGACACTGCCCCTAGGCACATGTGACACATTTTCGTGTCCTCTAAAGGCTTGTACCCACCTTGCCACTGTTCGGTATTGCATGTATCTGCATCACAAGCCTCTTGCAATCCTTGATGACACTGTAGTGCGTTTCTGCCTCTAAACATTCAATCTTCAACCAGATTTTCTGCTCCTGCTTTGAAAACTTGTACTGTTACACTGCGACGCCTAGATGTAAACTGATAACTTCGGGCTCATTGTTACATGAGGAGGGGAGGGGTGAGAGGCAAATCCATGTACTCGGACGGAGGGGAGGCACTAAAATTGCATGTGCAATAAACAGAATTGTCAACCCTAGTTTTATTTGGATTCCACACTATTGTTGCCAAAACTAAAGAAAGAACCCTTGTATTTACATGGAATTTTTACAGGCAGTAAACCTAGTCGTAATAAAGCTGTGGAACCAAAATCATGCAAATCTCGTGTATATATCCGGACTTATGATTTTTTAATAAAAAAGAGATCAGTGGTAAAAAAATATATAGCACATATAATATTCAGATACAAGTTTGACTGAGGTTCAATGGTCTTTACAATCCTCATTTAATATGCTGTAAAATTTCATTACAATCCATCTAGTAGTTGTTGAGTAAATTACAACAACAACAATAATAATAATAATAATGATAATGATAATGATGATGATGATAATGATGATGATGATAATGATGATGATGACGATGATAATGATGACGATGATAATGATGACGATGATAATGACGATGATAATGATAATGATGATGATAATGATGACGATGATGATGATGACGATGATAATGATGACGATGATAATGATGACGATTATGACGACGATGATGACGATGATGACGATGATAATGATGACGATGATAATGATGACGATGATAATGATGACGATGATGATACTGATGATGATGATACTGATGATGATAATGATGATAATAATAATGATGCTTTATTTTAGCTGGCATAGTTAAGGCCATAAGGCCTTCTCTCCTACTCAACCAGCGAATAGTAAAATTATAAAATAATACAGATGTATTACAATTTTAAGATAATATTAAAATATCGACTAAACAAACGACAATGGTGATGTGAACTGATACTAGCTAATACTAACAAAAACATGGAATATAATAAAATTAAAATAGTCTACCGCTGTGGTCTCGAGATAGCGTACTGCCTTGTCACGGAGCGGGCTCGGGTTCGATCCCCGGTCGGGACAGTTTTTCTGGGTGAGGTTTTCATCGGGGTTTTTCCTCACCTGTAAGAAAAATGTCAGGAAAACTTTAAGCCACCCAAACGGTCCCCGAAATCCTATGGCCATCGTAATCATCATCATTCATATTCATCTTAGATTAAGCTTAGGATTAGGGGATCTCCTGGCGCACCACTATCATCATCATCATCACCCATCATATCATCGGGGCAACGTAACCCCGCCTTCCAGGCGCCCTAACCTCAGAAGTGGGATGTAATTACGCCATTGCCAGGAAGGAGGACACACCAGAAGTATCTAAAAATACAAAACTGGGGGCATTAAAAAAATAAATAAATAAAATTAGATAAATAAAAAATAAAATAAATTAAGTAAAACTTCCTAGATGATAATTTACAAAATACTGAATATAGTTGTCATGCAGTTAATTTTTAATTGTGTCGAACTGAAGATATCAGTTAATTTGGATTGAAATAATGATAGCGATTGACATGACTGGGAAGTGAGTTCCACGCTCTAGTCATAGTGTTTAAGATTCTGAGTATAGACATGTCCTGTGCTGTGGTGTCTATTAGTAAAGAAGCCGATACATTTTGAAAACATGTTGATAAGTAACTTGATAAATATGTGTGCAGCATTGGGAATAGTAAAGTATGCATCTATAGTATTTCTGTCCGAGGGCAGGTATTTCACTGAAATCATGGCATGTTCATGCTATGATTATGATAATGATAACGATGATGATGGTCGGATAATTTTCAGGGATCGTTGGGCCCTAAGCTTCCTAACATTTGTTTTACAGGTGAAGGGAAAACACCGAAAAAACCTCACCAGAGGAGCCTGTCCCGACCGGAAATCGAACCCGGGCTCGCTGCGTGAGAAGGCAGCAAGCTACTTCGAGACCACAGCAGTGGACTAGTAAAGTATATGAATGTAAAATGTTTCTGTCATTTAGACGTAGCCATGATAAGGCCTGAAATGGAGACACGTGGTCACAACGACAGAGATTGAATACAAATCGAATGCACGCATTATAAGCACGATGTAGTCTATCAGGTAGATCAGTTGTCAGATTAGTCAGTAATATGTCGCAGTAGTCAAAATGTGGCATTATAAGAGTCTGTACAAATACTTGTTTTAATTTTGTAGGAAAGAAGTTTTTAAACCTATTTAGGGAGTGAGGAATTGTGAACACTTTCTTGCATGTATTAACCAGGATTTTCCAGTCTAAGTATAGGTCCATGTAGATACCCAAATGGGTCTCAAATTCACAAGTTTTAACATTGAAGGGTCCAACGCTATGGTCTCGAGGTAGCGTGCTGCCTTGTCACGCAGCGGGCCCGGTTTCGATCCCCGGTCGGGGCAGTTTTTCTGGGTGAGGTTTTTATCGGGGTTTTTCCTCACCTGTAAGACAAATGTCAGGAAAACTTTAAGGCCCAAACGGTCCCCGAAATTATATGTCCATCATCATTATCATCATCATCATCACCCTTATCATTATCGTCATAATCCTTCACCGGTGTGGAAAGCAACGGGAAGCTACCACACTTACAATTCCCTAGTAAAGCTGCAAACATAGCATGAAAATGCTATGATTGCAGTGAAGGACCTGCCTTCGGGCAGAATTACTATGGATGGAACATTGAAGGGATAGGGCCTACCGTCTCACCTTAAGCCGGAACGAAAATTCTAACACACTGTTTTTAAACTTGTATCTGTGAAAATTCTCAAAATATGAGCAAGTTGAAAGGGATGGATAATAATTTGTCATAAAGTCTAATTTGCTTGCTGTTGATGCAGAAGAGAATGAGGTTAGATTTAGACAGAGAGAGACAGGAAGAGGAAAAGCAGGAAGGAAGTACCACAATTCTCTTGCAGAGCGCAGCACAATAGTATGTCGTCCGGTTTAGTTGCTTAGACGTCTCTTCCGGCGTCGGGATTAAACTTCAAGTAAAGCTTCCGGGGAATTGATTTAAGTGATTCTCACAGTTTATGAAGTATTACATGACTTTCAGCCTAACGGATTTTCAAATTATACATTATCTAAACAGTCTGTCAGGAAATTTTGTTCTCTTATACAGGAAGCATCAAAATAAGTTATTATTCTAACGTTCCTTTCACCTACCCGTCTTTCATTGTACCAACATCTATTTTACCTTCAGGCAAACTAATACGAGTGTAATACTCTTCACTTCAGATAATAATAATAATAATAATAATAATAATAATAATAATAAGAAGAAGAAGAAGAAAAAGAATGAGGTGGGGGAATAACATTATCTATGATTTGAGGAAAGTAGATTATACAGGGGATAATTGGAAAACATTAGCTCAGGATAGGGATGTATGGAGAGCTTATGTCCGCACGGCCACGAAACTACGGGTTCGATAATGCCAGTGAGTTAGTTAATAATAATAATAATAATAATAATAATAATAATAATAATAATAATGAGGTGGGGAATAAAAATTATAATTTGAGGGAAGTAGATTATACAGGGGATGATTGGAAAACATTAGCTCAGGATAGGGATGTATGGAGAGCTTATGTCCGCACGTCCATGAACCTGCGAGTTCGATAATGCCAGTGAGTCAGTTAGTTAATAATAACAATAATAATAATAATAATAATAATGATGATAATAATAATAATAAGAAGAAAAAGAATGAGGTGGGGGGAGAAAACATTATCTATGATTTGAGGAGGAAGTAGATTATACAGGGGATAATTGGAAAACATTAGCTCAGGATAGGGATGTATGGAGAGCTTATGTCCGCACGTCCATGAACCTGCGAGTTCGATAATGCCAGTGAGTCAGTTAGTTAATAATAACAATAATAATAATAATAATAATAATAATAATAATGCCACATATGGAGCTGAAGTTTGGAAATTCAACAAGAACTTAGAACAAAAACTTTTTTGTGCGATAGTGCGTTTTGTCGTACTTACAGCAATGGCGACCACTACTGAAAGTTCAACTTCCTACATTTCGAGGTTGCCAACCTAAATAACTACACTGTAATAAAATAACTATACTGTAATATTACATATTACAAACGGCGTGTGAGAAGTAAAACCACTGCCCTCTATGTATGCTACATACAATGTATATACAAAAAAATATCCGAAAGGTAGTGTTAATATACATTATACCAAACAAATCACTGCATTTTAAATTAACTGAACTTCATTTGAAACATTATAAAACAATAAGTACGTATTTGAGCCATTTTGTCAGTAATTCATCTCACGGTCTCCTGTGTTTCAACTAATAAAATATTGCCCACACTGTTAACGTTAGTCAATAGTTTATAATGAACGAAAATATTTCCAACAAAGATGTTTTATTTTACTATTATTTATATTTTGGAAAACACCATCACGAAAAAAATAATGTACAACGCACGTTCGTAAAGTGTTATACAGAATCATCTTCAAGGTATGGGCCTATTGGCCCGTTCCGCTCCCCGGTGCACTATATGCTGCAGGTCGTCTTGCAACGTCGTTTTAATCTCGGAAATTAAAAACTTCGTTATCGCTCGGTTTTTAAACATTTTCCTCGTTTCTGTAAAAATATACAACCTCGCATGATGACATACTAATGTCTATAGAAATGGATTTCTTGAAGACAGCAGCAATATATTCAAAATTAGAAAAATAAAAGAAAGAAATACTGTAATAAGAGAAAAAAATGAATAATAGATATTCAATAGGTCCACCGCTGTGGTCTCGGGGTAGCGTGCTGCCTTGTCATGCAGCGGGCCCGGGTCCGATCCCCGGTCGGGACAGTTTTTCTGGGTGAGGTTTATATCGAGGTTTTTCCTCACCTGTAAGACAAATGTCAGGAAAACGTTAAGGCTCAAACGGTCCCCGAAATCATATGGCCATCGCAATCATCATCATTCACATTCATCTTATGTTAAGCTTAGGTTTAGGGACTCTCCTGGCGCACCATATCATCATCATCATCATCATCATCACCCATCATATCACCGGGGCAACGTAACCCCGCCTTCCAGGCGCCCTAACCTCAGAAGTGGGTTACAAGTACGCCATGCCAGGAGAGAAACCAGGAATGTCGAAAGATAAACCTGGGGCATTTGAAAAAAAGAAAGAAAATATATCCAGTAGTAGACTATACAAGATATAATCAATTAAATTGGTATGGGCATGTACGACGAACGCAAGAAAAAAGTTTGCACAGAAAAACATAGGAATGGTGTCCACCTGGAAGAAGGAAAGGAAGACCTCGAAATTCGTGGAGCAAGACAAGAAATAAGAACTGGAATGAGAATGAGAGGACGGAGGACATGGAGTGGATGGATAGAGACGAGTGAAGGTAAATAAAACTTTAGATGTGTAAACATTGAAAATCTGTGTATAAACAAATAATAATAATAATAAATTCTCGTAAACTGCGACGGACGGAACATGTGGCACGAATGGGGAGAATGATAGAGGGGCATGGCAACCGGCTGGTAGGCCTATATTTAACCCTTTGGGTGAACGGTATGGCAGCGCATAAAGGATAGATAGACAGACAAACATTAACACATTCATTTATATACATACCGTTCATCCAATTGTGATGGGGCATTTTGTAAAATGTTCAGGAGTTTCCCGGGAAGGATTTAGGCTATAACAGAGTTGTAATACTCAACCCCCTCACCTTTAAAAATCACCCTATGTAGTGAAAACGTTATTTTGCGGAACTTTTTGAATGCTTAAATGGCTTAGGCTGCCTAACCATAACATTATGTATGCACCAAGTTACTGTACAAAGAATTGAATATGTTAACAAAATGTAAAACAAAGTACACGACAGCATATATCTATCTTTTACGGATACCTCGCAATAACCGTTTTTATCTTTCTGTTCATTGATACCAAGAAGATCGGTGTTACTAGACTCCCGGCAAGCGTAGCAGCGCACGGTGGGTATTCTTTTACAAATAACTTTCTATAGCCATTTTTGTCTTTCGGCTCATTTATGCTAACACGATCGGGGTAAATTGATTCCCAGGTAACACCGGGTAATCAGCAGGGAGTATATAAAAATAATTACGATATAAATTTATAATAAATTTATAATTATTTTTCTTTTTACTTACCCAACTAAACATAAAAACATAAAACATAAAAACATTAAATTTATTTATTTAGGCGTAGCAACGCACGCTGGGTGTTATCTAGAATTACATATATGTATCTTATAGGACATGCTGCCAATTTAAGGATAAATTATTTCCACTTTCGTGCTCGAATGTTTCCCTTCAGCGTGGGAAGTCATTTTTTTAATATAAATAAAATTAATGTGACTATTTAACTCATGCCCCAAATGGGAGTCATTGACCAATCACGTTTCAATGATTTCTGTTTTACAACCAATCAGAGTCGTGTTTCACGAAATATTTATCAGTGTTATACTTACCATATTAAAGAGAGCTCCTCCTTTTTAATATTCTGAACAGGTCTGACCATTATTTTGCAGTGACTGAGCCTATAAGAAATACGGCTACCAGATTGTATATATAGTGCATAGATGTCAACACATAGCGCTTGCAGGAGTTAATATAAAACATTTGTAGCAATTTATTATACCACCAAAAAAAGAAACCACTGTTTGCACTTTCTTAAATGTATTTTTTCCCAGGTAATAATCCAGAAAAATATAATTGTCATATTTACATCATACATCAGAAATGAATTAATATACAGTTTGATGTGTTTCATTTTTTCTCCACTAGAGAGCATTCTTACAATATTGCGTTCCTTTGGCAATAAATAGTATGATCTTGTAGCAGTGATAAACAAAAGAAGCAGATGAAGCGTACCTATCGTTTCTCATTTGTTTTCAAACATCGCCGTTTACATTAAATATATAAATATTTTAAAGTAACTATAGTTAAATAATGATTTGTGAGTAAACAGCTTAATTTTATTCCTTAAATAGTCCTAACAAATGCCACTCTTGATTTCCAAATTATCGATAAATTCACGACTCACTTCGTGAGTCGTGAATTTATCGATAATTTGGAAATCACTCGTGACATTACTTATGAAAATTTTTACTTCTACAAACTTTTATTTTATTTTTTGTGTAAAAGAGCTCACAGTTATTTTGAGAGCATAACTTTGTTATATAAATATCAATTTCATTAATTTCAGGGCTAACATTCCTACACCCCAACTTAGAGTGAATGATATAACAAAACACGCGAAAGTGTCATGGCATGTACCAATCTCATCACGCAAACAATGTTTCATGCTAAAAAAGTAATTTTTTTCAACTATGATTTTGTTCTTGTAAAATATTTTTAGTATCATTTAATTTTATAATGTTGCAGTTTAATTTTTATATTATCTTAACATAAACTATCAGTCATCCTTATATCCCACATAACTAAAGAGTTCCTATTGGATAAAATTGCTTATTACAGGCAACGTTACATATTGAACTACTGAACAGTTAAAGGAACCCCAGCACATAGGCCTGAAATTTGTCATAAGTAATGTCACACGTGATTTCCAAGTCGTCGAATTTATCTAGATGATTTTGAAATCAAGAGTGGTATTTGTTAGGACTATTTAATGAATACAATTATGCTGTTTACTAAAAAAAATAATGATTTAAATATCCATCCATAGTAATTCTGCCCGAAGACAGGTCCTTCACTGCAATCGTAGCATTTTCATGCTATGCTTGCAACTTTACTAGGGAATTGTAGGTGTGGTAGCTTCCCGTTGCTTTCCACACCGGTGAAGGATGATGATGATGATGATGATGATGATGGCCATATGATTTCGGGGACCGTTTGGGCCTTAAAATTTTTCTGACATCTGTCTTCAGGTGAGTAAAAAAACCCAATAAAAACCTCACCCAGAAAAACTGCCCCGACCGGGGATCGAACCCGGGCCAGCTGCGTGACAAGGCAGCACGCTACCTCGAGACCACAGCGGTGGACGATTTAAATATACTTACCGGTATTTTAAAATATTTACATATCTAATGTAAACTGCGATGTTTAGAAATAAATAAAAAAAATGTGTGGTTATATTGCATTTGTCTATTCGCTGCAACTTGATAATATTATTTATTGCCAAGAAGGATCGCAATCAGCGACAACCCTGGATCGCAATAATGTACGAATGCACCCTAGTGGAGAAAAAATGAAACATGAAATTGTATATTATAACCAACATTATAGGTTATTATTTTTTTAGTGAACAATTCAGTAAAATAATTATTTAAAAACAATTATTAAACACACAATTACCAAATGTGTAGTTCGAAGGAATCTGGTCATTATTTCCTGTATTAAACGTATTTGTTGGCGAGTCAGTCACTGCAAAAGAATGCTCTGACCTGTTCAGAATATAAAAAATAGAGGAGATTTCTTTATTTTGGTAAACAGAATTCGATAAATATCGAGGTGAAACACGACTGTGATTGGTTGTAAAAGAAAATTCATTGAAACGTGATTGGTCATTGACTCCCATTTGGGGCATGAGTTAAATAGTCTAATTAAATACTGAGAAGTAGATGAGAATTCTCTAGCCATGACAGTATTTTTTCTTAAGCAGCTTTTAATTTTCTTAATCCATTTTAACCTTTATAAATTAAAATTGTACAGTTTCAAATGGCAGATACCGGAGACACTAGTATACATATAAAAACCAATGTATGTCTGTCTGTCCTTTATGCATTACTACACTATTCATCCGATTGTGGTGGGTCATTTTGCAAAATGTTCAGGAGTTTCCCGGGATGGTTTCAGGCTATAAGAGAGTTGTAATACTCAACCCCTTCACCTTTAAGTATCACCCTCTGTAGTGAAAACGTGTTTTTCGGAAATTTTTGGAGGCTTAAATGGAATACACTGCCTAAACCATAACATAAACACTAAATTAATGTAAACAGAATTGAATATCGAAATAAAATCTACAAAACGTCCGCGATAGAATAATGCGTCTATCTTTTAGATAACTCATAATAACCATTTTCATCTTTCAGGTCATCGATGCCAAGAAGATCGGGATGACTAGATTCCTGGGCAAGTGTTGTAGCGAACGGCGGGTATTTATTTTCCGGTTAAGTCTCAACCATTTTGGTCTTTCAGCTCATTTAGACTAAGGAGATCGATATAAGGAGATTCGCGGGCAATGCCGGGTAATCAGCACGGGATATCTAAAAATAATTATAATATAAATGTATAATTATTGTTATTTTAACTTATTCAACTAAACATAAACACACATTTAATTTATTTAGGCGTAGTACCGCACGCCGGGTACTAGTCAGTTCAACAAAAAAAAAAAATGTTTGTTACAGTCTTACGTTGAAGAAATAACTGTACAAGCTTCATCTATGTCCTAATTAATCAGGCCTTTGTAGATATAATGTACTCTAAGAGAAAATAATCCCACAGAGGGATCTTCATAGCTCATTGTCTGCTTGTAGTAGCGGATCCATTCCTAATTACTGTAAACCATTAATGTAGGGGTACATATTTACTACCCCTTGAGCGGATTTCACTCCCAGTACAACTGGCTTAATTAATTGAATGCAAGAGAAAATTTCAATTGTAAACATGTGAAGATTTCGCGTCAAATCCATTGAAGTGGCCAGTTATACCAAATATATACAGATGCACAATATTATGCTACAATGTGAGTTTGGGAAGTGGTTTTTACACAAGAGAGGCTATAATTAAAAACCGAGCGACAGCGAGGTTTTTAATAATATCCTCGCTTCTGTAAAACACTTCACAAACGTGCGTTTGTACATTACTTTTGCACGATGGTGTTTTCAAAATAATAGATAATAGTAAAATAATATATTTGTTGGAAATATTTGCGTTCATTATAAACAAATAACTTTAACACTGTGGGCAATGTTTATGCGGTAAATGCCGAAATAATTTAGTTGAGACTACAGCAGGCCGTGACACCAATCAGGAATAAAATGGCAAGTATGAATACATGGTTGTATATTCTGTCAAATAAAGTTCAGTTCAATTAAAATGCAGTGATTTGTTTCGTATAATGTATATTAACACAACCTTTCGGATATATTTTTGTTTATACATTACACATAGTATATATAAAGGACAGTTTTAGTATAAGACAGATTTTAGAAAAGAAATGGGAATATAATGGCACTGTACATCAACTATATGTAGACTTCAAAAAAGCATATGATTCAATTAAGAGGGAGAAGTTATATAGTATCCTGCTGGAGTTCGGAATTCCTAAAAAGTTAGTTAGACTTATACGAATGTGTCTAAATGGCTCAAATAGTAGGGTGCGTGTAGGCAAACAGTTTTCAGACACTTTTGAAATCCAGAATGGGTTGAAGCAAGGAGATGCACTATCTCCTCTACTATTTAATTTTGTACTAGAGCATGCCATTAAGTCTTTAGAGAATGAGGAAGGCTTACAACACTGAATGGTATTAATAAGCTGTTAGTTTATGCTGATGATGTAGTACTATTGGCCGATAGCGAGGAGATACTAAAGGCCAACACGCACACACTATTGAGTAACACTAAGAAATTAGGACTGGAAGTAAATATCAGTAAGACTAAATATGTGGTCACAGGTAGAAAATTCAGTATATAATGGAGATGGACGGCTAATGACAAATGAGGGAAATTTTGAGGAAGTGGCTGAATTCAAATACCTAGGAACAATAATCACAAATAGGAATGAGACGCACAAAGAAATTAAGCATAGGCCCAATTCTGGAAATGCATGCTATTATGCATTGCAGAGACGTTTGATGTCCCAACTCCTTTCAAAAAAACGTTAAGCTGAAAATATATAAAAACTATTATTCTACCAGTTATATTTTATGGGTGCGAAACATGGACTCTTACTTTAAGGGAGGAAAGGAGATTACGAGTATTTGAGAATAAAGTTCTTAGGAAAATATCTGGACCAAAGAGAGATGAACAGACAGGTGAATGGAGAAGACTACATAACAATGAACTACATGGTCTTTATAGGAAGCCAGATATAATAAGAACAGTAAAGTCTCGTAGAACTGCGATGGGCAGGACATGTTGCACGTATGGGGAATGAAAGACTTGCATGGAAGCTTCTTGTAGGAAAGCCAGAGGGAAAACGCCCAGTTGGTAGACCAAGAATGAGGTGGGAGAATAACATTAACTATGATTTGAGGGAAGTAGATTATACAGGGAATGATTGGAAAGCATTAGCTCATGATAAGGATGTATGGATAGCTTATGTCCGCGCGGCCATGAACCTACGGGTTCGATAGTGCCAGTGAGTAAGTAAGTATATATAAAGGACAGTGGTTTTACTCCCCGCACGAGGTGGGTAATATGTAATATTACAGTATAATTATTTAGGTTGGCAACCCCGAAATTTAGGAAATTGAAGTTTCAATTATGGTCGCCATTGCTGTAAGTACGACAGAACGCACTGTCGCACAAAAACACAATTTATACATAGATTCAATTCTGAAAATGCGTGCTATCATGAATTACAGGGACTGTTGTCGTCCCAAATCCTTTCAAAAAAAGTTAAACTGAAAATATATAAAACTGTTATTCTCCAAGTTATATTATATGGATGCGAAACACGGACTCTTACTTTAAGGGAGGAAAGGAGATTACAATTATGTGAGAATAAATTTCTTAGAAAATTTTGTGGACCAAAGAGAGATGAGCAGACAGATGAATGGAGAATACTATATAACAGTGAACTACATGGTATTTATAAGAAACCGTATATAATAACAGTATTACATTTCGTAGACTGCGAGGGGCAGGGCATGTGGTACGAATGATGAACAGAAAGACGTGCACGGAGGCTTCTTGTAGGAAAACCAGACGGAAAAGCCCAGTTGGTTGATCAATAATGAGGTAGGAGAGAGAATAACATTATATGAAGAGAGTAGATTATACAGGAAATGATTGGAAAATATTAGCTCAGGATTGGGATGTATGGAGAGCTTAGGTCCGTGCGGCCATGAACCTCCGGGTTCGATAGTGCCATTGAGTTAGTACAAACGCTGTTACAACACGAAGAAGAGAATTGTTACAACTTTATTAGAGACAAAATCTAAAACAGCAGCAAACTTGCATGCATTGCAGCTTCTATGAACCTAGAATATATAGTAAACTACTATAAACTTTTTTTAACACTTTCGAATATTGCTATTTAACACAGTTCCAATAATGGATCATATTATAATGCGAGAGGTCCACGTTTAGAGTGCTGGTTCAGATATTAATTTTTGTTTTCACATATCATTATAATATTATAATATGATCCATTATTGGAACTGTGTTAAAATAACAATATTGGAAAGTGTTAAAAAAACAAAGATTACTGCTTGTAAAAGTGGTGGCGTAAAATTCTCAAACATAGATACTTCTAAATGAAGCCGGCCGTTGACGTTGGTAGTGACATCTACCTGGCAGCGGACGAAACGAGAATTATAGATTTATGATGATCTTGACGAAGATTTTCGGGCTGTAGGCCGTGGTCGTGAGGCTTGTAGTTCCCCAACGTTTCGCCAGAGACTGCGCCTGGCATCCTTAAGGATTGTCTTGAGACTTGAGGATGCCAGGCGCAGTCTCTGGCGAAACGTCGGGGAACTACAAGCCTCACGACCAGACAACCCTTGAGGATGCCAGGCGCAGTCTCTGGCGAAACGTCGGGGAACTACAAGCCTCACGACCAGACAACCCTTGATGATGCCAGGCGCAGTCTCTGGCGAAACGTCGGGGAACTACAAGCCTCACGACCAGACAACCCTTGAGGATGCCAGGCGCAGTCTCTGGCGAAACGTCGGGGAACTACAAGCCTCACGACCACGGCCTACAGCCCGAAAATCTTCATCAAGATCATCATAGCAACTCCGGCCGTGAAAGTCTACGTGAATACAATTATAGATTTGTTTATGTGGAAAGAATTGTTAATGTTTATACCATGTGTCGAATAGTGTAGTAGTCTTACATGCTCGTGCGGAATACGAGAGGACCATGGTTCGATTCCTGGTTCAGACATTAATTTTTCTTTTCACAATATCATAATATTATACCATTAACTTGTCCGAAAATCTCAAAAAATGGATCTAACAAAATTTAACAAAATTTGTAAAAAACGAATCTTCAGTAATTATAAAATATATAATTGTAGGCTTTCACGGCCGGCATCTTGATCCATATTTGGTTCGTCTTCCGGGCTTATAGGCCGTGGTCTGGTTGTCTTCATACTCGACGTTTCGTCTACTGCTGCGGTAGACATCATCAGGAGATACTGCGTGCTCTCTGTGAACTCCTCAACAGTCGGCTGCAGACTGGCTGGTCGTTGGAAACTGTCTCTCTGTTTATAGCTAAACCCCGGGTGGAGGGGGGGTCTTCTGCGCGGACCGAGTTATGCGCTGTCGTGCAGTTTGCAGAAGTCATAGGCTTCGTTGTTGTGTTATGCAGTGCTGGGATCCAAATTTTGTTTATCTTCATGGTTTCTTCTTTTTTGTTGAAGGAATTCTTATGTTTATATATTTCAATGGCTTCTCTGTATAGTCTGGTGTAGTAATGTGATGTTTGTGATAATACCTGAGTATCTTCGAATCTTATAATATGTTGTTGGTTGTTCATCAAGTGTTCCGCTACGGCCGATTTTTCATTTTGTTTTAATCTGCAGTGTCTCATGTGTTCTTGTAATCTTGTGTTGATCATTCTTTTTGGTTGTACCGATGTACACCTCTCCACAACTGCGCGGGATACGATATATACCGGCATGACTTAAAGGATCTCTAGTGTCTTTGGCTGGGCGACAGTATATTGCTGATTTTTTGTGTTGGTTTGTAGGTTGTTGCTATGTTGTATTTTCTTTAATATTCGTCCAATTTTCTCTGTTGTTGTTTGATATAAGGTAGGTAAACCTTACCATTTGTCTCTTCCTTGTTTTCGTTTTCGGGCCTATATTTCTTGGGATTTATGGCTCGACGAAAATCTGTTTTGCTGTATCCATTGGTAAGAAAAGCTGCATGGAGATGATAACATAAGAATTCCTTCAACAAAAAAGAAGAAACCATGAAAATAAACAAAATTTGGATCCCAGCACTGCATAACACAACAACGAAGCCTATGACTTCTGCAAACTGCACGACAGCGCATAACTCGGTCCGCGCAGAAGACCCCCCTCCACCCGGGGTTTACGCTATGGAATCTTGTGTGATGGATTTGAAAGTTCCAGCCGTTCGGTTCTGCCTCTCTCCATATTTAATTCTATAGTTAAAATCTTATATATAGGATGAGACAGAATCTCACTCCCTTATAAAAAAGTTAAAATAAATAAAAAAGTTGATCCTTGTGTTTTACTTTCTATTCAAATCTATATTTTTTTTTTTTTTTTTTTAGCTATAAACAGAGAGACAGTTTCCAACGACCAGCCAGTCTGCAGCCGACTGTTGAGGAGTTCACAGAGAGCACGCAGTATCTCCTGATGATGTCTACCGCAGCAGTAGACGAAACGTCGAGTATGAAGACAACCAGACCACGCCTATAAGCCCGGAAGACGAACCAAATATGGATCAATTATAAAATAGTTTATAATTAAATTCAATACAGCATTTATTATTCAAATAAATAATTATATAACTTTATAAGTTTGTAGTAATTATAAAATAGTTTAGAATTAAAAATCAATATTATTGTATTGTTGAAATTGAAATTATATAACTAGTAGTTAGAATCATAAAAATATTATTTATTGTAACCAAGTATGAAAATGTGTTACATCTAATACATATTTTAAATTACTCCTAAGAGTGCCTTACGTTTCTGTTTTTGTATAAGTTTTTTGTTTGTTTTGTTTTGTATTGTAAAATTAATATGTATAAGAATCCGCCACTGTGCACAATACTTTGATCTCATTCAGGGGTGGCTAGATAAAACGTAATGTTTCATTAATTGTATTTTAATAGTTTTCTAGCAATAAATGATTTTGATTTCGATTGATTTTGATGTAATTGGAATATAAATACGATTTTCTTAAGAATATAGCGTTTTGAACAGTGTTTCCTCATATCAGGCGGCGTACAACATATATTAAAGTATTGCTTCCGTCAATGGCCTACCGTATACAAAAAAAAAATAAAAAAAAAAAAAGTAAAGATAAAGTGATCCCACTAAAGGCCTCAGGAGACCCTGGGGTAGTGGGAGGTTAATTAAGTCTCTCTCACTTTTCTGGACAATCGGCACTGGATGTCAGCCGGGTTGTCATCCCTGCGTGACGTCCTGCTTTATCCCCAGGAAAAGCGACTGGTACTCATTTCGGTTAGAGGGTGGGTTGAGCCCAGGTCCATAGTGCCGCCGGAAGATTTGGGTCAGTTTAAAAATCCTGTACCCACCGGGACTCGAACCCTCGACCTTCCGGCTTTTAGCGTACTGCCTTAACCACTAGGCTACGGAGAAAAGTTTTGGGCCTAAACGAGATGAACAGACAGATGAATGGAGAAAACTACATAATAGTGAGCTACATTTATGTATAGGGAGCCAGATATAATTAGAAACAGTTAAGTGTCGTAGACTGCAATGGGCAGGACATGTGACACGTATGGGGACGAAAGAGGTGCATGGAAGCTTCTTGTAAGGAAAACCAGAGGGAAAACGCCCAGTTGATTGACCAATAAAGAAGTGGGAGAATAATATTATCCATGATTTGAGGGAAGTAGATATACAGGGGATGATTGGAAAACAAGGGATTGTATGGAGAGTTATGTTCGCGCGGCCATGAACCTACGGATTCGATAGAACCAATGAGTTAGTTACTTAGTTATGGAAGTATTTTTTAAATTAAATATAGACCTTTTAGTTTCATAATACGTGAAATTACTTTTGGTACTAATGCGTATCTTTGCATGAAGATTTTTATGGTGTTCATATCTCACTTTGTGGAAGCTCATCTCTTATATTCGCATGATTGCTCATCAGACGCAGATATACGCTTACGTTGTACTCCATTAAGGCTAATCCCCGTGCTGTGCGCCCCAGGCAAATCCTGATTAATACGAGGGATCAGCCCCTGCACCTCTGTGTGTGTGTATATGCGATGCAATATTCATAGGCCGGTATTAGCGTTTGTCCGCAGTAGAGTGATGAATTGCCTCAAGTGTACACCAGCCACATAAATACTGGACAGCACATGTGGCCAGGAACCTTGACCTCCAAGGTTACAATAAATATAAGTTTATTACTCATTATTGATATGTAATTCCCTGTCAGTTTAGTACTTTAAATGCACTGTTTTTATGCATTACCTATACTTAAATTATATACTGTTCCTTATTCCGACAAACTATTATCATTACTATTTATTATTTATCATCATTACTATCATTATTATTATTATTATTATCATCATCATCATCATCATCATCATCATTATCATCATTATCTCATTATCATTATTATTCTGTTATCATTATTATTATTGTTGTTATTATTGTTATTATTATTATTATTATTAAAAACAACCAGAAAAAAAAAGTTACAAATATGTAATTTAATATGGAGCTGAAGCTTGGAAATTCAACAAAAACTTATGTCGGTGGAAATGGATTTCATAAGGACAGCAGCAAGATGTTCAAATAAAAAAAAATACTGTCATACGAGAAACAATGAATATTATATATTCAATAGTAGATTATATAAGATATAAGCAATTGAATTGGTAATAGCACATGCACCACGAATGCAAGAACAAAGGTTACCCAGGAAAACATTGAAATGGTGTCCCCACCTGGAAGAAGGAGGAAAGGAAGACCTCGCAACTCGTGGATGCAAGAAATAAGAACTGAATGAGAACTAGAGGTCATGGAGTGGATGGATAGAGACGAGTGGAGAAGAAAAATAAACTTTTAGGCACAGAAAGATGTGAAACATTAAAAATCTGTATATAAATAAAATTATTATTATTATTATTATGACTTTTTATTATTATTGTTATTGTGGCTATTATTATTTTAGTATTTATTATTATTATTATTATTATTATTATTAAATAGTGGTTGTTACAATAATTATAATTATTATCAGTAGGGCTCAGAAGTTGAGGACCTATACAATGCCTAAAAGACAAAACTATTTTTTTGGCTTACCATGACCCAAAATGTATATACGTATATATATATATATATATATATATATATATACTATTTTTTGGCCTACAATGACCCAAAATGTATATGTGTGTATATATATATATATATATATATATATACAGATACAAAATTTGGGTCATTGTAGGCCAACAAATAGTTTTGTCTTTTTCGACACTTTTTTGGCTTATTGGTCTTTTTTTAGCCTTTGTTTTTTAGATCTTAGAGGCTTTTTTTTTAATTTCACCTTCTTTTACACTTGGCTACATTTGTACTATTTATTATATATATATATATATATATATATAATTAACTCCTGGCGCGACAAGCCCAGAAGGCCCTTAACTACCTGCCGGTTGCTGGCCTCACATCCACATGTGTCAATCACAGAGGTAGATGATCATCCAGCCAGTGTATGGGTGGCATGTGGTCAGCATGTCGAGTCCCCCAGCTGTTATAGCTGGTTTTCTCAACCTGGATACATATTATAAAGTTGGGCCTCGTGTTTGGACATAAAATGAAAAAATAATTTTTCCTCAACTTCTGAGCCCTTATCATAACCATTATTATTTAGATATTTATTAAGTGGTAGTATTTGAGGCACCTTTTGTGCAGTCCCGATTAATCCTGATGACAGACTGACGTTATCTGGTTTTCTCAGTCATCAAGGCAAATACTGGTATGGAGTATAATCATCATCATCATCATCATCATGAACAAATTCGTTTTAGGCCATGTGGCCTGTACGGTTAACCTAGCGAAGATGGTCTTTATCTTTCCACCGATGTTTTGGTCTTCCTTGGTCCCTATGTCCAGTTGTGGTATATTGGAATGCCAATTTTGGAAGTCTATTTCTTGCCATCCTCCTCAGATGATTCTTCCATTCTTGTTGGTATCTTTGTATATCTTCATTTAAACTTGTTACTCCAAGTTTTCCTCTGATAATAGTGTTCCTTTGGTGATCCAGTCTATTAACTCCTAACAATGATCGTAAGAAGCGCATTTGGCTTACTTGAAGTTTATGAGAGTTTTTATTATTTAAAATCCAAATTTCACTTCCGTATTTTAGAGCAGCTTTTCATGTGATGTTATGTAATCTTAGTTTTGTCTCTGTCCTCATCTGTTTACCAAAATGTCTTCGTATTACCCCATTCATTTTATTACATTTTTGTAATTTTGAATCAATATCACTCTTATACTCTGCAAATACCCTTCCTAAGTAAGAGAAATCTGACACTTATTCTATGATTGAATATAATTAATGAACTAATTTCATAATCATCGCCATTTCATAGTATCGTTAACATTAAAATCAGTTACTCTCTTCGTAATGAAATAAACATGAGAAAAAAAAAAGGTAACTAGTACATATAACTATCCTAAGCTGCAATATTTTACCTTACATGTTAATTCTTGGTTTACCAATAAGGTGATTTCCCTCTAGTTTTCCTACAAGGAGCTTACATTCCCCTCTTCAATTTACCATTCATGCCATGTGTCCTGCCCATCACAGTCTACGAGACTAACGGTTTTTCTGTTATTATATCTGCTTTCCCATAAACATCATATGACTCACTGTTTTGTAGTCTTCTCCATTCGCCTGTCTGTTCATCTCTCTAAGTGTTTTCTGTAGATATTTAATACTTTAATTCAATTACATTATGACCTGGTGATTATGATAAAAAGAATCCTGTTAATGGAATTCTAATTACCAATCTGCCTTGATTGAAAAAGTGAACAGGAAAAATACACCTATTTTGTCTAGGTCAACTCGCTTGATGATGGTTTTTATGCATTATTTGTTGAAACCAAATTAACTCTGTGAACTTGGTCATATTACATAACCTGTCGATAAAGTCTGCTAAAATTTATTAATGCCAGAGACATGCTATTTAATTAATTCAATCGATAATCAGTAAACATTCTTTAATACAAAATAAACTGGACCGAGTTTTCCACGTTTTCTCTTGATTTCACCACAATATTTAAAACAGGATCAACGAAAACTTTAAGCAAAATCATATGGTTCTTATAGCCATTGCAGAAACAAAGTCTACATACCATTTTATATTTTTCCTTCCACATGTATCTAATATATAAAATTAATGTTCGTTTGTTGGTTTGTTTTTTTGTTCGTACTTTATGCGCGGCCATACCGTTGATCCGATTGTCATGGGGCTTTTTGCAAATGTTCAAGAGATTCCCGGGATGAACATAGGCTATATGAGAGTTGTGATACTCAAATCCTACACCCTTAAAATCGCCCTTTGTAGCGGAAAACGTGAAAAAAAGTAGCTTTTTGGACGCTTAAATGGCTTACGCTGCCTAAACCATAATAAATACACCAAATGAATGTACACAGAATAGAATAACCCAAACCTCTACAAAAAAGTCCGCGACAGCATATGTTTATCTCTTACGGATAACTCACAATAATCATCTTTGTCTTTCATTGATACCAAGAAGATCGAGATAAGTACGTAGATTCCGTGCAAGCATAGCAGTACATGGCGGGTATTCTTATACGGATAACTCACAATAACGAATTTTGTCTTTTAGCTCATTATGCCAAGAAGATCGAGATAAGTGATTATTGGGTAAAAACCGGGTAATGAGCACGGGGAATCTTAAAATAATTACGATATACATTTATAATTATATGTCCTTTCACTTATTCAACTAAACATAAAATTTCATTAATTTTAATTTATTTAGGCGTAGCAGCGCACGCCGGGTATTAGCTAGTATATATATATATATATATATATATACACATATACTAGAAGTCCCGGCCAGCGTTGCTGTGGCTAAGGTATACGTTAAAAATATAAATTAAGTTGATGTCTTTCAGCCAGATTACTTAAAACTAATACTTACACACGAAATTAATAATATTGAAAAAATAAAATAAACACTGAACACACTTAAATTATGAAATAATCAATATTTGTAATTCAATTGAAATTCGCGGTTGCAACAAAAAGCGCATCTGGGTCTCTCTTAGTTAAATAAAAAACCAATTACCTTACCAAATTACCTTACACCGCCATCTGTTAGAATCGTATGGAACTCACAGATAATTATAACTCTTTGTTAAAATAATAAACAAATAATTTGCAATAAAAGATAATGCGACTATAAATTTAGTTATAAACTACCCTAAGTCTCAAGTTGGATCAAACTGCACACAGTGTGCAAAATTTTATTAAAATCGGGTCAGTAGTTTAGGATTCCATCGCGGACAAACAACGTGACACGAAATTTTTATATATTAAGATATATATATACTAGCTAATATATAAACGAATGTATATATGTCTGTCTGTCTGTTGTGTGTCTGTTTGTCCTTTATGCATACTACACAATTCATTCGATTGTGATGGGGGCTTTCTGAAAAATATTCAAGAGAACCCCGGGAAGGTTTTAGGCTATAAGAGTTCTAATACTCAACACCTTCACACTTAAAAAACAGCCATTCTTGTGAAAACGTGTTTTTCGGAATTTTTTGGACGCTTAAATACCTTACACTACCTAAACCATAACATACATACACCAAATTAATATAGGCCTACACAGAATTGAGTACCTCAAACAAATCTACAAAACAGTCAGCGACAGCACAGATCTTTTTACGGAAAACTCATAATAACCAATTTTATCTTCAGCTCATTGATGCCAAGAAATTTCGGATGACTAGATTCCCAGGCAAGCATAGCAGCGCACGGCGGGTATTCTTTACGAATAACTCTCAATACCCATTTTTGTCTTTCAGCTTATTTATGCCAAGAAGATCGATATAAGTAGATTCCCGAGCAATGCCGGGTAATCAGCACGGGGTATCTAAAATAATTATGATACAAATGCATAATTACTTCTCTTTTTACACGCTTTATATTAGCTTGACCTGTATCTATCTATATATCTATCTATCTATCTATCTATCTATCTATCTATCTATCTATCTATCTATCTATCTATCTATCTATCTATCTATCTATCTATCTATCTATCTATCTATCTATCTATCTATCTATCTATCTATCTATCTATCTTATCTATCTATCTATCTATCTATCTATCTATCTATCTATCTATCTATCTATCTATCTATCTATCTATCTATCTATGTAACAATCTTTTAACGCGCGATTTTTCACCCACTTAAATCATTGGATCGACTTGAAACTTTGTATACTTGTAAAGACCCGTGACATACAATAATGTCATATTTTTGTTACTAAAATCATGACCAGAATCATCAGAAAATAAAAAGTGTCTTTGTATCTATGTAACGGAATTTTCCGAACACGATTTTTCACCAACTTAGAAACATTGGATCGACTTGAAACTTTGAATACGTGTAAAGGATCCGTGACAATACAATAATTTCGTATTTATTTTCTAAAATCCTGGCCAGAATCATCAGAAATAAAATAAAAAGTGTTTTTTGTATCTATGTAACGGAATTTTTGAAAAACGATTTTCACCGACTTAGAAACATTGAATCGACTTGAAACTTTGTATACTTGTAAAGGACCCGTGACAATACAATAATTTCATATTTGGTTCTAAAATCCTGGCCAGAATCGTCAGAAAATAAAAAAAGTGTCCTTTGTATCTATGTAACGGAATCTTTGAACACGATTTTCACCCACTTGGATCGACTTGAAACTTTGTGTACTTGTAATGGACCCGTGACAATACATATTTTCGTATTTTGTTTCTAAAATCCTGGCCAGAATCATCAAAAATAAAAAAAATGAAAGCTGGTATAATAGGTTGCGGACTTGCTGACTTTTTAGTCAATCATTGTAGAGCTCAGTTGGTAGAGCGGTGAAATCTAGTGGTATATAATTTCAGTAATCCGTAGGTCGCTGGTTCAAATCCGGCTGTGAGTTTTTTTTAGAAGCTCGTACTACAATAGTATCGAATTTAAGGATATTTACACACATTTATCTTATTATGTAAAATATTAAAACTTAGAAATAAAAAAATAATAGTTTTAGAAAACTAAAACAACACGCTTTATTAGAAAACCGATCTAAAAAATTAAAATAATTTTAATTTCCAACACCTTGGGATAAATACTTTTAACCAGCAAAAGCGTGGGGTGCTTTTTATGATTTTTACTTTTTCTTCTTAGAGACTTTACTTTTACCAATATCTGTTTTATTATCAATATATTAATTGATAAAGAGCACCCCCACACTTTTAATGGTAAAATTATTTATCCCAAGCGTGTTGGAAATTAAAATTATTTTTCATTTTTTTAGTTCGGTTTTCTAATAAAGCGTGTTGTTTTAGTTTTTTAAAACTATTATTTATTCTTTAAGAATGGACATACAGAATAAAATAGAAAGCATTTTAACAATTAAAAAAAATAACCTCACCGGGAATCGGACCTGTGACCTCTTGCATACGAATCAAGCCCACTAAGCACCGAGCTAAGCTTTCGCTGTCTTATCACGTTTAGAAATAATACTCTTCAAAGGACGAAGGGAAACGTATTGTAGCTCTCCTGTGCAATTATTTCACGCGTGTGAATCGCGCGTTAGAACTTGAAATATTATCCGAGATCAAGAGTCGGCCCATTCTTTTTTTGTCGCTAAGTGTAACGTCCAGGTAATGCTTGTTTTCAACGGGTAGCACGGAAACGGCAAGTGCCAATTTTATTTATTATCAACTCAGTTCCGTCTACAAGTCCTTGAAGTTTGTAAGGGGATTTTTAGAGCACCCTGTATTATTTGTAGTTAAATGGAAATAAACATAAACAGATACTAAGTTCGCTCAAATATCACGCGTTTTTAATTAGTGTTGATAACAACGTGATCCGTCGAAATACTGAAAATTAATCTATGTAATTGATAATACCTATATACAAGAAAGCATTTTTATGACTATTTAACTCGTGCCCCAAATGGGAGTCAATGACCAATCACATTTCAATGATTTTTTATTTACAACCAATCACAGTCGTGTTTCGCCTAGAATTTACCAACTAAAGTTTATCATAATATAGAAAGCACCTCCTTTTTAACATTCTGAATAGGTCATAGTTATAATTTTACAGTGACTGACTCTCTAAGAAATACGGCTACCCAGATTGTAATTATATATAGTGCATGAATGTCAACACATAGCGCATGCGGGAGTTAATATAAACACATTTATAGCTATTGATTACACCACCAAAAAAAGAAACCACTGTTTGCACTTTCTTAAATGTATTTTTTTCCCAGGTAATAACATTCCAGAAAAAAATATAATTGTCATATTTACACCATAGGGCATCAAAAATGAATTAATATACTCCCTATTAGGTTCGTCTTCCGGGCATATAGGCCGTGGTCCAGTCGTTCTTCTACTCGACGTTTCGTCTACTGCTGCGGTAGACATCTTCAGGAGATACTGCGTGCTCTCTGTGAACTCCTCAACAGTCGGCTGCAGACTGGCTGGTCGTTGGAAACTCCCTCCCTATTTATAGGCACGCCCCTGGTGGAGAGGCGGTTTTCTGCGCGGTCCGTGTTGCGTGCTGTTTTGTCCAGGCTGTCGCTAGCAGAAGTCATAGGCTTCGTTGTCGTATTGTGCAGTGCCGGGATCCAGATTTTGTTTATCTTCATGGTTTCTTCTTCTTTTTTGTTAAAGGAATTTTTGTGTTTATATATTTCTATGGCTTCTCTGTACAGTCTGGTGTAATAATGTGATGTTTGGGACAATACCTGTGTTTCTTCGAATCTTATTATATGTTCTTGGTTGTTCATCCAGTGTTCCGCTACGGCTGATTTTTTCTTTTTGTTTTAGTCTGCAATGCCTCTTGTGTTCTTGCAATCTTGTGGTAACCATTCTTTTTGTTGTGCCGATATAAACCTGTCCACAACTGCAAGGGATGCGGTATATACCGGCAGTACTTAACGGATCTCTTGTATCTTTGGCTGGGCGCAGTATATTGCTGATTTTTTGTGTTGGCTTGTAGGTTGTAGATATGTTATGTTTATTTAATATTCGACCAATTCTCTCCGTTATTGTCTTGATATATGGTAGGTACACCTTACCCTTTGCCTCCTCCTTGTTCCCGTTTTCGGATTTGTATTTATTGGGATTTATGGCTCGGCGAAAATCTGTTTTGCTGTATCCATTGGATTGAAACGCTGCTTGGAGATGATTAATTTCTTCTTGTAGATACTGTGGTTCCGAAATCCTTTTGGCTCGTTCCACCAGGGTTTTAATTATTCCGCGTTTTTGTCTGGGATGATGGTTGGACCGCTTATGTAGGTATCTGTCTGTGTGAGTCTTTTTCCTGTATACCTTGTGTCCAAGTGTCATGTCTTGGTTTCGAATTACTAAAACATCCAAAAACGGTAGACTGTTGTTCTCTTCTCTTTCCAGGGTGAATTGGATGCTGGGACAAATACCATTTAAATGTTGCCTGAAGTTATCAAGTTCTTCTTCACCATGCTCCCAAATGACGAATGTGTCGTCCACATATCTCAGCCAAACTGAAGGTCTTAATGTAACATTCTCCAAGGCCTGTTTTTCAAATTGTTCCATGTAAAAATTGGCTATTACGGGGCTTAATGGACTTCCCATGGCCACGCCATCTATTTGCTCGTAGAATATTCCTCCCCATTGGAAATACGTTTCTGTGAGGCATATGTTATACAGCGCTACTATGTCTGGGGGAAAGAGTTCTTGCAAGTATGTCATAGTGTCCGGGATAGGTATCTTAGTAAATAAAGAAACCACATCGAAGCTTATTATTTTATCGTTTGGCTTGAGTTTCAGAGCGTCTATTTTTTCTATGAAGTGCGTGGAGTCTTTTACAAACGTGTCAGTTTTTCCAATATACGGTTTCAATAGTGAGGCGAGAAACTTGGCGAGTTCATATGTAGGTGATCCAATGGCAGAAACAATAGGTCTGAGTGGTGTTCCTTCCTTGTGTATCTTTGGCAATCCATACAATCTTGGTGGCAGTGCTTCTGATTTGTACAATCCTCGTTTAGTGTCTTCATCAAGTGTGGAGCTCTTGATAAGTTTATTGGATTTACGTAGAACTCTTGCTGTAGGATCAGTTTTAAGAATCTTGTATGTCTCTGGATCTAAAAGCTGTTGCATTTTCTGGTTGTATTGTTCTGTTTCCATGATGACGGTGGCATTTCCTTTATCTGCAGGAAGAACGATGATGTCTTTGTCTTCGTTTAGATTATGTAAAGCTACTTTTTCTTTTCGTGATAAATTACTCACCGGTGGTTTGGTTTTACGGAGAATGCGAGACACTTCGACCCTTATTTCCTCACTCTGATGAATAGGCAGCTGCCTTATTCCGGCTTCTACATTGGCTATGATGTCTTCAATAGGTACTGTTTTGGGTGTTACAGCAAAATTTCCACCTTTGGCAAGTACCGATATTTCTTCTTCGTTGAGTTGCCGGTCTGTCAAATTTACTACCGCTCTTGAGTTGGGTGGTTTATTTCTGTTTTCTTGATGATTTTTTATGTATTTTTGTTTCTGTCGTTCCGTGTTTTTCTCTATGGTTCGGCAAAAGCTGTGGTATGTGATGTTGTCCACCTTCTCCCAGTCTCTCTTACTGAGAATATTGCTAATCTTCAGATGTAAGTAAAAAAGTTCTTGATCATTCATCCCTAGGTTTCGTCTTGTATCATGAATTCGTTCTCTAAGAAGAGCCCGTTCCGTTCGTCCATATATCCTCTTAGCCTTTGTCGTTTTGAAGATTTGTTTGCATCGTAGAAATTGAGGGATAGTTCCCGTGTCTCTGCACCGTAGAAGAAAGCTTAAATTGCACAGAAAGCGTCCTTTTTTCTTTCTTAATTCTTCAAATTTCCGAATAGAAAGAAATACATCCTTCCCGTAGAGGTTGCTTATGTATAACTGTAGGCTTTCACGGCCGGCGTCTTGATCCCTATTAGGTTCGTCTTCCGGGCATATAGGCCGTGGTCTAGTCGTTCTTCTACTCGACGTTTCGTCTACTGCTGCGGTAGACATCTTCAGGAGATACTGCGTGCTCTCTGTGAACTCCTCAACAGTCGGCTGCAGACTGGCTGGTCGTTGGAAACTCCCTCCCTATTTATAGGCACGCCCCTGGTGGAGAGGCGGTTTTCTGCGCGGTCCGTGTTGCGTGCTGTTTTGTCCAGGCTGTCGCTAGCAGAAGTCATAGGCTTCGTTGTCGTATTGTGCAGTGCCGGGATCCAGATTTTGTTTATCTTCATGGTTTTCTTCTTTTTTGTTAAAGGAATTTTTGTGTTTATATATTTCACATGGCTTCTCTGTACAGTCTGGTGTAATAATGTGATGTTTGGGACAATACCTGTGTTCTTCTTCGAATCTCTATTATATGTTCTTGGTTGTTCATCCAGTGTTCCGCTACGGCTGATTTTTCCTTTTGTTTAGTCTGCAATGCCTCTTGTGTTCTTGCAATCTTGTGGTAACCATTCTTTTTGTTGTGCCGATATAAACTTCTCCACAACTGCAAGGGATGCGATATATACCGGCAGTACTTAACGGATCTCTTGTATCTTTGGCTGGGCGCAGTATATTGCTGATTTTTTGTGTTGGCTTGTAGGTTGTAGATATGTTATATTTATTTAATATTCGACCAATTCTCTCCGTTATTGTCTTGATATAGGTAGGTACACCTTACCCTTAGCCTCCTCCTTGTTCCGTTTTCGGATTTGTATTTATTGGGATTTATGGCTCGGCGAAAATCTGTTTTGCTGTATCCATTGGATTGAAACGCTGCTTGGAGATGATTAATTTCTTCTTGTAGATACTGTGGTTCCGAAATCCTTTTGGCTCGTTCCACCAGGGTTTTAATTATTCCGCGTTTTTGTCTGGGATGATGGTTGGACTGCTTATGTAGGTATCTGTCTGTGTGAGTCTTTTTCCTGTGTACCTTGTGTCCAAGTGTCATGTCTTGGTTTCGAATTACTAAAACATCCAAAAACGGTAGACTGTTGTTCTCTTCTCTTTCCAGGGTGAATTGGATGATGCTGGGACAAAATACCATTTAAATGTTGCCTGAAGTTATCAAGTTCTTCTTCACCATGTGGACGACACATTCGTCATTTGGGAGCATGGTGAAGAAGAACTTGATAACTTCAGGCAACATTTAAATGGTATTTGTCCCAGCATCCAATTCACCCTGGAAAGAGAAGAGAACAACAGTCTACCGTTTTTGGATGTTTTAGTAATTCGAAACCAAGACATGACACTTGGACACAAGGTACACAGGAAAAAGACTCACACAGACAGATACCTACATAAGCAGTCCAACCATCATCCCAGACAAAAACGCGGAATAATTAAAACCCTGTGGAACGAGCCAAAAGGATTTCGAACCACAGTATCTACAAGAAGAAATTAATCATCTCCAAGCAGCGTTTCAATCCAATGGATACAGCAAAACAGATTTTCGCCGAGCCATAAATCCCAATAAATACAAATCCGAAAACGGGAACAAGGAGGAGGCTAAGGGTAAGGTGTACCTACCATATATCAAGACAATAACGGAGAGAATTGGTCGAATATTAAATACATATAACATATCTACAACCTACAAGCCAACACAAAAAATCAGCAATATACTGCGCCCAGCCAAAGATACAAGAGATCCGTTAAGTACTGCCGGTATAATATCGCATCCCTTGCAGTTGTGGAGAAGTTTATATCGGCACAACAAAAAGAATGGTTACCACAAGATTGCAAGAACACAAGAGGCATTGCAGACTAAAACAAAAGGAAAAATCAGCCGTAGCGGAACACTGGATGAACAACCAAGAACATATAATAAGATTCGAAGAAACACAGGTATTGTCCCAAACACCCATTATACCCAGACTGTACAGAGAAGCCATTGAAATATATAACACAAAAATTCCTTTAACAAAAAAGAAGAAACCATGAAGATAAACAAAATCTGGATCCCGGCATTGCACAATACGACAACGAAGCCTATGACTTCTGCTAGCGACAGCCTGGGCAAAACAGCACGCAACACGGACCGCGCAGAAAACCGCCTCTCCACCAGGGGCGTGCCTATAAATAGGGAGGGAGTTTCCAACGACCAGCCAGTCTGCAGCCGACTGTTGAGGAGTTCACAGAGAGCACGCAGTATCTCCTGAAGATGTCTACCGCAGCAGTAGACGAAACGTCGAGTAGAAGAACGACTGGACCACGGCCTATATGCCCGGAAGACGAACCTAATAGGGATCAAGACGCCGGCCGTGAAAGCCTACAGTTATACAATTAATATACTGTTTGATGTGTTTCATTTTTTCCCCGCTAGAGTGCATTCTTACAATATTGTGTTCCTTTGGCAATAAATAATATGATCTGTTTGCAGTGACGAACAAAATAAGCAAATGAAGCGTACCAATCGTTTCTCATTTGTTTTCAAACATCGCCGTTTACATTAGATTTATAAATATTTTAAAATGACTATATTTAAATAATGATTTGTGAGTAAACAACTTAATTTTATTCGTTAAATAGTCCTAACAAATGCCACTCTTGATTTCCAAATTCTCTAGATAATTCACTCCTCACTTCGTGAGTCCTGAATTTATCGATAATTTGGAAATCACTCGTGGCTTTACTTATGAAAACTTTCCATGACACAAACACCTCGTAAAACAAGGTAGATCAACTCCACATTTATCGGACCTAAAAAAAAATGTGGCCAACCTCTGAAAATCTATGACACGACTTTACTTCTCTCCCGAAGGATTGGGATGAGAACAGAGGCTGGTATATTCAATGCCAACTCGATTGTAAGATGTGATCGAAATAGACAAGAATATGGGCTAATTTTTTTTGTAGTATTGAATTGGATTGTTTGTAACGTAGCAACGATTGATTTAAAATTTCGGATGGATAATTTTATAATTCTAGTATGTCTGTTTCTGTAGTGCCGTGAGCGATTGAAAAATATCAGCACAGGATAGCGATATATGGATTGTGTTCGCGCGTTCATCAACCCTCAGATATTGTGATATGGGAGTTAGGTAAGTTTGAATACATTCATTATTTAGTGAAGTTTGAAACAAGTCTATAGTAATGTAGAGAGCAAGAAAACTATTTATTTATTTATTTATTTATTTATTATGAATTTTACAAGTAATCTATTAATAATTTTACGATTTACGCGAAATAAGACAAAATTATTAGTCACTTTTGTCGCTTCATATCAAAGGAATTTTAGGCGAATAAAAAATACTGGTTATGGAGAAGGAATATAATATAATCTACTCGCAGATCAGCGCCCCTAGGGTTAAAGAAACTTAACGAGTATTTTATCTTTAGGATTTGTTGGATTATTTTCTTCTATTAACCTAACCAATTTGAGGAAGGTACCCACGGTGTCGGACGAAACATAGGCCTATATCATCATTTCTCAAATTTCTTAAATTTAATTAATTTACACCTTTTCCATTGAAAGTGAAAGTATTTTTGCTATATATTCGACAGTCTGTACGGTTCGTAGTTTAAATTGGATTATTGTTTCGTTTAGAAAACTACAATGAAGACCACACAATAACATACAAGGAGCCGCCTTGAAAATGGCTAATAATTAACAATAGACATAAAAATCGTTTACTATTCGTAAATAATTGTTCAAAATAATCTGTCTGTGCAAATAATTACATATCTTATTTTATTTCTTATCCTTTATTTGGCACTGCATCCTATAAGATACAGTGTTAATTTGTTTAAATACCAGAATGGCGGAATGATAACGTGGCGGCATTGAATAAAAAGAACATTGTTAAGAAATAGTAGTCAAATAAATAATAGTTTTAAAAAACTAAAACAACACGCTTTATTAGAAAACCGAAGTAAAAAAATGAAAAATAATTTTAATTCCCAACACGCTTGGGATAAATAATTTTACCATCAAAAGCGTGGGGTGCTCTTTATCAATTAATATATATGATAATAAACAGATATTGGTAAAAGTAAAGTCTCTAAGAAGAAAATGTAAAAATCATACAAAGCACTCCACGCTTTTGATGGTAAAATTATTTATCCCAAGCGTGTTGGAAATCAAAATTTTTTTCATTTTTTTACTTCGGTTTTCTAATAAAGCGTGTTGTTTTAGTTTTTTAAAACTATTATTTATTTTTTAGTTTTTAGTTTTAATATTTTATAGAATAAGATAAAAATGTAAATATCTTTAAATTCGATACTACTGTAGTATGAGCTAAAAGTAATACTCTTCTAAAAAAAATTCTCCCAGCCGGATTTGAACCAGCGACCTATAGATTACTGAAATTATATACCACTAGAGTTCACCGCTCTACCAACTCAGCTCTTACAACGATTGACTAAACTCGACAAGTCCGCAACCTATTATACCAGTTTTCATTTTTCTGATTTTCTGATGATTCTGGCCAGGATTTTAGAAACAAATATGAAATTATTGTATAGTCATGGGTCCTTTACATGTATACAACATTTCAAGTTGATCCAATGTTTCTAAGTGGGTGAAAATCGTGTTCAAAAATTTCGTTACATAGATACAAAGACTTTTTTTTTATTTTCTGATGATTCTGGCCAGGATTTTAGAAAATAAATATGAAATTATTGTATTGTCACGGGCCCTTTACACTATACAAAGTTGCAAGACGATCCAATGTTTGTAAGTGGGTGAAAATCCTGTTAAAAAATTCCGTTACACAGATCCAAAAACTTTTTTTTTAATTTTCTGATGATTCTGGCCATGATTTTAGAAACAAAATATGAAATTATTGTATAGTCGCGGGGCACGCCGTAGCGTAGTGGTTAAGGCACTGAGCTACAAGCCGGAGGGTCGAGGGTTCAAGTCCCGTTGGGGTCAGGATTTTTAACTGACCCAAACCCTCTGGCGACACTATGGCCCTGGGGTCGACTCAGCCTCTAACTGAAATGAGTACCAGAGCTTGTTCTGGGGTAAAGGCGGCCGTCACGCAGGGCTGACAACCCGGCTGACATAAAGTGCCGATTGTCTAGAAAAAGTAGGAGCCTTAACCTCCTACTACCCCAAGGGCCTCCTGAGGCCTGTTGTGGGATCACTTTACCTTGTATAGTCGCGGGTCTTTTACAAGTATACAAAGTTTCAAGTCGATCCAATGATTTTAAGTAGGTGAAAATCGCGTTAAAAGATTCAGTTACATAGATAGATACAGGTCAAGCTAATATAAAGCGTGTAAAAATGAATCAGTAACAATCATAAATTTGTATAAAATTCTATAGCAATATAATAAAATAAATCATGGTTAGGTATGATTGGCTCCGCACTGTAGCGGAGTGGTTAAGGCAAGAAGTCCTGACGCAGAGCTAGGAGACTAACGCTGGTTCGAATCACCATGGGGGAAGAAATTTTCGGTGGGGTTGTAAAAGACCATTACGCCATTTTTATTTAATTTAAAGTATTACGAAGTGTTAATGAAACCATTTAGCTGCGGGATTTTACCATCGTCAAAATATTGAAACGTATCATGAAATTAACTAGTGGAAATATGATTTTACGTTGTAACCGTCAGACATGTTGAATTTTTCATAGAATACCTGATATGAAGAGGTAATTTATTTACGTATCAAATCACATTTAAGATGCAAGGAAACTAAAAGCTAACCAAACCTAAATCATTTACTGTAAACTAAATCAATTACTCTAACCTACGTGAATTCGAGGGAACGTCCTTTTTACTATTTTACGCGGCTAAATAAGTAAAATACAAATTCGGACATAATTTGTTGAAGCCACAGATATGCTGTATATGATTAAATGTACACAATGTGGTTTACACATTGTGCTCATTTGTGGTTTATCGCTGGCCATCGGTGGTTAAAAGGGTGATAATCGGTGGTTTATCGCTGGTTAGATGTAAGAACTGTTGTAACCTTTGTGGTCATGACAGGAAATAGTCCCACTTTATATTCATATTTACGAGAAAATAAATAAATAATAATTACTTTCCAGCAGTAAAATACGTTAAATATGATATTTCATTAATATTTATTGCAATTATGTACTGTTACAGTGCGTAAATAAAAAGGCACTCTTCTCCCACCCGGCCAATTTTTCTCATGGAATTTCGGCCAGTATGGGACCGGTGTCCACCCAGCATGGTGAGGCATTTGGGTAGCAACAATAAGTAGCGACTCCAGGTTGAGAAGACCAGCTATAACGGCTGCGGGGCCCGACATGCTAACCACATATCGCCCCTACACTGGCTAGCTGATCGTTTACCTCTGTGATTAACACAGGTGGATGTGAGGCCAGCAGCTGACTGGCAGGCCAAGGAACTTCTAGGCCTGTCGCGCTTGGAGATTTTTTATGATTTATTTTCATTCTAGTCCACGCATTTAAATAAGCTGACACGAGAAATTTAATATCACCTTTTTTAGGTACAACGTACATTAGGTCTCGTATGCCACCCGGGCATGAACTGTCGGTAGAGCATGTTTAAACTTTGGAACATATACACACTCAATCCGGGGCCAGCTCCGAGACAGCAGTAGATTCGCCGTTCAATCACATATTTATACTGAACGAGGGGAATATGACAATCAATTATGATAGCCAGATAGTGTTTTGGTGCTAAAGTTTGCCGACATTTGTCTTACAGATAAGGAAAAAATCTCGCGATTGTGGATCGAATCCAGGTGAATTCCACATAACATTTGACATAACACGTAAGAATTAAAGTTTCTTCCCAAAGTTGTACATGTACTTTATAAAGATTTTCAAATGCTTACATCTCAAAATATTGTAGAATGTGAACAAAATCATACGTAACAAAGAATTGTTATTTATTTTAATTAAAAATCCTACAGCACGCAGAAGCGTTAGTTGTTCAGTCCGTTACCTTTATTCTGTATAATTAGTGACCACAGTATATTAAAACATAAACACACAAAACATGTATTTTGTAACTCCTCCTATCTATACTACATTCACAATTACTTGTTGAAATAAAATTGAAAACTTCACATAAATTACTTTAGTCTCACTTTGTAAAACATTAAGGTTTACCGACATAAAACCGTACATTTTAAGTGCAATTGTCGAAAATAGAAACTCGATCATTTCCCCTACTCTGTTCAAAATATACATCCAGCATATATTGGAAGCAGTGGAATCGATATTGTGGAGGCATGGGAGTACCAGTCCAAGGTGGCACAATACATTCCTTATTATTTGCAGACGATCAAGTGTTGATAGCTCAGAGTCTTGAGGATGTGAAATACATGATGAGAAAACTTCTAAATGCTTTTGAAATAGGAGGATTAAGAGTAAACATGGAAAAAACTGAATATCTTGTAGTAGGAGGAAATGGACGAGATATATCCCTATCCCAAGGAATTATTAGAGCTGTTAAAAAATTTAAATATTTGGGATCACTTATTGATGAATCGGAGTTGTAAAGCTGAAGTAGATAGCAGGCTAGTACAAGCACGAAGAGCCATAAAAATGTTGAATGGAGTACTGTGGAGTAGGACCATGTCAAACCACACGAAGAAGAGGATTTTGAAGTCTGTTGTGGAAAGCATAATGACTTATGGCGCTGAGGGATGCACTTTGGTAGAGGGACAAAAAACTAAGATCTTGGCAGTGGAGATGGATGGAATAAGACGCAGTGCCAGGGTGTCCAGGTTGGAAAGAAGAAGAAATGAAGAAGTGAGGCAGATGATGGATATGGAGGAGACAGTGGTGGAAATGATCGAAAGACGAGCTCTTCAGTGATATGGCCATGTCAGGAGAATGGAGGATGATAGGTGGCCCAAAACTCTTTTGGAATGGTCACCTTCTGGTAGAAGGAAACGGGGCAGGCCAAGAACAACTTGGAGAGAAGAGATCCATAGACTGATGAACGACCGAGGTCTGGAGGAGGATGAATGGTGTGATCGGCAAGAATGGTGAATGGGAATACAGAGTAACCGCTGAAAAGTGGAGAGGCCCTCAAAAGTAAAAAAAGTAAGATAATTTCGGTTACTTTGTGTTTAGTGATTATGACCTCACTATGATGGTGTCCAGCGGCTCGCTTTGTTTTCCCGCAGCTGTTATATATAATTAAATACAAAAGTGTCACTACCTCTATGTGAATGTTAATCATTGTCAAGCATTGTCGCGACATCCGCTTTTATATAAACGGACAACCATCATAGTGAGGTGATAATACTAAAGTATTATCGAATGAGATGTCAAACAGAATTCATATTAATATATTTTGTAATAAACACTACCGGTAGGGCCTACATAAAATTTACCGCCGTAGGGATCTAAATGTGTCAGATGATGGGGTTCTCAGGGACAGTTAGAGTTAGTGATATTGGGGGGGATTTTTCCTGAAACATGTTCTGACGTAAAGTACAGTGGGATCAGTATAGCACTGGACAGCAGACGCGGGGATTTTCACTGTACACTGCTGATGCACACGCGACCGGAAACGGACAGCGTGGGATCGCGGTGACATAAACACACACATTTTCGTAACTATTTTACAAATTGCCGTACTTGCCAACTTTATTGAAGCAGGTGTTGGAACTGTCCATCTTCGTTGTCCATACATTTTGACACCTCTTTATAAAATTTGTTGTACATATTATGGACTGTTGAGCGTGACGGAATTTTTACGCCCGAGAATTTCAAAACGTCTTTGTACTTGCCTGGCAAACTGAGTTAACAAATATATATTTTTTTCAAATTCACCAGGTTTGTCTTTCGACATTCCTGGTTTCTCTTCTGGCTTGGTGTAATTGTAACCCACTTCTGAGGTTGGGGCGCCTGGAAGGCGGGGTTACGTTGCCCCGATGATATGATGGTGGTGATGATGATAATGGTGCGCCAGAAGAGTCCCTAATCCTTAACCTAAGATGAACATGAATGATGATGATTGCGATGGCCATATGATTCGGGGACCGTTTGGGCCCAACGTTTTCCTGACATTTGTCTTACAGGTGAGGAAAAACCCCGATTAAAACCTCACCCAGAAAAACTGTTCCGACCGAGGATCGAACCCGGGCCCACTGCGTGACAAGGCAGCACGCTACCCCGAGACCACAGCGGTGGACGAGTTAACAAATACTGTTCATAATAAATACACGTTGTTCAGTAGAAAAATTATTAGCCATTACACAGTTTGCACTTTACACTCATATGCATGTGATTCACTTTACACGTAGTTTTATAAGATACACAATTTAAATTGAAATAGCTTATACACACGTTATTCAGTTCAATAGGAAAAGTGATTAAGCACCTTATCTACTCGAGGTACACTATCAGACTGTGAAAGAGTGGGATGTACTCGTAAACTGCTGAGTCAGCTCACATTTCAAGTCCAGTGCCTTCGTTAACGCACAGCCCAAACCCCGCGTTTGCCGTCCACTACTGTACATCAGTCAAGCGGATCTTTAGCGTATTTCCAAATACTTACAAATTTTAATTGTCAGGAAATATAGCTCAATATAAAAACATTCTGGACTCTGTGTTTTGTGTCTATTAATTGGTTCATATTTGACCTCGGTGGTCTAGGGGTTATGTTACTTGCCTCTGTCCCCAAGGGTCACGAGATCAAACCCGCCGAGGTCGATGGATCGTTAGGTCGCAAGAATCCAAGGAACCAGTTTCTCCGAGAGAGAGGCAGTGGGTTCCGTAAAATAACCTCAAGCCTATACTAGTGCATCTGAGCAAATATAATCTGTCTTCCTCCATCCAAGTAATACCTTAATCTCCTACTAGATGTCTCTTTGAAGTTATGTGCTGATCACTAGCGGACATATGTAGCAAAATAAGCGCAACTAAATTAGATTGGATAAGAATGTCGCGTTAGGGAACACCCATGTCCGCACTCGAGACGTACGGGAGTAAACTACTGCTACTATATTTTACATGTAAGTAACTCAATGGAATGTGGTACACACTAGGCAACAGAGTGTATCATTCACTTCTCCGATCCAAATTATCTACCAAGAATACTGAAGTTAGAATATAACGAATGATCCGTATTGAAAGGTAAATTTTTGGGAAAATTTTCAAGCCAGCAGAAATTGGAGATGGACCTTGGATAATTAGAACAAATGATGAATTGAATTAACTAACTAACTAACTAACTAACTAACTAACTAACTAACTAACTAACTAACTAACTCACTGAATTAAACAATTTTAAATTATATTCTTAATTTCTTAGGAGTATAAAGATTAATTTGGTTTGGCCATGTATGCAGAATGTGTGATGAAAGACTTTTATTGTTAAAAAAAAAACATTTCCAGTGAAACCTTTAACAACTAGGCTCCAAGTCAGACATAAAATTAGGTGTGATAACGACGTGTTACAAGACTGAAAATATTTATATATCAAATTCAGCCTGCATATGTTGTTGTTACCTCTAAACCCCTCAACCGATGTTCATGGAAATTTGTACAACATGTTTTCAAGTATGTCGAGTGTTAAGATGCCATCTATTAAGCTCTAAAATCAGTAGGTGAAGGCGTTCACCTGAAACGAAAATTAAAAAGTCGCTCTAGCGGTCTGAAATGTTGATGTTTTACAACGAAACTCAACATATGCTATTAAAATAAATGCAGGTAGGTATTAGCCAAAACGCAGCGAAATCCGAGCATTTTAAGTGGGGATTTATCTGAAATCTGAAATAATTGACTCTAGCAAACCACCATGTTTGTTTTGTCGAAAGACATAACTTTGTATAATCAATTGAGTTGGTGTTTACTTGACGAAAATCCATATTTATTATTAAATAAAAATAAAACGTAGTTTTATTTGATTTTCATATTTATTATATAATTCAGTACAGCTATTTCGGTACACTGTACCTTCTTCAGACATGTTAACAAATTATGAATTGTGTTCCAACTGATCTAAGCAACAATACAACAATATTTATTTAAATTAAAAAATTTAAATGTTAACAAATTATGAATTGTGTTCCAACTGATCTAAGCAACAATACAACAATATTTATTTAAATTAAAAAATTTAAATAAATATTGTTGTATTGTTGCTTAGATCAGTTGGAACACAATTCATAATTTGTTAACATGTATGAAGAAGGTACAAAAATTTAAATAAATATTGTTGTATTGTTGCTAGATCAGTTGGAACACAATTCATATTTGTTAACATGTATGAAGAAGGTACAGTGTACCAAACAGCTGTCACTGAATTATATAATAAATATGAAAATCAAATAAAACTACGTTTTATTTTTTATTTAATTAAACATAACTTTGTGTTTACACGTTTTCAGGTACGGCGAGTGTTTAGCTGGTATTCTGGTCTAAAACATTAGGTGTAGGAGTAAACCTGAAACGAAAATTTAAAAATCATATTTCATTTATTCAGGCGTAGCAGCGCACTCCGACCATTAGCTAGTTGAATATAGGACAATGTATTAATTATGTGAGTGATAGGAAGTGCTGGATATAAATGTTTAAGAAGACCTGAGTGAAGCTGCAGTGTTTAATAACAAGCATATTTATTATTGTATTCTAACATCAACAATTTCTCCAGTCTATTTTATAGAACTCATTATGTTCTTTGAAAAATAACAATGCGAAAGATCACTCTGTCTTCTCAATAAAATAAGCTACGCGGTTCAACAATAGCATCATGGTTACGTGGTTACGGCATGAATAATATTTCAAAATTTGTTTTGCTATAAAAATAATTCAATTTCGCGTTATTTTAATTTCAGAAAAATCGAGATTACCGTAAAGGGATCAAAATATTTTATTTCAATGAGATGTGAATTAAAAATATTGTGTAGACAATTTCGCTAAAATACAAGGTAAGTTAGTTAGTTGCATTTAAAACATAATGCAAAGTTATTGTGGAGAATTAGAACACGCGTGTCCAATTTTTTTTTGTGAATTGTTGGTTTGCGGGCCACATGATTAGATTTTTTATGTATTATCTAAGATAAACTAATTAAGTTAAAAAAATATAGTTATATATTATTTTATTTTTATTAAATATTAATTATACATTAGTTATTTATAAAATTAAATTAATTTTTCCAAGTATAAGCTAATTCTAAAATATAAATTGAACAATAGGTATAAAGTATTATTAACCCTTGTATATTTAATATAAGTTTTAGTTTAAAATTTAAATAAAATTGTTATATTAACCCATTCGCCTCAAAAGACGAGGTAGACTCGCCGGCGCAGTTAAATGGCCAATACGGAAGACGAAGTACACTCGCTTAAGTCTGCTGTTATATGTTTTGCACTATTTTGTACATCCCTCCTCAGGGTAGTCTTTCGATAACATTTTTTAATAGTAGAGGAATGTGTTTTTGCCTTCACCTTTATTGTGATCTCAAGTACCGTTATATTTGTTTATTTTTAATATCTCAAAATGGACAATATAATTTACAGTTACTTAATCCGGTTTCTCGGGAAATACATTCAGCATTTAAACCTGAAGCTAATGGGTTAAAATAATTAATTTTTTACTTGTCAGTGCAACACCTGGCACTGCTTCTCAAGAACAAGGCACCCGATATCTGGTTTGATTGATGTTGTAGCAACTAGAAGCGAACTCTCCAGATGACTGTCGGTGATTCGTGTTCTCGTTGCGCACTTCACATGTTTCCATCCTGGAGAACACTTGTTCGCATAGGTATGTGCTACCGAAAAGTGGTGCGAAACGAGGTGCATGCCTATTAACGTCCGGATATTTTTCTCTGGGAAAGTAGTCGCGATAGAATTGTAGTAAGGGACATTGTTAAACTTATTCCTTAGGTCTTACGCACATTGAAAATCAACACACTCCATTTGCACATTCTCGTAGGCCTCGTCTATTTTAATTGTGAAAGAGGAAGAAGAAAACAGATTGAAACTTATAACGTTCTCTATGAAATTTTGTAATTTAATGAGAAAATCGTTTCTTAATTCTGATATAATTTCTTCATACTTATGAGACTTTTATTAATAAATAAAGTATAATAATAACAATAACAATAATAACAATAATAACAATTATAAAAATAATAAAAATAATAATAATACAATAACCACAATAACAACAATAACCACAATAACAACAATAACAACAATTATTATTATTATTATTATTATTATTATTATATTATTATTATTATTATTATTATTATTATTACACTTTTGTAGGGCTGGGAAATGCAAAAGTTCTTGTTTTTTATTTGTGATTCCCAAAATCGCAATTTTGTTTCAAAGGCCTTCACGTGATCAAACACAGTAGTGATCAATTGGTCTTTACCTTGGAGACGTGAATTAAGTTCGTTCAGTTGTGTTGTTATAGGCCTTTCTACCAGAAAGGCAAAATCACAGATCCATTCTGCGTCTTTAAATTCAACAATAGGTTCGCCCTTCCCTTCCAAAAATTGTTTGTATCTCGTTTTTGAGATCAAGCACTCTCTTCAACATTTCGCCCACGGCTCAGCCATCATATTTCAGTATAATAGACAATATCTTCTAATTTTGAATTGTAAGAAATTTTGAAAGTCCCTGTGGATTCCATTCCAAAATACTCTTTGACATACTGTCTAGTTCCAACCTGAGAGTGTGTCCAATCTATTACCATTTACGATATTTAATATCTTTCCGAATTTCATTTTGGGATATCCAACTTAATATATTCTCAAAACCGTACGTATCATTCTCTTGGGATGGATTCTTAAGGCTCATGCGCAGAGCGAAGCTTCGAGATACTTTGCAGCACAAAATATAATTTTCAAATGTTTGGCCTTCAGTCCATTCCTAAACCTGATGATTCAATGTCTCCCCTACAAACGATGATTCTGTGTATAACAGGAGAGAAATATGTCCAAACCTAATGCAAATTCCAAAAAACTAATTTACACAAATTTAGCCATCAATATATACTTGGAAAATTTCTAGAATGAAAAAAACAAAAGGAATATGATTAATTCAAAAGTGTATTCACCACTAGCACTATTGAGTCCATTGCAGCGCAAATATAAGCTCTCCATACATATATATATACTGAGATAATAGTTTCAATCATTCCCTCTGTAATTTACTTCCATCAAGTGGAAAGCAACGGGAAGCTACCAAACCTATAACTCCATAGTAAAGCACCAAATCATAACATGAGAATGTTGTGATTGCAGTGAAAGACCTGCCCTCAGGCAGAACACTATGGAATGGATGGCGTTATTAACCCATCCTATTCTTGGCCTCCCTTCTGAATGATTTCCACATTGTTTTTCCACGATAATTTTCCATTCCTCTCGTCCAGTTTTAAAACATTCCAAATGTCCTGCCCATAGGAGTCTACGAAATTTAACTCCTCAAATTATATCTGATTTTCCATCTGTTGTGTAGTTTCCTCCATTCATCTGTCTAAATGTTTCTGTTTGGTCAGTAGATCTTCTTATGCACTTTATTCTCAAATACCCACATTTTCTTATGTTTTAAAGTAAGAGATCTGTTTCGCATCCTTTTAATACACAACTTGAAGAATCGCCATTTTGTATGTTATTAATTTAACATTTTTTTAGAGGATTTGGGACAACAAGAGTCTCCGTCATGTATAATATAATATATCCTATATCTTACATTTTCAGAATTGATCCTATCAATAATTTATTTGCCTTTGTTACTGTTGCAAGTTATTTGAATTCCTACACTTCATCAAAACGTCCATAATTTGTGTTGTTATCTTGCATATATAGGAAGAAGGAATTATACAATTACCACAATAACTGTGAAAATGTGACTAATCAGTCATAAACTCTTATATTTCTAGGAAACTACGTTTGAAGATAAATTTGATGAATGAAGAAAAACAATGCAAAGTTGGTAAGACTAAAAATAATAGCACATGGAAGTCATTCAAATAAACCCAGCACTATAAGTATATAAGATAATTATATGAGGAGGGAAAACTGTAGAGCAATTATTTGGTAAGAATATTGTAGCCTGGATTGATGAAACAAATTGGATGATTTTATTACAAAATACATACGTTAACTGTAAGAATTTTATGGTGAAACCAGGTCATTTTATATTAATTTAAATATTACATAATTTAATGTACATATCTATTTACATGCAGAGCCATTGTTCAAGAAAACAGAACTTCAAACTAAATCACATACAGGTTGTTTTTATATTTAATTGAAAATTTCTTGAAAAAAGAGAAAAATATCACATGGCATTTAATTCTGTGTTCAGCTACTATTTTCCGCTAGTATTCTATTAGTTGGAATTGTTTACTCTTCAGAAGAAATGATAGCAAATAATGTAGTAAACACCTTCATTCTCGTTTTGTCATAATGTGATACTTAAAAATGAGAGTTTTTCTAGAAATGCAATATAGAGATGTAAATAAAGAATCATCACTCCACATAAGCAGATATTATTTGGCGTAAAATTGGACAAAGTTGTGCTTCAGTTATATGCAAATTCTTGGCTCACGAAAGTTCCACATTTTGTCTAATAGAGTCTTGTGGACCAATATAGTGTGCATGGCTGAATCCTATATTAGTTTTTTTAATTGTGTGTTGTGCTGACTTGATGCCTTTCTTGTTTTTCAGGTCATTAGTGTTAGGCGAACAAGAAGATTTCCTGAAAAGGACGGTTGTACAAACAGTGACAATCCCGCTGGCCGAAAAACAGCTAAGTCTGGCAAGTACACCAGTGTCATTGCGAGTTCAATCGGAGCTACCCTAGTCCGGAGGGGATATTCACGTAATGTCTGGATAGGTAATTATACCGACAACCCACTGCCTTGGGGTCATAATAGGGCACACTTCCCATCTAATTATTATTTTTATTAAGGACTTCATTTTCATTACAATAGTTATACTTCATCAAAAATGTATTTTGATCCGCCACAGATTTCTATCATCATCACCTTCTTTAGGGTCTCTGCTGATCATGTTTCTTCTCACTTCATCCATTCACTCCTCTCCTGCCTTCTGCATTCCTATCCAGTATCAGTATTGGGATTATATCATTCTCCATTCTCTTCAGATGCCCATACCATTTCAATCTACCTTCTTCTATTACTTCTATAACATTATGTTTAACATTCATTATTTCTCTAATTTTCTGGTTCCCAATTTTTCCTTCATTAATTTTTTGTCAATTTCAACATAACGTTTCCCCACATCATTCTAAAATTGATCCTAAATATTTGAATTTTTTTTTTAATATCCACATTTTCACATTGTATTTTATCTTCATTCTCTAGTTATGTCGTGAGATATTCACTCCAGATAGCTTACTTCCCAAATTTATTTTATTTATTTCCCGAATATAGTGATTTTAACATTTTTATTTATGTTTTCATCCATTAATGCTTCTTTTAGGTCATGCCATAATAGTTTCCTTGGGTCACTATCGTATGCCTTTTTCCAAATCTATGAACATTCTTGATTTTTCCTTACATTTTTCCAATAAGAGACTTAATATAAAAATGTGATCTATACAGGACCTTCCAGCAGTAAATTCACAATGTCCCACAGTGTCATTTGTATTTTTATTCTACATGCTGTTTCGCAATTTTCATAAATACTTTTATTATAAGGTTTATTACACAAATTCCTAGATAGAGCATCATTTTCTGTCTCCTTTTTTGTACATGAAAGTAATGTATCCGAATTCCATATATTTTGGTATTTCTCCTCCATTTAAAATTTTTATATATCATTTTAGCAATAAGTTTACTAATTTTAGTCTTCCATATTTTGACATTTCCAAATGTATTCCCCCTGGTCCTGTTGCCTTATTATTTCTTCGCAATGCAATAAAGTATTGTACATCCTCTTCTGTTAATTCCCAATCTATTTCTGTATTTTGAAAAGCATCATCTTCTTGAAATTGTTATTATTATTATTCCAATGCCATGAAATGCATTATTATTATAATATGTAATAATATTTCAGGTTGTTTCTGCGGCATACGGTGGGCGTCCTGAGGTTCCATAATACATACAGGTACTATTTTAATTTATAACTTTATAAATGCACTAATTTATAATGTATTTGAGTAAGTTAATGTTATGTGGGTGGTGATTTTTTTATTTACATCTCTATATTACATTTCAAGAAAACCTCCCATTTTGAAGTATTACAATTACAGCAGACGTACCATGTGTTAAGCTAATTACCAACGTGAAGATGAATGTGGTGCACTACATTTGTATGAATAACCTTTGAATTCTATTCAGTATAAATTGATGTCTAGTGACAAAAAATTAAAATCATAGCTGTACTCAGAAATTAGTTCCCGTGTAGGCCTAATATTTGTTTCTTCCTTCAAGAAATTTTCAATTGTATATAAAAAAACCTGTATGTATTTGTTTCAAGATGTGTTTTCTTGAGCAATGGTAGGATACATACATAATCTGCACTGTAAGTGTATCCTCTTGTTTAAATATTATGTTTATATTAAGTTGACATAATATTTTGGAAAACGTAATTTTTTGAAGTGGTTTTATACTAAAGTTCTCTATTTTCCGTATTTCTAATTCATAATACCTGTCTTTGGATTTTTTGAAAATATTAATTTTTATTCTTTGCTTTACAGAAGATAATTATTTTTTTAAAATGTAGATAAAAGGTAAATTTATCCATATGAAGTTGGCTGAAATTTGGTGTGGAAACAAGACAGCAAATGTATAACTCCTGATAGTTGTGGTCAGAATAGCAAATCATGCTGCTGGCTTTCTCAAGTACGTAAATGGAACCGTGTGACTGGGGCATCCTGATTCTCGAGGGGAGATACATATCGGAATGATAGAGTCTTACTGGAGCACTTCTAATTTTATTACTGTTATTTGAATTAAATATTGTTATCGATAAACTTACAATACAGTGAAACATGTCACAGTATTTTTATAATGTTCAATTATATTTCAGTTTTAATAGCAGATCACGTGGAACAACAAGAAAGTAATTTTCGTTATGTAAAAATGTACTTTTCATGCAATATGCATTTAAAAAAGTAATATTAGTGAATTGTTTCTGTTAAATTGTTATGATACGAATTAAATGTAAATTTTAATCATAAATTGGAATTTTAAATTTGTAAAATCGTGTTGGTGATGGTAACTATGTATTATAAACAACTATGTGTTGAAAATTATCTCACACAAGGAGATTGAAACGTTGATTTGTATAAATTAATTTTTTTTTACTGAGATAACTATTAGTTCTTGTTATTATTATTAACTGCTCTCAAGGAATGATATTTATAATAGTTCGAAAAAACTAAAACAACACACTTTATTAGAAAACCGAACTAAAAAAATGAAAAATAATTTTAATTTCCAACATGCTTGGGATAAAATTAAAGTGGTCAACAAAAAAATCATCTCCAACACATATAGAATAAAACTAGAGTTATCAACAAAAAGAAAATCATTTTACCATCAAAAGCGTGGGTTGCTCTATATCAATTAATAATTATATTTGATAATAAACAGATATTGGTAAAAGTAAAGTATCTAACAAGAAAATGTAAAAATCATAAAAATCACCCCACGCTTTTGATGGTAAATTTATTTTCTGTTTGTTGATAACTCTAGTTTTATTCTATATGTGTTGGAGATGATTATTTTGTTGACCACTTTAGTTTTATCCCAAGCGTGTTGAAAATTAAAATTATTTTTCATTTTTTAGATCGGTTTTCTAATAAAGCGTGTTGTTTTAGTTTTTTGAAACTATTATTTATTACTTATTAAACTAAACATAAGAATACATTTAATTTATTTAGGCATAGCAGCGCACGTCGGGTAGCCTATTAGCTACTTTTAACTATAAAATTAACTTCATCATCATCATCAGCAGCAGCAGCAACAAGGATTAGGCCCAATGGCCTGTTCCGATCTCATTATAGGTCGAATTGGTCCTTCCATCTCTTCAATGGTCTTCCCAATGTTCTTCTCCCTTTTGGTTTATAATTATACATTCTTCTTGGTATGCGCCTGTTCATTCATTCGTAATACGTGCCGCAGGTAAGCATTTTGGTAATATGTTATTCTTTCATAGAGATTAAATATATTAGGTTCTGTTCTTATATCTTCGTTTTTTCTTTTTATCGGTCCGGTCCTTTGGTATCCTGCTATTGCTCTCAACATCTTCATTTCAGCAGCCTCTATTTGTTTACTATCTGCCTTTGTTAATGTCCAGGTTTCACATTCATATATAAGAGATGGAACTGCCAATACTTTGTAAAACTTCAAAATAGTTTATTTTCTAGTCTTATTCAATAAAGTGCGTTTAATTGTGCCACATAGATAATTGAATCGTTGTATTTTAGTGTGTTTATCCAAATTTCTGTCATTGCCTAAATGACAACCCAAATAATTAAAATTCTGAACTTGGTATATAATTACATTGTTTATCACTATTTTTATTCTTATTGCACATTTCCCTTTCAGAGCTAATATTTTTGTTTTTGATGTAGATATTCTTAAATTGTATTTTAGAGAGATATTATTTAATGTATAAAGGAATTGTTGCAGAGTATTTTCTGATGCTGTCATTATGTCTTAAAATCCATATCAGTGATTGTAGAAACGTGGCGGTGATCCAGACTTTGTTTTGGTTTTAATAATCAATGGCCGTGCATGTTAACTTTTTAGTCATGGAAAAATAAAGTTATGAAACTGTGGTTGTTTTCAGATAGTTTTTACAATATTAACCGATAGTGATGCGGTAAAGCAATTAAGATAGGGAGTGGAATTCAAACACCCATCATCATCATCATCATCATCCTAAGGCGCGAAAACTTCAAAGGTGAAAGTTTTGGCCTTCTCAACAATCCTCCTCCATGTCAATCTGTCTCTTGCCGTATTCAAACTAGTCACTTTCATCTGCTTTAGATCGTGCATTGTGCCATCCTGCCATCTGATATTCGGTCTTCCAACTGCTCTGCCTCCTATAGGTTTCTATTTATAGAGTTTCTTGACCGATCTCTGATCATCCATTCTTATCAAATGTCCCAGCCAACCAATTCTAAGTGATCTTATATGGTTTACTATATTCTGATTTTTGATTAACTTGTTTAGTTCGTTATTTGTTTTGATTCTTCTTCTTCTTTTCATGTGATAGACCTAGTGGTCTGTTTCGTCTCAATCAAACGTTTGAAGGGTCTGCCCAAAGATCTCTTGCCTGGTGGCTGGCAATTTAAGATTTAACGTGGTATTATTTTTCTGCTCATTCTTTTTACGTGCGATTTCCAGTTGTTTCTGTATTTTTTTATTATATTGCATGACTGATTATGTCTGTAATTATTTGAGAATCTGTGAATTCCTTTTATGGTCTGTTCTTGAGTAACCCGCAGTATGTCTCATCTAAATTTCATTTCTGCCGCAGTTAGTCTTTGTTCATCTACACTGCGAATTATCCAGGCTTCACTGCCGTAACATAATATGGGTCTGGCCAGTGTTTTGTAATTTCTAGTTCGTGTGTGTTGCTGTACTGTGTTTGGCTTGAAAATATTATTTATAATTCCTGTTACTCTGTTAAATTTTATTTTTTGACTAAAATCTTTTTCCTCTTCGTATGTAACTTGGTATCCGAAATAGTTAAATGTGTTAGTTTGTTCTAATATTTTTTTGATTATCCAACTGGTAACTATTGATAATACGTTTAAGAAGAGTTACTTCCACTCTGAATGATTTGAAAAGCTGGAACATCTTTCAGGTAGAAAAAATATTATTATACTGCATTTATACATGGTACATACATAGTGTTCAGCTTAAGAACAGGTCTTCCACTACAAACTCAGCATTCCCCACTCTTTCCGTAACTCGGCCTTCCTTTTTGTATCCGCATACAAACCATTTATTTTAATATTATCATCTGATGTATGTTTCCGCCTCTAATTTTCTTTCCGTTGACCATTCCTTCTAGGGCATCTGACAGCAAGCAGTTCCTTCTTAGCCAGTGGCCAATCCAATTTATTTTCCTCTTTTTTATGAGTTACAGCATTTTTCTTCCTTCACCCACTCTGCTTAGCACATCTTTATTTATTTTTTTCTGTCCATTTTATACGCTCCATCCTTCTCCATATCCACATTTCAAAAGCTTCCAGTCGCTTTTCCTCGTTCCGTCGTAATGTACAAGTCTCTGCACCATACAATGCACTTCACTAGCCTCTTCTGTGATTAAACGAAAACATTGATTTGGGAAGGCCAAGGCACAGAGTCATCAAGATCACCTTGAGTAAACTACAGGCGATATATTCTACTAAAATGTTCAAGATGATGAATAACGAGGACAATATTAGGATTACATAAATTATTGGGTTATCTGTTCTAAGTCTTCCTCCTTTCACGTTCCTTAAGGAACCTAATATTCGCCCTTAATACTTACTTACTTACTTACTCACTGGCACTATCGAACCCGTAGGTTCATGGCCGCGCGGACATAAGCTCTCCATACATCCCTATCCTGAGCTAATGCTTTCCAATCATTCCCTGTATAATCTACTTCCCTCAAATCATAGTTAATGTTGTTCTCCCACCTCATTCTTGGTCTACCAACTGGGCGTTTTCCTTCTGGCTTTCCTACAAGAAGCTTCCATGCACGTCTTTCATCCCCCATACGTGCAACATGTCCTGCCCATCGCAGTCTACAAGACTTGACTGTTCTTATTATATGTGGCTTCCTATAAAGACCATGTAGTTCATTGTTATGTAGTCTTCTCCATTCACCTGTCTGTTCATCTCTCTTTGGTCCAAAATTTTCCTAAGAACTTTATTCTCAAATACTCGTAATCTCCTTTCCTCCCTTAAAGTAAGAGTCCATGTTTCGCACCCATATAATATAACTGGTAGAATAATAGTTTTATATATTTTCAGTTTAACGTTTCTTGAAAGGAGTTGGGACATCAAAGGTCTCTGCAATGCATAATAGCATTCGCCCTTAATCAGATACTTAAATAATTTCAGCCTGTTTTCTTTTCTTGAAGCAATTAATCATATTTCAGACCAAGAGAGGACTATAGGCAATAATTTAGTTTTTTTTTTTTTAGTTCTTAGAAGGACTATAAATGCATGGTCCACGAATAATAATTTTCAGTTTTAACTTTCTCTCTAGGGACTATATTTACTTGGGCGTCATGATTACCTCCAATTTCCAACCTGTTGCTTAATTTGAAGCAATTAGTGTTCTACATCTCAAGTGCTGTGCAGTTTCAATTCAGTCTTTCCTTCTTGTTTACTGAGACAATTAAAGTGACTAGAATGGACTGAGAAATTGTAAGCATGTAATATCGCTCTTTCATCAAAATATTATAAATCGTACTTCATAATTTTGCAACTGCTATCCAAACAAATGGATTAACGTCACAGTGAAATAATAATAATAATAATAATAATAATAATAATAATGATAATAATAATAATAATAATAATAAAAATAATAAAAATAATATAATACTAATTCAGGAAGAATACGTAATGTTTTTTTTTTAATATTTAGTATCTATTTTAGATAAAAGTGATAATTCAACTACAGAAATTGAAAGAAGAATAATTGATGGCAGAAGAATCATTGGTATGTTGAACTCAGTGTTTTGATATAGATATATAATATACACAACGAAGAAAACTATATTTCAAGTTCAGTTACAAAGCATTTTATTATATGGGTCCGAAACCTGGACAGTAACTAGAAAACAAGTCAACAAGCTGTTAGCGGTAAAACGGATTTTCGGAGGCGACCGACAAGAATTTAAAGAAGGGATAAGGTCAGAAACAGCATAATAAGGGAAATTATGCAAGTTGAAAAAAACATTTTAGGAAAAATAGAAGAAAGACGTTTGAAATGATATGGACACCTCATAAGAATGGAAGAAGAGAGAATACCAAAGAAGATCCTTAATTGGAAAGCTAATGGAAGAAGTGGAAGAGGCAGGCCTAGAGAACGATGGGTGGATGGATGGAGTGAAGATAAATATGGAAGCTAGAGATTTGAAGGAAGAACATGCTTTGGACTCTGGCGACATATCACTTTGGGTTGAAGGAGAAATACGTTTTGTGGAATATTCCAAAATAAAATAATAATAATAATAATAATAATAATAATAATAATAATAATAATAATAGTAATACTAATAATAATAATAATAATATTTTTATTAGGAATATTCCACAATACAGTGTTTCATCTTCAACCCAAAGTGATTTGTCGCCAGAGGTTCCTGTCTAAAGTATCTTCTTCTTTCAAATTTCTATATATCAGTTGGGAACAGTACATTTTACACTCCTTGTCCACCGCTATGGTCTAGAGGTAGCGTGCTGATGTCACGCAGAGGGCCCGGGTTCGATCGTCGGTCTGGACAAGATTCCTGGGTGAGGTTTTTCGGAGTTTTTCCTCGCGTGTACGATAAATATCAGGAAACTTGAAGGCCCAAACGGTCCCCGAACATAATATGGCCATTATAATCATCGTCATTCATATTCACCTTGGATTAAGTTTAGGATTAAGCACTAACCTGGCGCATCGCTATCATCATCATCACCCATATCATCGGGGTAACGTAACTCCGCCTTCCAAACGCCCCAACCTCAGAAGCGGGTAACAATTAAGCCAATGCCAGGAGAGGAAAGCAGAAATGTGAAAATGAAAACCTGGGGTATTGAATGAAAACATATTTCTGATAATATAATTTTGTCCACCGCTGTGGTCTCGAGGTAGCGTGCTGCCTTGTCACGCAGCGGGCTCGGGTTCGATCCCCGGTCGGGACAGTTTTTCTGGGCGAGATTTTTATCGGGGTTTTCCTCACCTGTAAGACAAATGTCAGGAAAACTTTAAGGCCCAAACGGTCCCCGAAATCATATGGCCATCGCAACATCATAATTCATATTCATCTTAGATTAAGCTTAGGATTAGGGACTCTCCTGGCGCACCACTATCATCATCATCACCCATCATATCATCGGGGCAACGTAACCCCGCCTTCCAGACGCCCCAAGCTCAGAAGTGGGTTACAAGTATGCCATGTCAGGAGAGAACACCAGGAATGTCGAAAGACAACTTGGGACAATTACAAAAAATAATAATAATATAATTTTTGTCCTTATTGATATGCTGCATACGAACTTTGTCATAAACAGTATATTTAGATATATTTTTTAAATATTCAAACACACAAACACAACAAAGAGTTGTGGAAGTATATTAATAGAAGCTCAGACATGAAAACACCGAGATGACGTCGAAATGAATCTGTAAAGTTAGGAATTGGAAAAGTTTTGTAAGAAATAATTAACTCACGCAGCTTCTGATCATGAAGATCCCATACCCAGTACAAAAATGAAAACCACGTTATAAAGATACGAGACCGTAATAATAATAATTTAAAAACTTTACTAAGAAGTATTAACAAAATGTCGGCACACTGGTACCATGTAATTTTTATATGCCTACAGCAGAAATTATGATATTTTACATGACTATCGTTAACGTCCTTAATACATTTACAATTAAACCTACTGGTTGGGAATTCATGATTGGCTAATACTAAGTAAACATTCAAAATATTATGAATAATAACATTTAACAATAAATATATTTTTTTAAATGCCCCAGGTTTGTCTTTTGACATTCCTGGTTTCTCTCGTGGCATGGCGTACTCGTAACCCACTTCTGAGATTGGGCGCCTGGAAGGCGGGGTTACGTTGCCCCGATGATATGATGGGTGATGATGATGATAATGGTGCGCCAGGAGAGTCCCTAATCCTAAGCTTAACCTAAGATGAATATGAATGATGATGATTGCGATGGCTATATGATTTCGGGGACCGTTTAGGTCTTAAAGTTCACCTGACATTTGTCTTACAGGCGAGGAAAAACCCCGATAAAAACCTCACCTAGAAAAACTGTCCCGACCGGGAATCGAACCCGGGCCCGCTGCGTGACAAGGCAGCACGCACACACCGAGACCACAGCGGCGGAGAATATTAATAATAAATATAATTTTCACTACCGGTATCTATTCGTTGTTTAAATACGAGTATTTCCAAATAATCACTTGAGGCTGAAATATTGCTTAAAGTTAGTATTTTATTTTAAGAATATTATACAACATTGTTGAGTATTTAAAACAATTTTTTTATATTATATTAATTATTATTATTATTATTATTATTATTATTATTATTATTATTATTATTAACAGTAACGGCAATGATTAAATGGAGTCTTATGGAACAGACATATATCCAGAAAAAATAAGTTACAAATACATAATTCAATAGTGAGAAGTACTGTCATATATGGAGCTGAAATTTGGAAATTCAACAAAAACTTATAACAAAAACTTATGTCGATGGAAATGGATTTCGACAGCAGCAAGATGTTCAAAATTAGAAAAAAAATTGCCCTACGAGAAAAAATGAATATTACATATTCAATAGTAGATGATATAAGAGATTAAATTGGTAAGGACACAAACAAGGTTACATCCATCCACATCCATAGTAATTCTGCCCGAAGGCAGGTCCTTCACTGCAATCATAGCATTTTCATGCTATGCTTGCAGCTTTACTAGGGAATTGCAGGTGTGGTAGCTTCCCGTTGCTTTCCACACCGGTGAAGGATGATGATGATGATGATGATGATGATAATGATAAGGGTGATGATGACCATACGATTTCGGGGACAGTTTGGACCTTAAAGTTTTCCTCACATTTGTCTTACAGGTGAGGAAAAACCCCGATAAAAACCTCACCCAGAAAAACTATCCCGAGCTAGGATCGAACCCGGGCCCGCTGCGTGACAAGGCAGCACGCTACGTCGAGACCACAGCGGTGGACAAGGTTAAATATATTAGGAAAATGTAACGATTTAGAATATTGGAGGCGTCAGTTATTACCGGAACGATTTCTAAATTAAAATCGTGAAATATTGGCATGATACAACTTAAGGGTAAATCCAGAAAATTGGATAAACTTCTGGACATTGGGTAAATTTCTGCACAATTCGCGGAAAATAAGAACAACACTCATACATGAATAAATAAATATGTTAGAATTTTGTAATATCATTCAATCTTAACAATTGAACATAACCAAATTAATGTATAATGTAATTGTATTGTTACGTAATTGTAATATTATTGTTTTCGTTTTTTGTTTTACGGTATATTAATATCAAACATCAACTTATTGTAATGGACTGTCAACAGCACGTACGGCTTTCTGCCCGTGCGACCCATATTTGTAAATAACATTGTATGTATCTAATAATATATATATATATATATCTACTGTGTGTGTATATGTATGTATATGTGTGTGAATGTGTATATGTGTGTGCATGTGTGTATGTGTGTGTGTGTGTGTGTGTAGGTATATTAAAGATGGCGAAGAGGCAGACCTAGGCCAAAGTGGAGTAGTATCATCAGGGATGAAACTGAACAGGCAGGGGTGAGTTGGAATGAAATTGAGGTCTCCCTAGCCGGTCTCACAACGGCTGCAGGATGCGTCCCTGGAGGTAGAACAGGGGAACGGTCGGTGGATCTGCGACAGCAGTCCTCCCGGCTAAGCTCGAGGAGCCCGTGGACCAACTGTGGGGTCGTCAGGAAGAAACGACCTAACGTACTATGTAGCTCAGCAATTTCCCTGAAGTTGCGACTCCAACACCTTCTCCCTGAGGTGTTGGTTTTAAGCCGAGAACTCTTGAACGTGGACGCGAATAGATAGGGAGGACAAGAATCTGGGACTTGGGAGTATGGTCTTTGACCGAGGTATCCCAAGGGGTGGAGACATGGGCCCAGATGTCATTGGAAAAAATCAGAGTTCATTTGCGAGCTGGTCCTTATAGGATAACTAATTCGCTGACACTATCGTACACGTTGGTTCATGGTCGCGCGGACATAAGCTCTCCATACATTCCTATCCTTAGCTAATGTTTTTCAATCATCCCCTGTATAATCTACTTACCACAAACCATGTACACTCTACTTCCCTCAAATCATAGTTAATGTTATTCTCCCACCTCATTCTTGGTCTATCAACTGGGCGTTTTCCCTCCGGTTTTCCTACAAGAAGCCTCCATGCAACTCATTCATTCCCCACTCGTGCCACATGCCCTGACCATTGCAGTCTACGAGACATAACTGTTCTTATTATATCTGCTTCCTAAACATACCATGTAGCTCAGTATTACCTAGTTATCCTATGAACTTTATTATCAAATAATCGTAATCTCCTTTCCTTCCTTAAAGTAAGAATCAATGTTACGCATCCATATAACTGGGAGAATAACAGTTTTATATATTTTCAGTTTAATGTTCTTTGAAAGAATTTGGGACGACAAGAGTCCCTGTAATGCATAATAGCACGCATTTTCAAATTTGAGCCTATGTTTAATTTCATTGTGCAACTTGTTCCTATTTGTAATTATTGTTCCTAGATATTTAAATTCACAGTGAATGGAGAAGACTGCATAACAGTGAATTACATGGTCTTTATAGGAAGCCAGATATAATGAGAATAGTTAAGTCTCTAAACTTCGATGAACAGTATATGTGGCAGGAATAGGGAATGACAGACGTGCATGGAAGCTTCTTGTAGGAAAACACTCAGTTGGTAGACCAAGAATGAGGAGGGAGAATAACATTAACTATGATTTGAGGGAAGTAGATTGTACAGGGGGATGATTGGAAAACATTGGCTCAGGATAGGGATGCATGGAGAGTTTATGTCCGCGCGGCCATAAACCTACGGGTTCGATAGTGCCAGTGAGTTAGTTAGTTAGATATTTAAATTCAGCCATTTCTTCAAAAGTCCCTCAATTATCATTAGTTATCCATTTTATAATACATTTCTATAATGAACATATATTTAGTTTTATTAATGTTTACTTCCAGTCCCAATTTCTTACTGCTACGTTTAACAGAATTTTACTCTAGTTTTGAAATGAAGAATATTTATATTTACGGAAATATACCCATATTGAAATCACTTTGTATGCAGAAACATGTTTTATTGTTAAATTTTGGCGTTGCCTGTTGAATGGATAATGGCAATGGAAGGAAAACTGTGTTTTTTGCTGTATGAATAGAGGTTGTAACATAAAAAAAAATATATTCAGATTCATCCGTAGAAACACAAAGTATTTTATATTTAAAAAGCTTCTAGTTATTCAAGTTTACCCTGATGCCTTCATTTTCCGTAATATATTATTTTCAATAGACTTAAAACAAACATCGAAATGCAAGGTATCCATCAAGTAATTAGCTAATTACTGTAATGTTTTTTTCATTACCTACTTTTTTTCTTCATTCCAGAATTATAAACTCTCTCTTTGCATATGGATAAAAATAATTTACTTTATTTATTTAGCCTCGTGGATTTATGACCATGTGGCCTTATCGTCCACTCACCAGGATAAACATATGTTACATCAGAATATAATATTCACAATTAACTATAATATTAAATACTAAATGAAAATTTGATGAATAAGATAATATCAATTAGATTACGATCTATAATACAACCATGTTAATGATAGTTAAGATTAAGACTAAAACTAATAATAAAATGTATACAAGCAAAATAGATTAGATTGTTAGGCAGACTGTCCCTGTCTAATGTACGTAAAAAACAAAAATAATGTTATATAGAAAACTAATTTTATGACTATACAAAATTAAAAACACACAAATAAAAATACTTCTTAATCTTAATATTATTTTCATAAATAATTTAATTTATTAATTGTAAAAAGAAGGTTACCCAGGAAAACATTGGAATGGTGTCCACCTGGAAGAAGAAAGAAAGGAAGTCCTCGAAACTCGTGGAATCAATAAATAATAACTGGAATGAGAACAAGAGAATTGGAAGACATGGAGTGGGTGGATAGAGACGAGTGGAGAATAAAAGTACAACTTTAGGCACAGAAAGATGTGCAAACATTAAAAATCTGCATATAAATAAAATTTGTTAAAAATACTATCAGTGAGGTGTATAAGTTAGTTTGTTATTAAATAATTCTTTAGTTTGTTTTTGAACGATGTTATAGTTGACAGTCTCTGACATAGGAAGGAAAGGAATTCCATGTTTTGGCAAGTGAGACTGTAAAAGATAATGAATAATGCAGAATGTGATGATGAGGGATATAAAGGACAATGTGCTGATGGGATCGAGTGTCAAGGTTATGTGTGTCGGAAGCACGTGATAAATAATTACGCGATGGTGTATGAAGTATTTTATAGAGAAGGGATAGGTCCTAGATGAAGCCACGATACTTGTTCTAGGGACGGTGTAACATGGTTAAATTTGCGAATAGCACAAATAAAACGTGTGCAATAATTATGAACACGTTGAAGTCTTTGAATGAAAATAGTAATTGTCAATTGTAAATTGTTTGTATTGTAATGTATGTAGACCTATTTTCTTCATTGTTTTGTTTTAGGTCCATAACCTGTTCCATTCAGAATTAAGAGTTCCTCCACCTCTTTTTTGGTCTTCCAGGTGTCCTTCTCCTATCCTCTGGTAACTTATCTTTTGCTATGCGTACAATTCTATCTGGTGTCGTGCGGGATATATATTCAATTCTTTTTCCACCTATTCGCCTATTGCCTGAATATTCAGCTGCCGTCTTATTTCTGCATTTATAATCCTATCATTCCTTGATTTACGTACAGTCTTCCTCAGAATATTAATTTCATTTGTTTCTAAAGTTTATTTTGTTTTAACAGAATGTGAAGATCTATTCTGTATGGAGAAAAAGTGAATGGTATTAATTTTTTTTAGTGGAGTCCACACCGAAATAATGCCCTGCAACATAATAGTTCAAGGAAAGCTAGCTTAGAGGACAAACACAAAAGTAATGGGACAGAGCGATTTGAATCAAGCGGTAGAGTTTTCGTATTTTAGGAAGTCTCGCGTTCAAACCCCAGAGTTGACCAAATTGACTGAGATTTTTGCTTGTTTTCCTGAGATGTCAATGCTAATTCTGAGTTGGAATTTCATTATCAGAACACTTCATCATATTCACCATTTCATATTATTAAAAAAATAAATAGATGTGGTATGATCATAGATGTTAAAGAGTTTGTAAATTAAATAAAGTCAGTAGTGCGGGATAGTTTTAGAATGTTATATAATGAAAATGGACAGCTAATGACAAATGAGGAGAATTCTGAAGAAGTGGCTGAATTCAAATATCTAGGAATAATAATTATAAAGAGGAATGAGATGCACAAAGGAATTAAACATAGATCCAATTCCGTAAATGTGTTCTATTATGCATTACAGGGACTCATGTCCCAACTTCTATAAAATAATGTTAAACTGAAAATATATAAAACTGTTAATGTCCCATTTCTATTACATGGGAGGGAAACGTGACGCTTTCTGTAAGGGAGGACAAAAGATTACGAGTATTTGAGAATAAATTTCTTAGGAACATTTTTGGACGAAAGAGACATGAACAGACAAGCGAATGGAGAAGACTACATAACAGTGAGTTACACGATCTTTATAGGAAGTCAGATATAATAGGGACAGTTAAGCCTCTTAGACTGCGATAGGCAGGACATGTGGCACGAATTGGGAATTAAATAAGGGCATGGAAGCTTCTTGTAGGAAAACGAGAGGAAAACGCCCAGCTGGTAGACCAAGAATGAGGTGGAAGAATAACGTTAACCATGATTTGGGGGAAGTTGATTATACAAGGATGATAGGAAAACATTAGCTCATAATAGGTATGTACGGAGAGCTTATGTCCGTGCGGCCACAAACCTACGGATTCGATAGAGCCAGTCAGTCAGTGCGGGATAGTTTTTTTTTTTGTTCAATGCCACCTGTTTGATATTCAACATTTCAGGTATTCGCTCCTGGCATTGGCGTATTGTAACCAACTTCTGAGGTTTAGGGCGCCTGGAAGGCGGGGTTAGGTTACCCCAATGATACGATGGGTAATGATGCGCCAGGAGAGGCCTTAAACCTAAACTTAATCTAATTAGGTGAATATGATATTGATGATAATGATGGCCAGATGATGTTCGGGGACAGTTTGGGCTTTAAAGAATCCTGACATTTGTCTTACAGGTGAGGAAAAACTTGTCCCGAGCGGGGATCGAACCCGGGCCCGCTACCTCGAGACCACAGCGGTGGAAAGTGCGGGATAGGTTATTCTTAAAGTACGACTGCTTTTTGCATTGTCCACGCTGCCCGCAGTGTATATTTGTCATCAAGTTATACCGTAGGTGTAGAAGGAAGGTGATTTAGAGAGTTTAACGTCACCTATCTCTGCACCTAAACTAATCTTGAGCACATACGTGCACTACTGAACATTTTCCAGGGATAAGCTTTCAATATCCGGGGGACCTAGAAAGCATCACGCACCTTAGTAACATAGTACGGAGAGCTTTTAATTTCCTCTTCAAACAAAGCCGAGTTCATATTCGAACTATACTAATGAAAATTGATTTATTTCTGGTCAGAATGAAAGCTGCAACCTTCCAGCTCGGTTAGGGGTACGCTATCACACTAAATCAGACAACAATAAATACAGGAGTAGATAAAACAATGGAAACACCACGTTTTCTAATACAATCATTTTCATGAGCTTGGTTTACCTACAATTGCTGATAGACATGCATTATTTCTTTCAGATACTAAATGTAATAAATAATAATAATAATAATAATAATAATAATAATAATAATAAAAATAATTTATATACAGATTTTCAATGTTTACACATCTTTCTGTGCTTAAAGTTTTATTTTTCTTCTCCACTCGTCTCTATCCATCCACTCCATGTCTTCCAGTACTCTTGTTCTCATTCCAGTTCTTATAATAATAATAATAATAATAATAATAATAATAATAATAATAATAATAATAATAATAATAATAATAATAATAATAATAATAGTAATAACAATAATAATGCTTTATTTTAACTGGCAGAGTTAAGGCCATAAGGCCTTCTCTTCCACTCAACCAGTGAATAGTAGAATTATACAAAAATTATATACATCTTACAATTTTAAGATATTAAAATACAGACTGAACAAAATACAATGATGATGTGATCTAATACTAGCTATTACTAACAAAAACATAGAATATAATAAAATTAAAATTATGTAAAATAAAGTAAGTAGCTTCCTAGATAATTATTAATGGAATACTCTATATAGTTGTTATGCAGTTAATGTTTTCATTGTATCGAACTTAAGATATCAGTTAATTTGGATCTAAATAATGATAGCGATTGAATTCCCTGACATGACTGGGAAGTGAGTTCTATGCTCTAGTCATAGATATTGTGTAAGATTCAGAGTACAGACATGTCCTGTGCTGTGGTATCAAAAGTAAAGAAGAGTCTTGTGATCTTGTTCCTAAATTGTGATGAGCCGATAAATTTTGAAAACGTGTTGTTAAATAACTTGGTAAATATGTGTGCAGAATTTGGAATAGTAAGGTATGTGAATGTAAAGTTCTTCTGTCATTTAGGCGTAGCCATGATAAGGCCTGAAATGAAAGAGACACATGGTCATAACGACGGAGATTGAATATAAATCGAATGCACGCATTATGAGCACGCTGTAGTCTGTCAGATAGATCAGTTGTCAGATTAGTCAGTAATATGTCGCAGTAGTCGAAGTGTGGCATTATGAGAGAGTGTACAAGTATTTGTTTTAATTTTGTAGGAAATAAGTTTTTAAAACTATTTAGGGAGTGAAGAATTGAGAACACTTTCTTGCAGGTATTATTCACCTGGATTTTCCAGTTTAGGTGTTGGTCCACGTACGAGATACCCAGATTTTTTACTACAGAGCTGTAGGGGATGTTTTTGTCTCTATCCACTCGTCTCTATCCATCCACTCCATGTCCTCCAGTCCTCTTGTTCTCATTCAAGTTCTTATTTCTTGCATCCACGAGTTTCGAGGTCTTCCTTTCCTTCTTCTTTCAGGTGGACACCATTCCAATGTTTTCCTGGGTAACCTTTCTTCTTGCATTCGTCGTCGTAATAATATTAATAATGATAATAATAATAATGATAATAATAATTAAAATAATAAAAACAAATAGTATAATAATAATAATAATAATAATAATAATAATAATAAAATAATAATAATAGTGTTATTTTACCTGGCAGAATTAAGGCCTTTAGGCCTTGTCGACCAGTCACCAGGTTAAAAACAAAAAAAAAATACTCTTACATCTAATTACAATAAAAATAAGTATTACATGGTAGGATATATGTCTACAATATAATTAATATTTACAAAATATTTTGGTTTAATCTAGATTTATCAAATGTCTATAGTATACTAAGCTAATACCCAGTGTACACTTTCACGCCTAAATAAATTAAATGTGTTCTTATGTTTAGTTTAAAAGTAAAAAAGAAAAATAATTATAATAATATAATTATTTTTAGATACCCCGTGATGATTACTTGGCGTTACCCGGAAATCTACTTATCCCGATCTTACTGGTATAAAAGAGCTGATAGACAAAAAAAGGTTATTGTCAATTATCCGTAAAAGTTAGACGTATCTGTCGCGGGTTTTTAATAGATTTTTTTTAGATATTCAATTCTGTCTACATTAATTTGGTGTATTTGTTATGGTTTAGGCAGCATAAGCCATTTTAAGAGTACAAAAGCGACATGTTAGTGAACCGATGTATTTTTTTTAGCTCCGGCCCTATAGTAAAGTAAAGTAATCACACTACAGGCCTCAGGAGGCCCTTGGGGTACTAGAAGGTTAAGGCTCCCACTTTTCTGGACAATCGGCACATGATGTCAGCCGGGTTGTTAGCCCTGCGTGACGGCCGCCATTATCCCAGAACAAGCGTCTGGTACTTATTTTCGTTACAGGCTGAGTCGACCCCAGGACTATAGTGCTGCCAGAGGGTTGGTCAGTTTAAAATTCCTGACTATACCGGGACTCGAACCCTCGACCTTCCAGCTTGTAGCACAGTGCCTTAACCATTACGCTACGGCGTGCCCTATAGTACATAAGGTAATATGTTATGCACTTTAATTGTCCCAGAAAAAATCTCTAAATGATAAAAAAATATTGAAATCGGTCAAGTTGTTTTTGAGTCTATAAATGACAGACAGACATAGAAATAGACTCACTCTTATTTTTATATACAGAGTGATTCAGAAATATGGCTATACGTTTGATCGCATTTTGTGACGAAAATAATATTATTAAAGGAAATATGATGTTATCATTGGAAAAGGAATCCTTCAAATTACAACAATAGAACAAATCAAAACAAATGACTACTCATGTGCAACTTGGCGGGTTGATTTTTGTGGGCTGGCGTCGAATGACTCCACAATTCTCTTCGTTGTTTCTGCATCCGTGCTAATGCGAGGCCTTCCAGGAGGTTTGATTTTCTGCATCCTTCCCGTTTCCAGCAGCCGTTTTCTCCACATTCCCACAGTCGACGGCTGCAATGCTACGTTAAACTCACATCTTGCCAATCTTGCGGCCTCACGATCATTAGCATATGTTATTGCCCATGCAGCAATTGTAATTTGCTGTTGCATATTAAACGCCATTTTGACTAATGACATAAGTTCCACACTGTTTTGTTTTGTAATTTGAATAATTGCCTTTCCAACAGTAATTTCATATTTTCTGTAATGGTAATATTTTCATCACACAACGCGATCAAACGTATAGCCATATTTATGATTCACCCTGTATAAAAGATTCTTACATCATGAATGCACTAGGACCGTCAAAATGTTTCGTGTTATAATGACACTGTGAAAGTATATAATCATTACAGCTGTTACGTGATTAAATGTGATGTAAGTTGTAACTGGTGTTAGTTTATCGTTTTGTGTAACGATTTAAAAGAACGCACAGTTCACTGAGGGAAACGTTTGTAATTCATTAAACTTTCTTCTTAGCTATATAAGTTTCAAACTTCATTATCCTACATAGCGAATTTGCCTGAAAAAGGAAAGTAAATCACTATCTTATCAGTGCGGTATTTTCTCTTTTCCTTACTTTCGTTATTTTTTTTCCTTCTTTTTTCTTTTTTATTACTTAAATCGATATTTAATTCAGGTAAAATTTATAATTATTCTATTACATAGTTAGATAAATCAGACAGTGCTGTTTGAAACTCTAATTGGTTTATATCAGTTACATTGCAGCAAGCGGGAAACCTGACTTAGGATTCTACCCGGTTTTTCTCCAACCTCAAGACTAAACAGAGTGTCCCTTTCAAACTTTCCACATTTTAATTAATCATGACTAACAAAGTATGCGAAATTATGAAATGAGGCCGGTATTAAACGAAACAGAAACTCAAAGAATTATCATTGCCACTCACTAAAACACCTCTATATGTGCACCATTAGTAGCACGAACAATATAAAGTCTGTATTCGATTTCGTGCCACGTTCTGTCCATGTCCATTGGTACTGTTGCAATTGTGTCAAGATATGGGTTCGTAAATCATGAAGATCTTATACTCGAGTCTCAAACACACGGTCTTTTACATACCCCCAGAGGAAGAAGTCCAGTGGAGTGATGTCTGGCAAACGTGATTTTATGTCATTATTGTCCAACATGCGACAGATGAATTAACTGCAACAATGAAAGCAAAAATTCTGTGTGTTTCACTTTCTTTTAATACCAACCTCATTTCATAATTCCGCATAATTTGAGAGTTATGATTAATTAAAATGTGGGAGGTTTGAATCGGACACGGTATTTTGATGGAATTGCATTATTATTGTCACATGATGTCATGGGTTTAGTTTTTACGTTGTTTTGATGTAAATAAATAACACAGATAATGTCGAAGAAACTCTACGATAAGTTTATTTTATCATCATTATGATATTTCACGCATTAGGTTTCTGCCTGCTCCCATCTCACATTTGTTCGGCCCAGCGTTTTCTTGGTCTTTCTACCGATCTTCGTCCTCCAGGATTATACATCAATGCTATCTTTGGTATCTCATCCTCTGTCATTCTCTGCTGATAGTCTATCCAGTTTTCCTGCGTTCTTCAATTTGTTGAAGTACTTGTACTTTTAGTTCCTTTTTAATATTCTCATTTCTAATATGTTCTTCTTTCACCGCCCTTAGGAAACCCATTTCCACTGCCTGATCCAAGACCCAGGCCTCACTTCCATTCGTCACTGGTAGTGCCATTGTTGGATAAAATCTTAGCTGCGTCTCCTTTCTAACTACCTCAGTGTGCGTCTGATTGTTCCACAAATATGTTGAAATTTCTGCATTTTCCTATTAATTTATGTCTTGTTCTTCTTCATACGTTATATCGCAGTACAAATACCGGAAGTGTGGAACCTGTTCTAACACTTTACCTTCTATTACTTATTTTTACTGGATCTAGACATTGCTGTTGATAAAAATCCCCAACACACTTTACCCTAAATGTGAATTTTGGTAAGGGCGTAGGAGAAGGAAAACTCCGAAAATAAACCTGGGAAGAATACTCTCATCAGCCGAGGAGAAGGCAACCTTCTAAGGGAAAGAGACCCCAACACAAAATCTCTGGTCCTTCAGGTTGCGGGTTGTGCGTCGGGCGAGAAACCCACCACGTAAAAAAATATTTCTCAGCAATCTCACATGATTAATCCGCACGGAATTACAAGACGACGACTTGGATTGCGTAAAAAGGACAAACGATTAGGCAGACAAAAATAACTTTATTTAATTCTATAAACTATGAGCTACAGTTTGCTGTAATTACCTGTTTCAAAGTTTCTGTCCATCACAACAATTAATATCAATCTCTAATGAATCCTCTTGTCACACTTTCTCCTATTAAACAGCTCACTGTATCGCTGTCATTTCACAACTGACTCGCACTCGACCCTATTAACAGATTAGATAGGCGGAGAAGAAAAATTTCTCGGTCTCTAATTATTATAAACTGTAGGTTTAACTAGGGCTAAAAGGGCCTTCGGTACTTGGAGTTTTGGTAGCATGAGGTTCTAGCCGAGCGTTAGTATGTGGATGTATTAGTTATAAAGGCATCGTGTTTTCGAACATAAATAAATTGATTCTTAATTTTATCTATTTTATTTCTAGAGAATAATGATTACAATAACCCTAAGTATTCTAACCCTAAATAATTAATCTAAGCTTATATTAAGAAAACCTACAATCGAACTTTCTTGGGATTTGAGAGAGGGGGAGATGGGGGTTTATAAATCTACCGTAATTTACATTTTAATAATTATGTATTATCCCTTTGAAATATAGCATTAAAATATTTAACTACTTTATTTCCTTTCCAGAAGTCCTAGGTACATTATATTAAGAAAAATGGCATGTAGACTTACCCAAAAGCTATTGCTTCAACAGACAGACCCGAGTCCCCTATTTTGTAAGGATTATATACTAAGCTTTTGACCTGCATCTCCAACTAACTGTATTAAACATTGCATTGGTCTAAATGCAGAGATTTTACAGTTAGCCTTGCAATCTTTGTCCTGCCATAATCAAAACTCTGTCCTGAAATATAATATGTGTAAGTGCTTTATTTCAACACTGTTTTTATTTGGAATAATTAAAATAATCTATGAAATAATTAAATATCTATGTAAAATACTCTAGGTAATCGTAACACTAATCGATACGTTTCCAGTATAGAAATTTCTGGCGTCGAAACTTCGCGACGGTGAGATTCGAGGCTTGGAGAAGTCTCTGGAACGCAAGTCTAGACACATCCACGATCTGCGCCAGTCTTTCGACTCGCGAGTCGGCAATTCACTATTCTTGCCGTCACCCGCGAAATTCAAACGTCGTGATTATGATGCGTCACATTATTAAAGTAAGAGTACTTGGTTCTATTTTCCAGATTGTACTTCGGAGGAGAAGATTTAACAATGAATCGTATGAAATTTGGGAAGATTTTAATATAATCACTTTCAACATCATCATCATCATCATGATCATCTACCGTTACGGTTTAGGCCATTTCTGATCTGTTTCGGTTCCATATTATAGATGTTCGCCCCATCTCTTAAATGGTCGTCCAGGACTTCTATGTTCTTGTGGATTGTAATTTAACATCTTATAAAGTATCCTCTCTTCAGTCATTCTACTAACATGTTCAAACCATTTATTTCTATATTCTTCTATTTTGTTCTCACACTAGTTATTTGTAATTCCTCACGAATACCCTCACTCCTCCGTTTGTCCAAGATAGTGCATCCTGTCACACATCGTAGGAATTTCATTTCGGGTGCTTCCAGTCCTTTTATTAAACTTTTGGTGAGAGTACAACATTCCGAGCCACACAACAGAACAGGAATAGCTAAAACTTTCATCAAAATAATAGATTGAGATGGGCAGGGCATAAAGTGCGGATAGATGACAAAGAAGTCCTTAGAGGGTATAAACTCAAATTCTGTAGGACGTGGTAAATCTAAGCTTAGATGAACAGATGGAGTAGATAATGACTTGAGGAAGTTGGGATGTCAGAACTGGAAGTTAAAAGACCAGGATGAGAAGAGTTGGAGAAATTTGCTGGAGGAGACCAAGACCCATTTACGGTTGTAACACCGATGATGATAATGATAAAATAAATCAATGAATATTTGAATAAAACACAAACATAACAGCATTCAAGTTAAATTAAAAGTATACATCAGTACGGTACTATATATTAAAGAGACTATACATAAAAATACTTCAGGCCTAAAAATATGGTATGTAACTAAATTCGAAAATTAGGGAAACATTTCAAGACTATATTTCAGATAGGTAAAAAGTATACTACAATTTTGGATCTAATCTACATTTCAAAATTTTGTCCCATGACCGTTTACTTGAAGTAGGAGAAAATATTACGAGTAATTGGGAATAAAGAATTTGGAAATATTTTTTGAACCAAAGAGAGGTGAACAGACAGACAAATGCAGAAATCTGCATAAAATGTTCTTAATAGTAAATAAAAAAATAAGAGCTAAGAGTTTATGCAAGTTGAAAGAAACATGTTAGGAAAAATAGAACAAAAACGTTTAAAAATATATGGACACCCCTCGGATCCTTAATTGGAAAGCTAATGGAAGAGAACGATGGATGGATGGAGTGAAGAGAAGTATGAAAGCTAGAGACTTGAGGGAAGAATGCTTTAGATAGGAACCTCTGGCGACAAATCACTTTGGGTTGAAGGAGAAACACTGCATTGTGGAATATTCCTAAATAAAAAAAGAGTCAAGTCACGTAGAATACAATGGGCAGAACATGTGGCACGAATGGGAAATGAATGAATGGCATGGAAGCTTCTTGTAGGAAAACCAGAAGGAAAACTTCCAGTTGGTAGAAAACTAATATGGGAGAATAACATTAGTCATGAATTGAGGGAAGTGAATTATACAGGGATAATTGGAAAACTATTAGTTCAGAATAGGGATGTCTGGAGAGCTTATGTCCGCGCGGCCATGAACCTACGGGTTCGATGGTGTCAGTGAGTTAGTTAGACCGTTTGATGAAGACGGGAAGGAAGAATTTCTTAAAAGTAGGAATGAGGACGTTTCAAAGTAATGTCCCTTGAAGGAAAATCCCAGAACCATGAAAATAATTATTTGCAATACACTCGTATTTCTCAAGTAGAATAAACATCTAGAAATGATATAGCTTTATAGTTATAGATAACTTAAAAGAGGAATTAAAAAAACTGCTGGACGAGGTTGACATATGTCTATTTAAATCTAACTCTTGATGATTGATTAGATAACTTGTAAACAGTAACGATTTTACGAACGTTTTCTCACAGTACTTATACAGGGTCATCGAAAAAAGTTTGCAGCAATTTCAAACAATCATAGATCGGGAACTATTTGAGATATTAAAATGAGTATTTTTTTGTTAAATTCACCAACTCAAAAAGTTTTTTTCTTACCTTACAATGTTTCTATGTGCTCCGTTGGTTGCTCTGCAAACATCCAGCCGATAGTCTATTTCGGCCCAAGAGCGCTGGATTGTTTCAACAGCATCGGCGATCCTTTGCCTTAAATATTGCAGATTTCTGATCGGTTCACTGTACACAATGTTTTTTACGTATCCCCATAAAAAGTCTAGGAGTGTCAAGCCGGGGCTTCTCGAAGGCCATTGCATAGGACCGGATCTACCAATCCACCGATCAGAAAATCTTGCATTCAGAGCGTCTCGTACTTTGGGAAAAGTGTGAGGGCGCGTCATCTTGTTGAAAGAATAACGTTACGCTATTTTGTTCTTCAATTTGCTCTATTTGCGGGAAAACGTATTGTTCTAGCACGTCTAAGTAAACATCTCCGGTCCTATTCAATGGCCTCCTAGAAGCCCCGGCTTGACACCCCCAGACTTTTTTATGGGGACACGTAAGAAACATTGTGTACAGTGAACCGATCAGAGATCTGCAACATTTAAGGCAAACGATCACCGGTGTTGTTGCAACAATCACGCCTGCAATGATCCAGCGCTGTTGGGCCGAAATCGACTATCGGCTGGATATTTGCAGAGCAACCAATGGAGCGCACGTAGGAACATTCTAAGGTAAGGAAAAAAAAAAGCTTTCCGAGAAGTGATACAGTGTCAAAACATAACAGAACAGTTGTAAATAGATCTGAAATTTTAGATATTAAAAATTATTTTGGTACACTTCTCAAAAAAAAATGAGCGACTTCAAAATGTAGAGTCCCTGTTATGACTCACTACGAATGATCCAAGAGCTAAAACTGTGGTTCACGAGGTAACGCACTGTTTAATGTTTTTTGTTTTTTTTTTCGTGATAATGCATTCTGTCGTACTTACCAGCAATGGCGACCATTATTGAAAGTTCAACTTCCTACATTTCGGGGTTGCCAACCTAAATAATTATACTGTACTATTATATTTACACCCACGTGCGGGAAGTAAAACCACTGCCCTCTATGTATTCTACGTACAATGTATATACAGAAAATATCCAAATGATTGTGTTAATAAACATTATACGAAACAAATCACTGCATTTTAAATGAATTAAACTTTATTTGAAACAATATAAAACAATAAATACATACTTGCGGCCATGTTATCAATAAATGTTCTCAAGGCCTTCTGTTGTTTGAACTTATAAACATTGCCCACACTGTTAACGTTAGTCTATTGTTTATAATGAACGCAAATATTTCCAACAAATACATTATTTTGCTATTATTTATTATTTTGAAAACACCATCGCGCAAAAAATAATGTACAACGTACGTTTGTGAAGTGTTTTACAGAATCTGGGAAATTAAAATAATCGCTATCGCTCGGTTTTTAAACTTTTTCCTCGATTCTGTAAAAAACCTCGCATCGTAGTATACTATTAAATTCTCTGTATTTAGTTTTAATCATCTTAAATAGTTAAAGAGCAGTGAAGGAGATATGTTTCTAGATATTTACGAGTGTTTAACGCATACAATATTACTCACATTTCGACATTCCGAAAAAAAAATTCAACTCTCGTGCATAGTGTAAGAGTAAATGTGACAACCAGGATTTAGACGATTGATAGACGTTCGAATAGCGTAGATCGATAAATCAATTACTAAAAAAATATGAGAGTCAGGCTTCAAATCTCTCGATAATGATTTTTTAAATTTTTATTATTTCCGCAAAATACATTCATAAACATTTAATTCCAGCCGTGTAATCTATTTGTACTATTTTAAGTAATATTCCTGCTTTCGTAAACTCCATAACACTATTTAGCTACCGGTATAAATTTAATTGTGTGTGCAGTAACACATTTTTATAATAATGCTATAAATGTATCTAAATAAAGATAATATAGTTTCATATATCTGTTTATTACGTACAAGCGAGAAAGAAGTTTCACCCTCCAATTAAAATATTTAGTTTATTAGGTCACGTCCAGCCTAATAACAGCCCATAGATAATTGACAATAACAATAATAATCTACCTATCTTCGGGTCTTTTTTTATAGCTAGTGCCGTCTTCCCGTGCCAAACCTCCAAAGCCTACGATCTTGGGCATCTTCAATGCTTAGCCCTCTTGCTTGCATTACTGTCTTCATGATTTCCTTCCATGTTAACTTTGGTCTCCCTCTTTTCTTCTTTCTGCTTGGATGCCATTGATATAGTAGTTTCGGCCATCGATCATCTTCCATTCTTAAAATATATCCTAACCATTTTAATTCCTTCTCAATTCTTTTAATTATGCTTTCTAATGCTTCATTATGTTTCTAATTTCATTATTTGTGACATGTTCTAATTTTTACTTTCTGGCACTTCTGCGTAAATAATCCATTTATAGAGCAATTAATCTATTCTTGCAGTACTTATTGATTGTCCATACCTTACTTCCAAACACTGCAATAGATTCCACCAATGTTTTACCAATACAATTTTGTGTCTTTCCAAATATGCTTATTCCACCATATGGAATTTAATGATATTATTTTCCTATTCAATTTTATGCTTTATGTTCTCTTTGCCTATACCTGCAATGTTATCCATCCATCCATAGTAATTCTGCCCGAAGGCACGTCCTTCACCGCAATCATAGCATTTTCATGCTATGCTTGCAGTTTTACTAGGGAATTGTGTAGGTGTGGTAGCTTCCCGTTGCTTTCCACATGTTATCCATAATTATTCCCAAATATTTAGTTTGACTTGCTTTATTTGAATTCTTTCTTCCAATATTAAATTTTCTCTTTCATTGCTATTTATTGCAAAATATTCTGTTTTTTTTTGTAAATTTACTGTGAGACCTCATGATTCATATGTGTTTTTCAACCTTTTTATCATGAATTCCATATCAAATTTTTCTTGCGCTAAAACCAGTTGATAATCAGCAAATTGTAAAAATAATAATAATAATAATAATAAATAATAATAATAATAAAATAGTAATACTTCCAAATAGTTAGTTCGTTTCTTTTAAGAGTGAGCTGTCAGAATAAAACAGAAAGCATTATAACAATTTAAAAAAAATCTCGTCGGAAATCGAACCTGTGACCTCTTGCATACGAAGAAAGCCATAAGGTACTAAGCTAAGCGTTCGTTAGCTTGCTGTGAATAAAATAATGCTCTTCAATGGGGGAAGGGTAACGTATTGTAGCTATAGCGTGCAATTAGTCTACTCGAAATGTTCGGCATCGAGAGTCCGCTCATTTTTTTTTGCTAAGTGTACATAAATAAATAAAACAACTGAAATCAAAATCGGCAACAGACTTTTAAGACATTTGATCTAACAAATGTTTAACTGTTTCAAATGCATATGTGTCAATCGCAGAGGTTGACTATAATCCAGACAACATACGTATGACATTATTCAACATATTGATTCCCCATCTGTTAAAACTGGTTTTCTCATCCTGACTACGTTACTTCGTATTGGATACCCAAATTCTTTCCAAATCTGTGTCGGTATCGATCTCATACACTGACCGAAATTGTATGCACTTAGACTCAAAAATAAAACATAGTTTTAAATATTGGCCAATACAATGAAAATTCATATTCACAATATCAGCCTTGACATTTAATTCTTCATCTCTATACATACATATATATATAACATTTATCGGCTCATCACAATTTAGGAACAAGATCACAAGACTCTTCTTTACTTTTGATACCACAACACAGGACCTATCTGTACTCTGAATCTTACACAATATCTATGGCTAGAGCATGGAACTCACTTCCCAGTCATGTCAGGGACTGTCAATCGCTATCATTATTTAAATCCAAATTAACTGATATCTTAAGTTCGACACAATGAAAACATTAACTACATAACAACTATATAGAGCATTCTATTAATAATCATGTAGGAAGCTACTTACTTTATTTTATATCATTTTAATTTTATTATATTCTATGTTTTTGTTAGCATTAGCTAGTATTAGATCCATCATCATTGTATTTTGTTTAGTCTGTATTTTAATATCTTAAAATTGTAATATGTACGTAATTTTTGTATAATTTTACTATTCGCTGGTTGAGTGGAAGAGAAGGCCTTATGGCCTTATATATATATATATATAATTCTTCTGTATCTGTGTTTGTCACTGAAGTCCTCGTAAACAACTGGAGAGATTTTGATGAAATTTTGTGTGTGAATCTGATTGAGTCCCTTGATGGTTCAGGTTCAAAATTAGACCCACTAAAATCACTAGGTACAAGAGTTCACCTGAAATTAAAATTTAAAAAACGCTCTAGCGGTCATATTTGTTTATGTTTCGACGAAAAATCAGTATATCCTATTAAAATAGACCGAGGTACTTATTATCCAAAACATGTGCGAAATCAGACAATTAGAAATGAAGGTTTACTTGAAATTGGATATTAAAAACAGCCTAAATAACTGGTTCGAATTTGATGAAATTTTGTGTGTTTGAGTGGGTCCCTGGATGGTTAAGATTCACAATTGGACCCGGTAGGCGGTGCTGCGATCGGGTTATGGGATTTTTATGTCAGATATGTAGTCATCTGCATTACCGACATTCTACGCGACAACAATGTGACATCAAAATGCATGCTTCTTGAGCTACAACAGATAGCAGTGAGGAGATTTCTTGCCAACTTATTAAGTAGTGAATTTTATGATAAAAAAGTAACATATTTTTATCTTCCGACCATGATATAAGAATTGAGCGTTCGGGCAGGACAACGTCGGTCGGGTCCGCTAGTTATTTGTATGGATTACAGGAACCTACGGGTTCGATAGTGCCAGTGAGTTAGTTGGTTACAGAATATTTTGTAGTTTTACATCCTAGGGAATGGAGAACTTCGGGCATACGTGTTCAATGGTTTGACCAGTTTTTATTGTTATTTCTGTATTGATATTTAAAATAAACGTAAAGAGTAAACGATTACAATTGTAAATTTACAGGCTAATGTAATTTGAGAATAAAGTTCTTACGAAAATTTTTTAACCAAAAAGAGATGGACAGACGGGTAGGAATATTACTTAAAATAGTGCAAATAGATTACACGGCTGGAATTAAATGTTTATGAATGTATTTTGCGGAAATAATAAAAATTTAAAAAAATCTTTATCGAGAGATTTGAAGCCTGACTCTCATATTTTTTTCGTAATTGGTTTATCGATCTACGCTATTCGAACGTCTGATATCAATCGTCTAAATCCTGGTTGTCACATTTACTCTTACACTATGCACGAGAGTTGAAGTTTTTTTTCGGAATGTCGAAATTTGTGTAATATTGTATACGTTAAACACTCGTAAATATCTAGAAACATATCTCCTTCACTGCTCTTTAACTATTTAAGATGATTAAAACTAAATACAGAGAATGGAGAAGAGTACTTAACAGTGAACCACATGGTCTTTATAGGAATCCAGATATGAGAAAAACAGTTAAGTCTCGTAGACTGCGATTGGCAGGACATGTGACACGAATGGGGAATGAAAGACGTGCATGTGAGATTCTTGTAGGAAAACCAGACGGAAAACGCCCAGTTGGTAGACCGAGAATGAAGTGGGATAACAACATTAACTATGATTTGAGGGAAGTAGATTATACAGGAAATTATTTGAAAACATTAGCTCAGGATAGGGATGTATGGAGAGCTTATGTTCGCTCGGCCGTGATGGAAAACATTAACTCAGGATAGGGATGTATGGAGAGGTTATGTTCGCTTGGCCATGGACCTATGTGTTCGATAGTGCCAGTGAGTTAGTTAATCAGTGTAATTGATTTACTTTACCAAGTAACTCCACATACTCATGTTAAGGGAGAAACCGCTTTTATTTCGAGAATCTATCCCACGTTAAACATACACTGATCATAACATATATTGTATATTCCAAACATATTGATTGCGTATCCAATTTCATCAGAAAGGTAGACATTTCTAGTGTAACATATTCTACTTTAGTATGAAGCCAGAAATAATGTCTGTTGTTATTACAGGTATTCACATTACATGCGTAACTTGATCTACACTGCTCTGTCCTTAATTATCGGCTTTATTCCGTGTATATTGCAACATTATACATAATACAACATTGTTTGGTTTCCTAATTGGTTTCGTGGTCTCGAAATGTGTAATGCCATTATCAAAATCAACTCTCGTGGTAGCAAGCCTGCTTCGTAGCGGGTCTGGGAATCTTTGCCCGGCGGTGCTGAAAATCTTAATGTAAAGTAAAGTGATCCCACAACAGGCCTCAGGAGGCCCTTGGGGTAGTAGGAGGTTAAGGCTCCCACTTTTTCTAGACAATCGGCACTTTATGTCAGCCCTGCGTGACGGCCGCCTTTACCCCAGAACAAGCGTCTGGTACTCATTTCCGTTAGAGGCTGAGTCGACCCCAGGGCCATAGTGCCGCCAGAGGGTTTGGGTTAGTTTAAAAATCCTGACCCCAACGGGACTTGAACCCTCGACCCTCCGGCTTGTAGCTCAGTGCCTTAACCACTTAAAATATTAAAATAAATAAATGCCAATATGAGCACAGATCTTTCCGAGGAATTAAAAATAACTGGAACAAATATGAAAACAGTAGACTATTTTAAGTATCCATAAACATTCTGCCCGAGAGCAGGTCTTTCACTGCAAGCACAACATTTTCTTGCTATGCTTTGCAGTTTTACTAGGGAATTATGAGTGTGGTAGCTTTCCGTTGCTTTCCACACCGGTGAAGGATGATGATGATGGCCGGATGAATTTCGGGGACCGTTGGGCCCTAAGCTTCCTGACATTTTTCTTACAGGTGAGAAAAAACCTCGAGAAAAACCTCACCCAGGAGCCTGTCCCGACCGGGAATTGAACCCGAGCCCGCTGCGTGACAAGGCAGCACGCTACCTCGAGACCACAGCGATGGACATTGGTTTCGTGGTCTCGAAATGTGTAATGCCGTTATCAAAATCAACTCTCGTGGTAGCAAGCCTGCTTCGTAGCGGGTCTGGGAATCTTTGCCCGGCGGTGCTGAAAATGTTAATGTAAAATATTAAAATAAAGAAATGCCAATATGAGCACACATCTTTCCGAGGAATTAAAAATAACTGGAACAAATATGAAAACAGTAGACTATTTTAAGTATCCATAAACATTCTGCCCGAGAGTAGGTCTTTCACTGCAATCACAGTATTTTCTTGCTATGCTTTGCAGTTTTACTTGGGAATTATAAGTCTGGTAGTTTCCCGTTGCTTTCCACACCGGTGAAGGATGATGATGATGGCCGGATGAATTAGGGCCGTTGGGCCCTAAGCTTCCTGACATTTTTCTTACAGGTGAGAAAAAAACCTCGAAAAAAACCTTACCCAGGAGCCTGTCTCGACCCGGAATCGAACCCGGGCCCGCTGGGTGACAAAGCAGCACGCTAGCTCGAGACCACAACGATGGACATTTTAAGTATTTGGGATCAATAATTCAAAAGGATGGTTCATCTGAATTAGACATAGAGAAAAGAATAAAAGAGACAAAGAAAGTTATTGGCAAATTAAATTATATTTTATGGAGTAAGCACATAATCAAGAGGACTAAATTATTAATATATAACACAATTGTGAAGAGTGTTTTATTTATATAGAGGGGACACATGGACGTTGAAGCAAAAACACAGAAATAAATTATTACTCACAGAAATTGACTTTTTAAGAAGATCATCAAGAATATCAAAATTAGATAAAATAAAAAATAATACAATAAGAGAAATAATTAATGTAGAAAAGATGTAGTACTACTGGCCGATAGCGAGGAGATACTGAAGGACAACACGCACACACTATTGAGTAACACTAAGAAATTAGTACTGGAAGTAAATATCAGTAAAACTAAATATATGCTACACGTAGAAATTCAGTATATAATGGAAATGGACAGCTAATGACAATGAGGGAAAATTTCAGGAAGTGGCTGAATTCAAACACCAAGGAACAATAATCACAATAGGAATGAGATGCACAAAGAAATTAAACATAGGCTCAATTCTGGAAATGCATGCTATTATGCATTGCAGAGACTT
>JASPKZ010008777.1:0-148895 GCA_030220185.1 Diploptera punctata
CGTGATGCCTAATAGCTTAAATCGCTAAAGCGCTGGTTTACAGAACCGGATATATTGGGTTCAAATCCCGATTTAGGCATATATTTTTCTCTTCAAATTTAAAAATATGTCTGTTATGAAATACATTATTAAAAGGTCGAATATGATGTAACTTAATGATAAATGCATGCTAACTAATGTCAGTTACCTTTATTTCATTTTATTTTTTATACGTCGGCCGCGATGGACTAGTGGATATGCTCCTTGCATCTGGTCCCGAGGGTCGCGGGTTCAAACCCGGCCGGGGTCGATGGATTTTTTAGGACGGAAAAATCCAAGGAGTAAGTCCTCCGGGGAGGGACTTTAAGCCGTGGGTCCCGAGTCTGAAGATTTTCAGGCTCGTAAAAAATCCTTAAGCCCGAATGAAAAGGCCTCTAAGCAAAATTTACCGAATTTTCCCGTCCTAGTACTACCTTGGTTTCCTAGATGAGGCGGAACGCTGACCACGTACCACTCAAAATGACATCTATACGAAAACAAGTGTAACTAAATTAGTATGGTTCAAATTCTTCTCTGAAGGGGGAGAGTGCCTAAATCTCTGTAAAGGGAAAATATAGGCTTACAATACAATACAATTTATATACGCTTTAACATCAAGATCATATAGTGTGTTACGTTCTCCAGGTATTTGTGGAATTCTGTTTTACGTGCTTGTATTGTGAGTGTGTGTGTATTTTTTTACAAAGTGAATATAAAATGGATAATTATAATGGCCAGACGTGTTCGGGGACAATTTGGGCCCTATTATAGTTTCTTGATGTGATAAAAAAATCATAATATAGGCTAAACCTAGTGCAAGAAATTTTGACCCGATCGGAGATTGAATCAGACCCGTCAGGTCTTAACCAACGAAGTTACCATCGCCATAGTGGTGGATATCTAGACCTAGTATCTTATATAAAATAATTTTATATGCTTTATAAATGCCGAGCTTCAGCAATTTAAAATATAAGAAAAGGAGATGGTCTGAAATTGTTCATTTTTTGGATTTAAAATGCATCTTTTTTGGCTTATATTTGAGTATGTGACCTTACAATGTTTTATTTTTAAATTCCATTCCAAAAAAATTAAGAATTTTCATCACCATCGTCATCTTCTTCTTGTTATTGTTGTTCTTCTTCTTCTTCTTCCCTTCCTGGTTTATATCTTCTTCCTCTCGGAAAATAATGTAAGATTTTATTTGGTAATCTATTCTCATCCATTCTTTCTATATATTCTTTCCACTGTTTCTTGTTATTAGATATATTTTCTTTCATGGAGCAGACCTGCAGTTCTTCACGAATATTATCATTTCTTATCTGGTCCATTCTAGTAGAGCCTTTTACTCTTCTTAAAATATCCATCTCGGCTGCTTGGATTTTACTTCCTTGTTTGGTAGTGATAATCCAAGATTCGCTCCCATATAAAAGGACAGGGACTACCATTGTTTTATAAAATGACAAGGGTGCAGAAAAATACATCAGATGGTAAAGAATATTAAAATAAATGGTTTGTACGCGGATACAAAAAGGAAAGCTGAGTTAAGAAGAGAGTGGAGAATGCTGAGTTTGCAGTGAAAGACCTGCTCTTGGTAAGAACCCTATGTATGTATGTAAAGGGTGCATTCTTGCCATATTGCGATCCTATGTGGAAATAAATAATATAATCAAGATGCAGTGAATGAATATAACCTCACATTTCTGATTTGTTTTCAAACATCGCCATTAACATTAGATATTTAAATATTTTAAAATGCCGATAACTATATTTAAACAATTATTTTTGAATAAACAGCTTAATTTTATTCGTTAAATAGTTCTTAACAAATGCCACTCTTGATTTCCAAACCCTCTAGATCAGCGATGTAGAACACGAGCTCCATGAAACGGTGCGCACCGATATGTTCCGGGAGCGCTCCACTGGACAGGTAACGCTACCTGGTGACTTAGTTCAGTTTCACTCGTCGAACGCAGTAATGAGCATGGCTACGTCCAGCATGGAGGTCTTGCGAGAATCAAGCCTTCGTATTTGTTTGGCACAGTACATATATCCCGATTTTGAAACGGTTAAATTAGCTAATTCCATGAAGAAACAAGACAAAAACATAAAAATCACCTTTAAAACTAATAAACTCAACATCATATCAAACAAAATTGAAGTAACAAATAAATACTAAAATTAAGGCGTTTATAAACTAAAGTACAAAAACTACAAGTTTTACATCGGTAGAACAACAAGAAATTTCAACACAAGATACACTGAACATTTTCAAAAATCTATTAATAACGAAGAAAAAATCAAGTTTTGCCAAATATATACTAGAAACGGGTCATCAGTTCGTCAAAATCGATAATTACTATGTCAATATTACACAGAGAGAATAACAACAATAAGATTAGCATCCTATAAGACAAATAAATTTTAAAAGAAGCTGAGAATACAGACTTGCTCAACAAGAAACACGCCCGCAAACCTAAACCCGTAGTACAACTTATACAACAACATTAGTATCAGTTGAAATGCAGAAGATGAAATATGGTTTTGAAAGGCCTTCATAATTTTAACTAGTTGACGAAGTTTTCAAACAGAACTTTATTTTAGTTGAGGATGGCTAGTTAATCAGGTACTAATTTTATATTTTTAATATTAAATTAGTAAAATAAAAAATGTCAGGTGTCAATTGGGGGCACGCCATAGCGTAGTGGTTAAGGCACTGAGCTACAAGCCGGAGGGTCGAGGGTTCAAGTCCCGTTGGGGTCAGGATTTTTAAACTGACCCAAACCCTCTGCCGGCACTATGGCCCTGGGGTCGACTCAGCCTCTAACGGAAATGAGTACCAGACGCTTGTTCTAGGGTAAAGGCGGCCGTCACGCAGGGCTGACAACCCGGCTGACATAAAGTGCCGATTGTCTAGAAAAAAGTGGGAGCCTTAACCTCCTACTACCCCAAGGGCCTCCGGGCCTGTTGTGGGATCACTTTACTTTACAAGTGTCAATTAAGAATGCCTAGGAAGTAGCACCCTGAAAAGAGGTGATTTATTTTCCTACAGTAGGAACAATAAATCACCCATTTATTTTTTCCCTGTATCAAGAAATATTAAATCATGTTTGTTAAAATGGTATGGAAATGCATGAACATGTTAAACGTATTCTCATCTTTTGTTTTGTTTGTACGTATAGGCCTGTTGGTTCTGAATGTTTCGTTCAGCAAATATTGAATATGGCAGTTTAAAATCTTTTTGAGGTATTATTTAACACTGTAAACCAGTTTAAAATATTCATTAATAAATGCTTCACTCTTGTTTATGCATTGTTTTATATTTCGATTCCTCCTGTTATAAGCGTTCGTGACACTGGTGGCTTTCGTAAGGTCCCGCCGGAGAAGTAGGAAGGGGTATAAATACATGCTCCAGAGTTTAGTACCGTGTTCTGCACAGAACTTGGAGCTCTGGACTATGACATGGCTTCTCTAGATAAATTCACCAGTCACTTTGTGACTCGTGAATTTAACGATGATTTGGAAATCACTCATGACATTACTTATGAATATTTCGTCAAGTTTCATCAACCAATGGAGAGGGCGTGTATATGTATCCAAAAGTATTAGCCTACATACTTTTTATCTCATGAGTATTAGAACCGCATATAGATTGTACATGTTTGTAAACTTATCAGGTTCTCTGCACGTGATATAAAATGTAAACAAACGTACTATAGACAAAAGTTTATCAATGGACGTAGAAAGTGTGGCTCCACTCCCACACAGTTGATATAATCAGACTATACAGGGTGTAACTAAATTCCCATTATACATTATGTGTAGTGGAGACCAAGAACGTTACGCTTAGCATAGGAACTCATGTCCGGAAACGCACCGTTTTCCCACAACACGCAAAATACAACACGGTCAGTCTCCCGCATTTTCGGCGCCAAAGACTAGGGTTTACGTACGTCATTCACTGATCACCTGATGTCTTATGCCCACTATAGGCTTGTTTACATGCCATTTAGTTGTGTTTGAGATCCGCCCAGAGACGTTTGTACTTGTTGTTGTGCTTGTGGTCTTTGTTCATACTACACTAAGCAGTACGCACTACATTTAATCTGTAGTGTGTTGTTGCTGACCATGGTGAACTACACGTTTGTGGGATACGCTGATATGGTGTTATTGTACGGCGAAGCTCGGTGCAAGAGGAGATGTGCTCATCCGACATCATCTGGACCAATGATTTGGGCAACAGTGGATAGGTCGTGGTGGCTCAAATACTTAGCCTGCACGTTCTCCCGACTTGACCCCGTTAGTCTCCTACCTGTGAGGTCACATGGAATCCTTGATTTACGAGACCCCTGTGTCATCCGAGAAAGCCGAGAAAGACCTACTGGCGCGGGTTATGGTGCGGCGGATGTTGCAGGACCAGGGATTGATGTACCAAAACATGGTACGGAGATACCGTATCTATGTTGACATCGGTGGACGTCACATCGATTCTTTCTTGTAAGTGGACCTAGACGATAAACAGCAGGGTCCATTTCACAAAAATAACAAAACTACCATTATCGAGCGAGTTGACTCGAACGGTAGCATTTGAGACTCTTATTAGGAAGTTTCAGGTTCGTACCACGTATCAAGCAACCTGGCAAACTCTTAAGACTAATCTTTATATATTTTTATTATATAAAACTTTCCTCATTAGAGGATTACCTCAAGGACAAAGTGATGCAGGCAATTACTTTTTTAAATAGATGAAATACATTTTGTAAATGCATTTAAAAAAAATTCAACTTGTAGGCCTGATTGAAGTATACACACTATAAAGTAGTAATTTTGTAAATATGGTTTCTTAAAATTGAAATTGAACCTCTAATGGCAGCGATGGCAATTTTAGGAAGATGCACCCTGTCCAAATCTAAGGAATTTCAAAATTTGGCTAAAAATCCTGGAATAGTACCTCTTGCCCCGATCATCAATCATGTGACAGTTATACTATCTAGTTGGTAATATGTGAAGAGAAATCTTTGTACCCTTTTTTAAGCACATTGCGTGCACGGAGGAGTGTGATATTTTGGCATAATTAAAGTTCATATAGAGAAGAAAAATATAATGTATGTATAATATGTGTCACAAATAAATTTAATTAAACAAAATAGAATTAATTTTCTCTAAGGAATTTATGTGGATTTTTTCATGTTGAGACATGAAAGTAGTGTTGAAGTTCCTTAGGACAGGTTACTGGCTCGACGCTAAGTAGTCCAGTGGTAGGGCTGCTACCTTTTGTCTCTGGACAGACATTAGGATACTGCATTTACTCAGTACCCGATGGAACGGTTATACCGCTGACTCGGTCCTCAGAGCCTCGTTTGTGAAAACGGGTTGTACCACGAGAAGGTGAGTATGAGAATTGGGTAGGAGAGATTATATATACGTCACTACCCCTTACATATCAACCTGCAGGAAGAAGAAGACCATGACGTCCACTCAAAAGACTTCGGGGTGGTGTTTCTCTTGAGGCCGAAACAGGTCAACAAATGGCCTAAATTCGTGAATGTACTATGATGATGATGAATTTATGTATATTATTAATTTGTTTACGTTCATAGCTAAAAGTGCATTGTTGTAAAAACAAAATTGTGCAGCAGCAATGTGAATTGATTTACTCTCGCGTATTTATTATTAGAGGTTTTTTATTAGTGGTTTAGAAAAGTGAGTGCATTTCATTATTTAATTTAAATTAAAGCCTTGGTTTCAGCAATTTCATTATTTTTTTAAAAATATTTAGATATTCGCACCTACTTTCATTATGCCTCGACATAGAACGTTGACGGGTTGGAATGAGAGACAAAGAAGAAGGGATATATATTCCCGTACACATAATAATAGGCCAAATGCAAATTTAAATAGTATAAATAGTACATAAATGTCAAATGACGCGTTATTGTTTTTAAATATGGCTTAGCCAAGCTATACCACATATTTTGTATCGTTTGTATTTTTAAAATAAATATTTGTGACAAACTTAAAAATTTAATGAATTGTGGTCAAATTTCGACCGCTGGGCGACCACTAGTGTTGAGTTAATAGGCCTATTTCAACATCAGGACTCATTTCATAGTGCGATAATAAATAAAAATACAAGAAATAATAGTCTTGGGTCCATGTCACGGGGGTGGGCACCAGTAATATTATTGGTTAAGTTTTGCAAGGACCCAGTCTCCCGGGGTATAACGAGAGCCCCTGTCTAGGGATACAGGCGAAGACTGCAACGGTAAACTAGGCTACAGGATTCAAGTTTTAAAAAATGTAAAACAGTACTTGAGATCTCAGTCGTCCTTGTTAATCAGAAGTGTTGTTTTGTAGGAGGCCTTTCGATAACTTGAGTTTCATCTTCTGCTTTCAGTTTGGTACTGGAGACCACGCGATTACCAAAGACTCGAAGAGCGGATTCATCAACCCTCTCTGTTTGGGGATAATGACTCGAAGAGCGGATTCATCAACCCTCTCTGTTTGGGGATAATATACGGAGGAGCTGGGACAGAAGCTCAAAGATGGCAGCCCTATCACTGTCCCAACCCTGCGACCAGGGGACACTTCAATTACTGAGAAACTTAAACAGCCATTCTGAACTATAATTCTATAGGAAGAAAGAAGTGTTGGCCGACCTATGAAGAGATGGCGCAACCAGTTTTAAGCCGGAACAGGTCAAAAGGCCTAAACCTTGATGTCGATTATGACAATGATGATGATAATACACGCTGGAATGTGTTAGGAGAGTGGGGTGAAAACATCCAAGTATTTCCAAGAATTTTGAAAAAGGTTAAAGGAGGATAGTAGAAATCGTAATAACTAAATCCTCATAGACTGTAGAATATACAGAGTGTCCCAAATTAATGTATATACTCTTTGAAACGTTATTTCTCAGCAACGAAGTGAGACAGAAATGCAATTCACAGGGCACTGGAAAACCACGTTCATCGATCTTCACGTCTTTATAAACAACAATGGCGGCGAGATATCCCTTTCGTCACACTTCTGCAGGAATCACTCACAAAACTGCAGTCGTCTATCTGGCAAAATTCGATGAACACTGCTTTTCTTGATACCAATCTCACGAGAACATTGCTTCACTGACTTCTTTGCGGATCGTGCAAAAACCTGCACGACTGCAACAGTATTCTCGTTATCAGTCGAACGTCTCTTTCTTCCGCACCGACCTTTCAACACATCTTGCACCGTTCCATCTTCTTCAAATTTGTCTCGGATTCTTGTTATTGTTACCCTTGTTGGTGATTGTGTCCCAAATTCAACCATTCAACGTCGTTGCACTTCAACAACATTCTCTACTTTCCAATAACACTTCAGTATCCACGTACGTTTATCGAATGGTAATCTCGCCGCCATTGTTGTTTATAAAGACGTGAAGATCGATGAACGTGTTGCTATGCTTTTCCAGTGCCCTGTGGATCAAACACAACAAAAATTGTATTTCTGTCTCATTTCGTTGCTGAGAAATAACGTTTCAAAGAGTGTATGCATCAATTTGGGACACTCTGTATTTAATTTTTTATCCATTCATAACAAACAATGGGTCCTAAAATACAATGAACCTACACAAGGTTGCCATGTTACGAGCATTGATAACCTAAGCTCGCCGTTGTTATAATTTATTTAATCTGATCTAACGAAAACAAATCTAGACTTCAAATAAAAAAGAATAAAGAATCTACATCACACCCAAGAAAATATAATGCAAAATAACATACTTATGAAAAGGATTCTTGCATATTCAGCTAAAAAAAATAAATGGACATCCTCCTCTTCTGTTGATTGTGAATACTTTGAGTAATTATTACACCAAAGAGGTTACCAGTCTCTTGTGAAGTTAATGGTGACAGGGCTGCTGTCCTATGGCTTAGCCTTAAACTATTTAGCCATAATGTATATTTTCCCTACATGAAGGGATTGCCCAAGATAGCATATCATTATAACCAAAAGGATTAAGGGATGTAGGAAGATCTAGAAAGAGATGGAAGGAATCATTGAGAATTCGGAACAGGCGAATCGCCTAAACCTTGAAGTGAAGAAGAAGAAGATCCTCCTCTTCTGGTTTCACCATTAAATCCAGCAATCAATTAAGATATATTCCAATTCAAATTCTATCCCCTTAAAATAAAACTTTATAAATACAATAAGTAGCTAGCTATATTTCTTGAGAATTCGCTGAAAGTATCCTCTTTCTGTACATATGTTCATTAGTAATTAGATCATGCTGGTCTATTAACTGTTTGTGAAAACAAGATAACTTTATTACTTAATTATTCCCTCGTATAAGTATTTACGTCAATATTATGTATTTTTTCTCTGGTGACTTCTGAACTTTTAATTTGATGACGCTGACAACAAAGGTTATCCATATGATTTTACATGAAGTATGTCACAGATTTACATCAGTAGCAACAGATAAACACTTGTTAAACATAACAATAAACACCTCTCAATGTGATTTTTAAGCATATTTCTGAGAAATATACTTGCAAAAGAAATTTAAATCAATAATATTATGCGCCTATTGTCGGAAAGCAATTGCATAGAATCAATTTATTTATTGAAAAACTTGTGCGGTAAAGAAAGAAAATATATTATAATCAAATTTTACAAATCGGTGACAACCCCTACCTTAACATATGGATCAGACAAATGGTCATTAACAACGAGATATATTTCAAAAATTGTTTATTAAATGGACGATGTTATGCATCAACTGGTTAAGCGCCATTAAAAAATATGAGATTTTGATACAGTCTGTTGCTATGGCTCATGAAGTAAGTATATGCACACTTTAAGCGCCAAATCTTTAAATATAGCCTCATTATTAAAGAAAAATATAAACGCCATTAGTTCCTATAAGTGATTCTATGTTTTGCAACAAACAGCTATGAAACAAGATCTTCATAAACGCTAATCTAAATTTTTCATCATGCGGTTAAGCGCCAAATATTCCCGTTCTTAGATTGTTGATGCATAACCGTCAAACAAGGAAAATAATTTGCAATATTCAGTATTGATAGTTTGGCGCTACAATAAATAGTGAAGATTGACTTAAAACTTTAAAAGTATTTTTCTGGAAGCTTACACAATGGCGCATAGCCGGTTGATGTATAACGCCGTCCAAATGGTGGTAATAATAACACTGGTAACAAATTTTGGGCAACTTTTTGTTCCTCTCAGTTTTTTCATGGTTCCTACTATATAATTCAGGCACCCTGAGTTCAAAAAATGTCTGTTTCACATCAATAGTTGTATCCATCCATAGTAATTCTGCCCGAAGGCAGGTCCTTCACTGCAATCATAGCATTTTCATGCTATGTTTGCAGCTTTACTAGGGAATTGTGTAGGTGTGGTAGCTTCCCGTTGCTTTCCACACCGGTGAAGGATGATGATAATGATAATGGTAAGGATGATGGCCATATGATTTCGGGGACCGTTTGGGCCTTAAAGTTTTCCTGACATTTGTCTTACAGGTGAGGAAAAACCCCGATAGAAACCTCACCCAGAAAAACTGCCCCGACCGGGGATCGAACCCGGGCCCGCTGCGTGACAAGGCAGCACGCTACCTCGAGACCACAGCGGTGGACAATAGTTGTATAGAAAATGAATATATTTGAAAATATGGGAATTAACACAAGAATTATCCAAATATATATAGATGGAATAAATACCAGCTTATGTTGGTATTGTATCTGATGATGTGAAATGGGATTTTGTTTCAGCATCACTGACTTGGCCGTCAAATTTATTAAATATGAAGTTGTGACCGCCCTTTTCTTTTGTGTTGCTGTGGACTGTTCCTCACCAAACTCGAAACGTAGTCCCCCATCATGTTTATATCCCACCTGCCCCGATATTTTGATTCCATGCTTTTGAGATCCTGAAGGAATCTTGTCCACTCACATCAGCCAAATTTGGTCTAAAGAAATCCAAGTGTGAGTGCAGGTAATGTAATTTAGTTGACATTCTGCAACCTAATGTACGATACGTACTCAGCAAGTTCTCAATCAACTCTCTGTAATTGGGACTCTTCTTGTTTCAAAGGAAGCCATGCACAACATTACGAAATGCTTGCCAATGCACTTTTTTCAACTGGTGTCATATTTTGTTCTAATTCTGCGGACTCCAGCATCTGTCTTATTTGAGGTCCTGTAAAAACTCCAGCAAATACTTTTGCATCAGACAAATGTGGGAACATAGAGCGAATATGTTGCAAAGCATCTGACGATTTAACCAAAGCTTTAACGTACTGTTTTTTCTAGTCACAATTTAATGTGGAGCAGGTGGTAGTAAGATCTTCTTCCTGTCAATAAGAGGTTCATGTAGAACATTATTTTCTCCTGGAACAAGTTCGTTTCTTGAAGGCCGCACTTGTTGGATGTAGTGTTGGCCAGTTGGTCGGTGTCCCATAAACAAAGGGAACATTGATACATGGATGCGATCGAACCGTTAACATTTGGAGAAAAGTAATATTAACCAATCATATTCTTAGAATTGAAAAAAGTAACGAAAACAAAACTCGTGATTACTATCGAACCGTCGACATTTGGAGAATAATAATCACATATTTGAAATCAGCGCAAAAAACTGAGTCAGAAACATTTAAAATATGCAGAGGAACATGTTTATTGTTACCCAGTGTAAAGAAGTATATTTTTGGCAGAACTTATATCTTTGCAAATTCTTTGTATCTTGGTTTTCACTTTGTCTACTTCTGATATTTATCTCCGTTTACCGTTTTATTTCCTTTTTAACCAGTCGGACATGTTTCCTGAGTGAGATTATTTCGGAGTTTTTCCTCACCTGTAAGACAAATGACAGGAAACTTCAAGGCCCAAATGGTCCCCGAACACCATCATGTCATCATTATTATCATCATATTCGCTTCATTAGATTAAGTTTATGTCCACCGCTGTGGTCTCGAGGTAGCGTCCTGCCTTCTCACACAGCGGGTCCGGGTTCGATCCCCGGTCGGGATAGTTTTTCTGGGTGAGGTTTTTATCGGGGTTTTTCCTCACCTGTAAGACAAATTCCAGGAAAACTTTAAAGCCCCAACCGTCCCCGAAATCATATATGGCCATCATCATCATCATCATCCTGATCATTATCATCATCCTTCACTGGTGTGGAAAGCAACGGGAAGCTACCACACCTACAATTCCCTAGTAAAGCTGTAAGCATAGCATGAAAATGCTATGATTGCAGTCAAGGACCTGCCTTCGGGGCAGAATTACTATAGATGGATGTTAAGTTTAGTTTAAGGTATCTCGTGGTGTATTATCATCGCTTTTCATATCATCGGGGCAGCGTAACCCCGCCTTCCAGGCGCTCCAATCTCAGAAGTGGGTTACAATTATGCCACGCCAGGAGAGAATGCCAGAAAATATCGTAATGACAACGAGGTGGCATTGATTTAAAAAAATATTTACGACATATAAAATAATCTGAAATCCGAAAGAATAAATCTCTGAGCGACATTTTTTTCGGTTCTTTCATTCCCAAGTTTGTAACGCAGGGTTAATGACCTCATATGTTAACAAACATCAGTAAATAAAATACATCTATCACTCCACAGAAACGAGATAAACATGAAAGTAGAAGAAAATATATATTAAACTGCTCCATAAAGCCTGTTGCAGTAATTAAATCTGATATTCAAATTGCAACACTTATCTAATTAAAATGCATGAAGTTTGACATAAATTGATGTATGATGAAATATAGACAAAGTTATGAGTAATAAGTTTTCAATTAATTTGCTTAGTATTCAGGACATTTTGAAGAGATACGATCTCTACAGTTTTTGCTATGGAGCTAGAATATTAAGCCAAGGGCATTTAGATTATTCTCGTCATAGCAAATTCCTAATTACTTCTGCAACATTACTTTTATTTCATCATCATCATCAACAACAAGGATTAGGCCCAATGGCCTGTTCCGATCTCATTATAGGTCGAATTGGTCCTTCCATCTCTTCAATGGTCTTCCCAACATTCTTCTCCCTTTTGGTTTATATTTATACATTCTTCTTGGTATGCACTGTTCATTCATTCGTAATACGTTCTGAAGATAAGCATTTTGGTAATATTTTATTCTTTCACAGAGATTAAAATATATTAAGTTCTGTTCTTATATCTTCGTTTTTCTTTTTATCGGTTCTTTGGTATCCTGCTATTGCTCTCAACATCTTCATTTCAGCAGCCTCTATTTGTTTACTATTTGCCTTTTATTTCAAATAACAAATATCATTTTGAAAGAATAGATTAAGAATTATGAGGTTTCTTCTGAAAACTACAAGTAAAAATGTGTACAATAAGACAGGCTATCTCTTGGTTTACACTGCAGCCACTGATTCTCCGGCCTTGACGTTTCCACGACAGTGTTGCCGATATGGATATTCAGTGGGAGTGGCCGCTTTATGTATGCGGTTAGCAGACATAGAGCTGACAACACCTCAGCAATTTCAAACCATACTAGCGCGCAATAGCTGCGTCAAGAGCAGTGATTGGTTGTGTCAAACGTTTACTCCCACTACAACTATTTTCTTATTGGCAGTAGAGGACGGGTTCTCCCTTTACCCCTCGTACATGTAAAACTTCAGAGCCGGAGAATCGGCGACTCGGGTTATAGGACAGGTTCCCCAAAATGTGTTTCGCAAGGGGTATGTAAAGTTCCTAGGCGGTCCCTTACTTACTTACTCACTGGCACTATCGAACCCGTAGGTTCATGTCCGCGCGGACATAAGCTCTCCATACATCCCTATCCTGAGCTAATGCTTTCCAATCATTCCCTGTATAATCTACTTCCCTCAAATCATAGTTAATGTTATTCTCCCACCTCATTCTTGGTCTACCAACTGGGCGTTTTCCCTCTGGCTTTCCTACAAGAAGCTTCCATGCAAGTCTTTCATTCCCCATACGTGCAACATGTCCTGCCCATCGCAGTCTACGAGACTGAACTGTTCTTATTATATCTGGCTTCCTGTAAAGACCATGTAGTTCATTGTTATGTAGTCTTCTCCATTCACCTGTCTGTTCATCTCTCTTTGGTCCAAAAATTTTCCTAAGTACTTGGCGGTCCCAGTGGTCTTTATGGCATTATAATTGATTGGTATGGCTGTGAAATTTATATGGTAATTGGTTTTTTTAAATAAAATTGTATTATTTATTAAAAGACGAACTCTAGGAGACCGCAATAAAACAATTTTGTTCACTCCTAGGGTAGTAATGGTCTAATTATCATTCTGTTTTTAGGGATGTAAGATGAATTTACCAGTGAGGCCTTGGTATCCATTGGCAACGGGATGTAATTGCTCAGCTTACTTCCCTAGGGAAGAAAATTAATTGACTTTATTAATTATGTAAAAATATTACATAATCAATTGAGTTGGTGTTTACTTGATGAAAATCCATATTTATTAATTAAATAAAAATAAAACGTAGTTTTATTTGATTTTCATATTTATTATATAATATAAACGTAGTTTTATTTTTATTTAATTAATAAAAATATTACCTTAATTAATACTTTTCATATCTATATTTTGACTTTGTTGGTAATAGAAAATGAACCGCAACATTCGCCACTTCCTCTACATCACAATTAATCATATATGTAATTAATATGCAGCCTGAAACTGTTATTTAAAATGTCTGCCACTAATTCAGACAACAATAAACAATTGCAGTTGTTTTATCAACATTCCTTTGCTATCAAACAATTAAACTCTTCAAACCAAGATATAGGCTAAATTCACTCGAAATAGAAGAATTAAACACAATTATTAGTATAGGGTCCACCGCTGTGGTCTCGATGTAGCATGCTGCCTTGTCACGCAGCGAGCCCGGGTTCGATCCCCGGTTGGGACAAGCTTCCTGGGTGAGGTTTTTTCGGGTTTTTTCCTCACTTGTAAGACAAATGTCAGGAAGCTTAGGGCCCAACGATCCCCGAAAATCACCCTTATCATTATCATCACCATCCTTCACCGGTATGTAAAGCAACGGGAAGCTATCACACCTATAATTCCCTAGTAAAGCTGAAAAGCGTAGCATGAAAATGCTATGATTGCAGTGAAAGACCTACCCTCGGGCAGAATTACTATGGATGGATGGATTAGTATAGGAGCGAACAAAATGATTCACGAAATTCGGGAAGTAAGTGCATTACTGACTCGAACTTATTTGCTAGATCTCGCTAAAGCTCGGGCTCAAACACGTCTTCGGCTATAATAATAAAATAAATATCCTCAACTCGTGTCCAACTCTGGGTCTGGTCGAGGGATGAGATGAGATGAAGCCCCTTATATAGAGGTCGGTGAATGACAAGGGTGCCGGCCGACCACGCCTGACGCACCATCACAGGGGCAGATGAACGAAATGGACGAGAGTATGGAGAAATGATGAAATGAAATTGTGTCAGGGGAGAAAACCCCGAGAAAAACCTGCCCAAGCTCCGTTTCGTCCACCACAAAACCCACTTGGAGAGACCGAGACTCGATCTCGGGACCCCAGTGGTAGGAGGCGTGCGTCTAACCGCTTGCACCACGGAGCAGCCTAGGCTATAATATACGGCATATATTTGGTACCAAGTAACATGCCGAAGATCCGTCTAAAAGTCGCACCAATCCTATGGATTAATGATTATTTTGGAATACCTAAAAAAGTAAAACCTGGAAGTGTTACGAATACATAGAGTATTTTACATAGATATTTAATTATTTCATAGATTATTTTAATTATTCCAAATAAAAACAGTTGTTGAAATAAAGCACTTAGACATATTATATTTCAGGACAGAGTTTTGATTATGGCAGGACAAAGATTGCAAGGCTAACTGTAAAATCTCTGCATTTAGAATATAGGAATGTGTAGTACAGTTAGTTGGAGATGTAGGTCAAAAGCTTAGTATATAACCCTGGCAAAATAGGGGACTCGTGTCTATCTGTTGAAGAGTGTTCTGATGGGTAAGTCTACATACCATTTTTCTTAATATACTGCACCTAGGACATTTAGAAAGGGAATTAAGTAGTTTAAAGAGTTTAATACTAGATTTCAACGTGTAGAGTATTTAGATAATTATTAACATGTAAATTAGGGTAGATTTATAAACCCCCATCTCCCTCTCTCGAATCCCAAGAAAGTTCGAATGTAGTTTTCTTAATATAAGCTTAAATTAGTTATTTAGGGTTAGAATAATTAGGGTTATTGTAATCATTATAGTTACAGAAATAAAATAATTTAAATCAAGAATTCATTTATTCATGTGCAAAAACACGTATGCCTTTGTAACTAATACATCCACATACTAACGCTCGGCTAGAACCTCATGCTACCAAAAGTCCAAGTCCCGAAGGTCCTTTTAGCCCTAAGAAAACCAACAGTTTGTAATAGGAAGACAGAAAAAAATAAAGCCAACTTCCTAAAGATATCAGACCTGCTTCTACTATACACCGAAACCTACAAGGAAGCACTGCAAGATCTTAACAAGTAGAAACAAGAGATATGGCCGGATTTCTTCTCCACAGACGCGATGATTAAAGAGAGTGGACGCAAGCTAGATATGAATTTCCGACGCATACCATGACAAGGTTTACATCACCGGATTTGCCAGAGAGAGAAATACCACGACCCGGAAGAAAAGTGCAAGTGCAAACTATGTGGAACAAAATCTGATCGATATCATTTAATATGGTGCCAAAAAATTATATATATATATATATATATATATATATATATATATATATATATATATTAATAATAATTCTGCCCGAAGGCAGGTCTTTCACTGCAATCATAGCATTTCCATGATATGCTTTGCAGCTTTACTACGGAATTATAGGTGTGGTAGCTTCCCGTTGTCCCGTGCCGTAGCCGAGTGGTTAAGGTAAGAAGCCTTGACAGGACTTGTGTTGGTTCGAGTCTCCATGGGGGAAGAAATTTTCTCATGGTATTTCGGCCAGTATGGGACCGGTGCCCACCCAGCATCGTGATGCATTTTGGGTAGCTACAATAAGTAGCGGCTCCAGGTTGAGAAAACCAGCTATAACGGCTGGGGGACTCGACATGCTGACCACATGTCACCTCTACACTGGCTGATTATCATGTACCTCTGTGATTGACACATGTGGATGTGAGGCCAGCAGCCGACTGGTAGGCTAAGGGCCTTGAAGGCCTGTCGCGCCAGGAGTTTTTTTTTTTTACCTTCCCGTTGCTTTCCGCATTTGTATATCAAGACTCCCATCTTTGCAGACAATTGGTACGACATATTAACTGGGTTGACAGCCCTGCGTTTTGGCTGCCTTCACCTTTTAATGTAATTCTGGATATTATTAAAATAAATAATTATTAAATAACAAATTAATATAAACTTTACAATTTAGGATAATTATTCAGAACATGCATCTGATGCTCATTTCAGGTAACTAACTAACTCACTGGCACTACCGAATCTGTAGGTTCATGGCCGCGCGGACATAAAGCTCTCCATACATCCCTACCGTAGCTAATGTTTTCCTATCATTCCCTGTATAATCTATTTCCCTCAAATAATAGTTAATATTATTCTCCCACCTCATTCTTGGTCTACCATCTGGGCATTTTCCTTCTGGATTTTCTACAACAAGCTTCCATGCACATCTTTCATTCCCCATTCTTCATTTCAGGTACAGTTATTATTTAGTATGAAAAATTGTTCGTAAAGTGTTGGACACGTAAATATGCCTATAACAGGAGAGGTTAAAACACGAAATGAGAGAGCATGGAAAATTATCAGATTATGTCAGAAGACGAAGATGAGACAACAAGACGATTCTATTAAAGATAACATGAGGGAAGGTGTCAATATTCGGGAAAAGGTCAGAAAACACAACAACAACAAACAAAGAAATGGAAAAATTTTCGAAGGTCAAAGCTCATCGTAGGATGTCACATCTTCAATGACGATATTTGAAAGGCATCTGTTAATTGAAAATGAGATAACAATAGATGACAAAAGTTCATCTACTGTACACGGATATATTATAGAACTTACATTATACAATTATACTGCAATATATAGGATCCGAATGACGTTCTCACGATACAAAAGAAACACATGTGCTCTTGCAATTATCTTATACTACAATGAAAAGTAGTTTATCATTAAACAAATTGCAGTTCATATCTATTTATTAATGAAATATAATACAGAATGTCTCTAAAGTCACTATCCATTTCCATGAAAACACTACTATTTTTATTTAGTATATTTTTTATTATATAAAACTTTCCTCATTAGAGGATTGCCTCAAGGACAAAGTGATACAGACAATTAGTTTTTGTAATTGATGAAATACATTTTGTAAATATATTTTAAAAAGTTCAACTTGTTGGCCTAATTGAAGTATACATACTATTAAGTAATTTTGTAAATATGGTTTCTTAAAATTGAAATTGATCCTCTAATGGCAGCGATGGCAATTCTAGAAAGATACGCCCTGTCCAAATCTAATAAATTCCAAAATTTGGCTAAGAATCCTGGTACAGTACCTCTTGCCCCGATCATCAATCTTGTGACAGTTATACTATCTAGTTGGTATTTATCTTTGTAATAGTCAATTGTTGGCTCATATATGGCTTTCTTTTCAGAGTCAACTTCCTCAGGTTGGCCACTATGAGTCTCAAAACGAATTGTGGGATCTAATATCATACCAATTTTAGAGGATGGTCTAAATGCAATTATATCTATTCGTCTGTTACTCCCATTAGTGGCCACACTATGTACTTCCTCATAAATATTGAATATTTATTATTCACTGAGAGTAGTTAATAATAATACTTACAACAAGAACTAATCGTTATCTCAGTCAAAAAATTAATTTATTAAGTCGATGTTTCAATCTCCTTGTGTGAGATCATTTTCAAGACATTGTTGTTTATAAATTTCCATCTCCTGTGTGAGATCATTTTCAAGGTATGGTTGTTTATAAATTTATAAATTTGTGTGATATCATTTTCAAGACATGGTTCTTTATAAATTTATAAATGTGTGTGAGATTATTTTCAAGTCGTGGTTGTTTATAAATTTATACATATCAATCTCCTTGTGTGAGATCATTTTCAAGACATGGTTGTTTATAAATTTATAAATTTGTGTGAGATTATTTTCAAGACATGGTTGTTTATAAATGTATACATTTCAATCCACTTGTGTGAGATCATTTTCAAGACATGGTTGTTTATAAATTTATAAACGTGTGTGAGATTATTTTTCAAGACATGGTTGTTTATAAATTTATACATTTCAATCTCCTTGTGTGAGATCATTTTCAAGACATGGTTGTTTATAGATATATAAATTTGTGTGAGATCATTTTCAAGACATGGTTGTTTATAAATTTATACATTTCAATCTCCTTGTGTGAGATCATTTCAAGACATGGTTGTTTATAAATATATAAATTTGTGTGAGATCATTTTCAAGACATGGTTGTTTATATATTTATACATTTCAATCTCCTTGTGTGAGATCATTTTCAAGACATGGTTGTTTACAAATTTATAAATTTCAATCTCCTTGTGTGAGATCATTTTCAAGACATGGTTATTTATAAATTTATAAATGTGTGTGAGATCATTTTCAAGACATGGTTGTTTATAAATTTATACATTTCAATCTCCTTGTGTGAGATCATTTTCAAGACATGGTTGTTTATAAATTTATAAATGTGTGTGAGATTATTTTCAAGACATGGTTGTTTATAAATTTATACATTTCAATCTCCTTGTGTGAGATCATTTTCAAGACATGGTTGTTTATAAATTTATAAATTTGTGTGAGATTATTTTCAAGACATGGTTGTTTATAAATTTATAAATGTGTGTGAGATTATTTTCAAGACATGGTTGTTTATAAATTTATACATTTCAATCTCCTTGTGTGAGATAATTTTCAAGACATGGTTGTTTATAAATATATAAATTTGTGTGAGATCATTTTCAAGACATGGTTGTTTATAAATTTATACATTTCAAACTCCTTGTGTGAGATCATTTCAAGACATGGTTGTTTATAAATATATAAATTTGTGTGAGATCATTTTCAAGACATGGTTGTTTATAAATTTATACATTTCAATCTCCTTGTGTGAGATCATTTTCAAGACATGATTGTTTATACATTTATACATTTCAATCTCCTTGTGTGAGATCATTTTCAAGACATGGTTGTTTATAAATTTATAAATGTGTGTGAGATTATTTCTAAGACATGGTTGTTTATAAATTTATACATTTCAATCTCCTTGTGTGAGATCATTTTCAAGACATGGTTGTTTATACATTTATACATTTCAATCTCCTTGTGTGAGATCATTTTCAAGACATGGATGTTCATAAATATATAAATTTGTGTGAGATCATTTTCAAGACATGGTTGATTACAAATTTATAATCAACCATGTCTTGAAAATGATCTCACACAAGGAGACTGAAACGTCGACTTAATAAATTAATTTTTTGACTGAGATAACGGTTAGTTCTTGTTGTAAGTATTATTACTACTATTTTTTTGTGATTGACATGCTTAGCACGGAAGAACGGGTTGCCATTGTTTGTGCACGGGTACACAGATTGTTACATGAAGACGCCAGAGCTGAATTACCCATAAATTCCGTAAACGATCCCAAACAAAGGCACACAATTATCTAATTATAAATAAATTTAAGCGTACCGGCAGTGTGTGTGTGTGTGTGTGTGTGTGATAAGTAGAGACCGGATGTTAGGGAAAATGCCTATAGTTATTGATTATATATATTGTAAAAATGACTTCATATAAGTTCGTACCGACAATCCTAGAGCTGTTTTCCATGAAGTTAATTTTGCCTATAAATACTTATTTTAGGAATTCTCACTATGAGGTATATTCATTAAGGTAGAATATGTTTATCACTCACCTCATATTGTTCTTCTTATTTGATTATAGACTAGTTTCGGAACATAGTTTCTGTTCCATCCTCAGTAACATCACGACCGTTGTTCTGTCGTTTTGAAGAGTTGTCCTTCTCTCCTTCCATTGGCTGACTGAAAAACCTCGAAACCAGGTCATTCTCACCGGGAATTTCAAAGTTCATTAATTTCTTCTTTTCGCTCTTTTGAATGTAGATCTTTTCCCAAACAGTAGTTCTTTTGGTTTTTCTATTTGTTTTAATAATTTTGCTTCTTTCTCGATAAGATGTTTTTCAGACCATGCATGGGCAGCCACTGCAGATTTTTCTACTTCCCCTTTCTTGACATTCCTGAGATGTTCTTTAACTCTAGTTTTCAAATTTCTTTTAGTTTTTCCTATGTAGAATTTCTCACATTCTTCACATTTAATTTGATAAATCCCTGATTTGTTTTCTTCTTTAATTTTCTCATTCTTATTAGGTCTAATCAGTCTGCTGATGCTGTAGTCATTTTTGGGTGCTAACCTTATGTTGAAATCTTTAAAAAATTTTTGAAACTTGTGGTGTTTTAATGGATGATATGTGAATTTTCTAAATTTTACATTATCTTCTTTTACTTTTAGAAGATGCTTTGATTAATAAATTTTTGTCTTTTGAACTTGTTTATTTTTTTGAGTATCATTTTTATAGCAAAACCATTTTTCGTGGCTACGTTGATTATGTGTTCTTTTCTTTTTCATAATTTTCTTTGTTCATTGGTATGTTCACTAATCTATGTGTCAAACTATTGAAAACTGCTTCTTTGTGAGCTATGTGATTGAAACCTAAAGCTTTTATGTAGTTATCTATATGTGTCTTTTTTCTGTAAATTCCAAATTCTATCTATTTTCTTCATTCCTTTTTAAGTTGAGATCTAAAAATGGTATTTCTCCATTGATTTCCTTTTCCATAGTGAACTTTATAGTTTGACTTTGAATGTTCAATAATTTTAATGCGTTAAAATTATTGAACATTCAAAGTCAAACTATAAAGTTCACTATGGAAAAGGAAATCAATGGAGAAATACCATTTTTAGATCTCAACTTAAAAAGGAATGAAGAAAATAAGATAGAATTTGGAATTTACAGAAAAAAGACACATATAGATAACTACATAAAAGCTTTAGGTTTCAATCACATAGCTCACAAAGAAGCAGTTTTCAATAGTTTGACACATAGATTAGTGAACATACCAATGAACAAAGAAAATTATGAAAAAGAAAAAGAACACATAATCAACGTAGCCACGAAAAATGGTTTTGCTATAAAAATGATACTCAAAAAAATAAACAAGTTCAAAAGACAAAAATTTATTAATCAAAGCACTCTTCTAAAAGTAAAAGAAGATAATGTAAAATTTAGAAAATTCACATATCATCCATTAAAACACCACAAGTTTCAAAAATTTTTTAAAGATTTCAACATAAGGTTAGCACCCAAAAATGACTACAGCATCAGCAGACTGATTAGACCTAATAAGAATGAGAAAATTAAAGAAGAAAACAAATCAGGGATTTATCAAATTAAATGTGAAGAATGTGAGAAATTCTACATAGGAAAAACTAAAAGAAATTTGAAAACTAGAGTTAAAGAACATCTCAGGAATGTCAAGAAAGGGGAAGTAGAAAAATCTGCAGTGGCTGCCCATGCATGGTCTGAAAAACATCTTATCGAGAAAGAAGCAAAATTATTAAAACAAATAGAAAAACCAAAAGAACTTACTGTTTGGGAAAAGATCTACATTCAAAAGAGCGAAAAGAAGAAATTAATGAACTTTGAAATTCCCGGTGAGAATGACCTGGTTTCGAGGTTTTTCAGTCAGCCAATGGAAGGAGAGAAGGACAACTCTTCAAAACGACAGAACAACGGTCGTGATGTTACTGAGGATGGAACAGAAACTATGTTCCGAAACTAGTCTATAATCAAATAAGAAGAACAATATGAGGTGAGTGATAAACATATTCTACCTTAATTGCCTATAAATGCCTATTTCAGCTTATAATGCCTATAAATGCCTATTTACCATTTTTCTCGAAATCAACTTAGTATTTTAATGACATCGATTGAAATGGACAAACAATCATGGCACATATAATTGCATAGAAATTTTCAAGTGTTCTTTTTTTTATAAATTCTCTCTTAGAATATTTTAGGATAAGAGTGGCAATAAGTCAATAACCTAGCAGGTAGATGATTTTCCCCCTCAATGCACTCCCGTTAGGCGAAATAACAAGTATCGGCTATTTTATTTGTCCACCTCATGCACTCCCGTTAAGCGAAATAGCCCTAAGCTATGTCCCATTGTATTACCCGTTTAAGGAGTAAGCGCAGTTGTTGACGGAGGGCACTGCAGTCGTGTTTATGCAGGAATAGAACACGTGACATGCTAACCACGAGTTCAGCGGGGAATGGGACGTGGGACGCTGACAGTGTACACTGTCTTTTATGACGTCACGTGCAGCAACAAACAGAGCTCCCAATTCTTCCGCCTGCAGAGATATTTTGAATGACTAATATTATTCTAAAGTATTACCCATCCAAGTGTTTTGTGCAGGCGGAAAATATGTTAACTAACAAACTGCCTTTCTCTTTCTATTCCTTACTATGTTGCCACTTCCAGTCCTTTGTATCATGTTGTTTGATTGGCAGGTAGAGAGCTGACAAATACTATGTATTTTAATGATCCGTCGTTCAGCGCGGTCAGTGCCAGAATGACTAACTTGACAACCCTGTTACTTTTGGGGTTACGCCTAGGAATGAGCTGTCCCTTCCTTGCCCATCTCATTACATGTTGCTACTTGTGATTTAATATGAGACTGGTAAAAGAGAGACGACAAATACTGTGATTTTAAATGATACGACCACTTGAGCGTTCCGTGCTTAAATGACTAATTTGACAACCATGTTAAGATCTTTCACACGTGTTTAGAGATTCTCCCCGCACATTTGAAGTTGAAAAATTTCAATACGTGATCGGATGTACAGTTTTCTCCTACATCCCTTCCACAGATTCAGTAGATCGGCGACACTAGCGCTAAAACTCTTCCCCTCCGCCCGTGAACAGTTAACTTGGATGTGTAATATAGCTTTGCTTATTTTCAATACAAACATTGCTGAGTGACAAAGAGGGTAGGTGGCTCAAGCTTTTTTTTTTTTTTTTCTGTCCCCCAACTGGTGCTGAAACGTTTAAGTGAGAGGCAATATTACTTTTGATGTTGAATTCAGTCTGAAGTCCTCATTCATAGACAAGTGCTTCAAAGATATAGTGGTGTGACAAGTGTATGTGGCTTATTATTTTTACCTTTAAAACAGTTGTTTTACTATGCCTAAAGAACGGACAACAGTGAAAGACAAACTGGCCAATTTCGTGAAAGAATTTGGTGCGGAAATATTTACAAATGACGGTGTAATATTGTACTGCAAAGTATGTAAAATTTCTGTGAATTGCGCGAAGAAGGCAAAACAAATTTCAAAATCATCTCTGATATCTTCGTATGCTATCAATAAACGCGTCACAGTTTTCAGTGGATCTCTGCAAAGCATTTGTCTAGCATTTATCTATCACCGGTTAAAATCATAAGTTCAGCCCGACCCTAGATAAAATATTTAATTCCCAGTACAATGATTAATGATCATGGATGTGCAATTATGAAGACCGAGGAAGTATGAGAATATACAAATAGTATTGATTTTTTTAATTATTGAAATTCTATTAATATCATTTGTATGTGATATACTGCGCCGTAGAAATTAGATCACGAACCTTATCATAAGTCTGAGCCCATACAAATTTATCTATTTCACGTGATCATACGACACTAATTTATTTAATAATTATGTGAAATCATGGAAGCTAAAGATTGAGAGGGATATCTTCATTCAGAATTATCTTCCATTCGTATTACTTCCTTAATAAAACATTATATTACTTACGCTTATTAAGTCAGTCTCAAATTTAAAATTCGAAGCTAACTCACTGGCATTATCGAATCCGTAGGTTCATGACCGCGCAGACATAAGCTCTTCATACATCCCTATCCTGAGCTAATGTTTTCCCAATCATCCCCTGTATAATCTGCTTCCCTCAAATCATGGTTGATATTATTCTCCCATCTCATTCTTGGTTAACCAAATGGGCGTTTTTCTCTGGTTTTCCTACAAGAAGCTTCCATGCACCTCATTCATTCCCCATTCGTGCCACATGTCCTGAAGTAATTGGACAGTATTTGAATTTGGGTGCTATTTTGGCACTTATTATTTCTGACAAAAGCTTGCCCGTCCCATTTATAAAACTATTCATTTGACACAAAGGTTGAAAGTATGGGTTATCGTTCAAAATGTTCCTTAAGTTTGCTCGGGAATACCTCTGGCAATAAGGAGTTCAGTTGCCGGATTTTATCCATTAACTGAATAGAATCAATCATCGCCAAATCTTGAGTTTGGAGCTTTTTAATAGTTGCAGGTATATGGAAAAAACGAGTGCTAATCACAGCAATGTTTTTTTTTAAATACTAGAATCGTTAAATGCTTCCTCGCACTGACAAACTGCCAAAGCCTCTGCACTATCGAAATCATTTTCTACACTTTTGATGGCCTCGAAATGTTCATCGTAAACAATAGATTTTTAAAGTGTTGTAAATCCATCCATAGTAATTCTGCCCGAGGGAGGGCAGGTCTTTCACTGCAATCATAGCATTGTCATGCTATGCTTTGCAGCTTTACTAGGGAATTATAGGTATGGTAGCTTCCCGTTGCTTTCCACACCGGTGAAAGATGATGATGATAATGATAAGGATGATGATGATGATGATGATGGCCGGATGATTTTCGGGGACCGTTGGGCCCTAAGATTCTTGACATTTGTCTTACAGGCGAGGAAAAACCCCGAAAACAACCTCACCCAGGAGCCTGTCCCGACCAGGAATCGAACCTGGGCCCGCTGCGTGACAAGGCAACACGCTACCTCGAGACCACAGCGGTGGACATGTTGTAAATATAAAGCGAAAATATGCATTATCACTAAAGCTAGGATTTGTATGTAATTACATATTCTTTCTCTTTGCTCATACGCAGCTAAAAATTATAATGTCCACGAATTAGGAACTTTCTTATCAAATATCAAAAGTTATCATTACATATTTTACATATTTCATCATAATTACATATTTTTACATATTTTAATATTTTTTTATGTAAAACTACTTATTCTGTCCGTTAATTTAAAATTAATGTTTTTTTTTTTTTCCATAAGCGGAATAAAATTTTAAACTATCTGTATGACAGTATTTTATTCACACTAGAAACTCAGGTACATGTACATTGAAACGAATTTTGCAAGCTATCCAAAAGCCACAAAAAAGAGGTCAAGGAAGAATTCCATTCAATTATTGACACCATAAATGTAGCTACATAAAGACACTGTGACTTGGGTAGGATACCACATTGAAGATCTCTTTTAAAACTACCACAGGCCCATCTGTTTTATGAATGAAATAGTAGATACATAACAGTTTCTCACTCAGCATGTGTTAATTATTGTGTATCCTTCCCTCATCTCTGCTCTTCTGTCCCTTGGAATAGAATACCTGTTTTAAAAATGTTTGTTTCGTAGTATTACGAGTATAAAAAATTATAATTTTGTACTGTATTTATAAAATTGTTTGTTGATGCAATAGAGATTGAGTCCATGTAGAAAAAACTTTAAAAAAATAGCACAGGAGTAACTGTCATTGTCTCTCACCCATCGAATCCAGGATCGATTCAAGTTAATTTTCTAATATAAATATCAGGAAATTTATGCCACTTGCATTTGTTATCCCACTCATCTAAACACATTCTTTTCGTTTACTGATATCCCCATAACAAATTATCATAAAATAAAAACAAGAGGTAATCAACATTTCTTAAAATTGAAATTATGCACTATAATTTGTTCTTAAGACACAATGAGATATTCTAAATATTATCATATCAGGCTTAACATATATTTTATTTATTTAATTAATTAGATTTTACATCATAGATATTTGATCTCTAAGAAGTACTGAAAGTTGTGAAACTTCTTAAACTTCTTATACATCCATTCAAACATTTCCGTCCTTTTCTGTTTCTACCTCTTTTCCCCTCTGATAATAAAAAGTAACATTACGATGCTTTCTATTTTTCTTCCACAAGACTTTTAGTTTGTGTCTTAATCAGTATTATTTTGACTGTCACATGTTTCATTGAATTTCGTGTGATGGCTCCTGTAGCATTAAAATTATCGTCTAAGTTAAAATCGTGGGTTAAAATAGATGATTCGTTCACTACTGATGGAGATGTGATTCTGTGCCAGACTTGTAATAACCAGATAGGTTGTTCAATGATATCTCAACTTCAACAACATGTTCGCAGTGCTCTGCATGCTAAAAACAAAGGACTACAAACATCTAAAAAGCAAGTGCTTCTATCTCAAATGCAACAGTCTTCAAATGTAAGGAGTGAATTCTTCCATGACATGTGTAATGCTATGGTTGCCGCAAATATTCCTTGGTACAAACTCCAGGTACCTAAATATCGTGCATTTTTAGAGAAGTATTGTGAGAGGCAGATTCCTAACGGTTCTACGCTCTGAAAAAAACTACATGCATTTGTGTTACGATGAAGCAATGACATATGTGCGAAGTGATATAGGCAACAACTATATATGGATTGCTGTCGATGAAATAACGGATGGAAAAGGTCACTATGTTACCAATCTTATGATTGGTAAGCTGGATGGAAAAGAATCCCCCACACCTTTCCTGAATTCTTCGAAAACGTTGGAGCATGAAAATCACGCAACAGTGGCTCGTTTTGTGAACGATGGACTTAAAGTGTTCAAGAAGATAAAGTCTTTGTCCTTTATTGTGATGCTGTGGGTGTACATGCTAAAGGCGGAACTGCTCTACGTGTGTTTTACCATAATATGATCCATTTCATCTGTCTCGCATATGGACTGCAACGCGTTGCCGAAGAAGTGCGAAGTAACTATCCACAAATCAATAGCATTATTTCAAACACTAAGAAAGTGTTTGTTAAGGCCCCCCACGTGTGTTACACTATAGAGAACAATTACAAATGTGAAATTGCCCCCTGAACCTGTCCTCACTAGATGGTGATGTGGATTGAGGCTGCCTGCTTTCATAGTGACTATTTTAAAGAAGTGAAGTCTGTAATAGACTCATTTCCAAGTAAATCAGCAGTTTCTATTAGAGTGGCTCAAAGTGCCTTCAGTGCCAATTGGCATATGTTAAAAAGCAATTTTGGATTCATTTCTGACAGTATTGTAAAATTAGAAACTTGTGGCATGACTTTGAAGTAATCACTGGACATTGTAGAGGACGTTAAATCTAAGTTAAGGGTTGTTCAAGGAAATGTTGGAATAAACATAATGAAGAAATTTGAATCTGTTATGGAAAGAAACCCTGGCTTCTCGACATTGACTACAGTGTGTAAGATCCTCAACGGGGAAGAAGAGAATCCTCCAGATGACATCTCTCCTGAAAAATTCAATCTGCTTTAATTTGCACCAGAACTTCCTGTAATGTGGAAAGAACATTTTCTGTTTATAAAACAATCTCTCTGACCGATGACACTCTATGACAATGGAAAACTTGGATATGTGTCTCATAGTTCATTGCAAATTAAAGTGAAGTGAGTAGATAGTTTCTGTATTCGCTGTAGGGGCTAAAGATTGGTTAAAGACTGACTACGAAAACGTATAATTATAATATAACTAAAAATACATTTTGTAACGTGATTTTTTTATTTGGCCATTTTATTAATTGTTGCATTTTCAAAAAATAAATAAATTTAATACTTTTGATTTATTAAATCAACATGCTTAATTAATAATTGTCCCAAACTTTACTTTTTATTTATTACCTTATTGTAACGGACTGTCAACAGCACGTACGGCTTACTGCCCGTGCGACTCATATTTGTAAATATCTTACTTTTTGTCTAATAAAGTCCTACTACTACTACTACTACTACTACTACTACTACTTTTATTAATAAAATCAGGAATCAAGTAAGTTAATATTTGGTATAAATTTACATAAAACTTAAATTTTAATGTGTTTAAAATTACATATTTTAAGAATTTTTTATGTAATATTACATATTTCACCAAATATTATTACATAAATATGTACATATTTGCATGTTAATATTACATAAAAATCCTAGCTCTAATTATCACTAGTTTTAGTTAAAATATGCAATAACAGGTGAAAAAGGTATACATATGCAACCTGCAAATGCATGTAATCCGGGCTGTAATGATTAGGTATGAGAAATGGGACAAATTTAAGAAAAAGAGAGAAGGGTAAATGAAGTGAGAGCTGAGAATTCGGTCGACTGAAGGTCAGAAAAGAGAGAGAGAGAGAGAGAGAGAGAGAGAGAGAGAGAGAGAGAGAGAGAGAGAGAGAGAGAGAGAGAGATGCATAATCATATTCAAGTTTCAATAACAAGAATGCATTTTAAATTATAGTGTCTTTCAATCTCTTGTCCTTTGATCTCAAACATTACGTAGAAGTGGTAAAAAAATAGACCGAGTTAAAGCCTTGAAAGTAACCTTCATTTTTAGAACGAATTAAATGCAATCGTCTCTTGTTAATGTAAGATATTGCATTTTTAGCTGAGCTTTGATTCATGCATTTCTAATTTAATGTTCTTCTAATTCGGGATGTGTCTAGTACCTTATTGTATAAGCGTTGAGATTCCTAGCATTATTCATGTCACTTTATTCGTCCGTAAAACGGAGCTCTTCACTTGTTATTTTATTTAACGATAATATTTAACAACTCAGATTATTATTAGGGTCGCAATTAAATCTAGGCATGAAAAGACCGATACATTTTGTATAGATGCCTCTTTTTTCTGGCTTAAGGTTCTTTTACGTGTCATAAATCTAGAACACAAGACCACGGCTTTACTTCTCTTCCGAAGGATACGATAATCAGGCTTTACTTCCCTTCCGAAGGACACGATAACCAGACTTTACTTCCCTTCCGAAGGACACGATAATCAGGCTTTACTTCCCTTCCGAAGGACACGATTTTTACGTCCTTAAAACTAGATTAACTCCGATAGGGTCTGAATTTTGTTCTCTCAGTATATTTATGGATGCGAAACATGGACTCTTACTTTAGGAAAGGAGATTACGAGTATTTGAGAATAAAGTTCTTGGGAAAATGTTTGGACCAAAGAGAGATGAACAGACAGGTGAATGGAGAAGACTACATAAAGTGAACTACATGGTCTTTATAGGAAGCCAGATATAATAAGAACACTTAAGTCTCGTAGACTGCGATGGGCAGGACATGTGGCACGACTGGGAATGAAAGGTGTGAATGGAAGGTTCTTGTAGAAAAACCAGAGGGAAAACGTCCAGTTGGTAGACCAAGAATGAGGTGGGGAATACCATTAACTATGATTTGTGGGAAGTAGATTATACAGGGAATGATTGGAAAACATTAGCTCAGGATAGGGATGTGCGGAGAGCTTATGTCCGTGCGGCCATGAACCTACGGTTTCGATAGTGCCAGTGAGTTAGTTAGGGTTTGAATCTGTGAACTTACGAAACTATTATATGTAGTTGGTAACCACTAGTCCACTAGGACCGACAATAAAAGTCTTCACTCATATAATGTCACTTGCCCAAACTTTAGGACCTCGGAGACACAAGAAAACTTATTATATAGCTCTGTTTCAGTGCCACACCATCTGGTATGATGAACGGACTATTCAATTTCATTGATAGATGCCCTATATTCAACTCCACAAATATCATGACATCTGGATTGTTTAAATCCTTGAGAAACACATTTTTTTATCTTTTAATTGAGCTGTATATATATATATATTTTTTTTTTTTCCGCGTCATGGATTCAAGGTCGGCCTCTGGCCGCTGATCCCGGCGTTTTGGCATGATCCCACATTATATAAGACAAATATGTGACTCGAACCTATCATTCCTTGATAATGGCAAGTGGGATCATGCCGAAACGTCGGAATCAGCTGCCCAAGAGGCCGACTCGAATCCATGACGCGAAAAAAAAAAATCCGCGAAAATCTACAATGTAACATATATATTTAAGAAAATTGAAATAAGAGTATATAAAACAATTATTAAACCTGTTGTAGTGTATGGCAGTGAATCCTGGATCATATAAGAAAGAACTGTTACTAGGCTTGCCACCTGGGAGAGAAAGATCTTAAGGAAAATATATGGAAAATATTAAGGATAAGGATACCTGGAGAATAAGAACTAACCAGGAAATATATGACCTATACAAAGATAAACGATATAATTATAGTTATTATAGTTAGACTATCGAATGGTTGGGCCATATTTGCAGAATTAACAAGGCACGTTGTCCAGGATTATATTAAACGCTAAGCTCGATAGAAGAAGAACAATTGGGAGGCCTAGGTTACGATGAATGGACGATGTACAGGCGGACCTACGGAAGATTGGAATAACAAATTGGAGAAATAAGGCCACTGATCGAAGAGAATGGATGGTTGTTATGAGGGAGGCTATGGTCATACTAAAAGGACCGTCAAGCCAATGATGATGATTATGATGAATTGAACTGTAGAAAAAATGCAAACTAGTGATCTTTGTTGATCTCAATTTACTGTTGTAAACTGAAAATATATAAAACTATTATTCTATCAGTTATATTATATGGGTGCGAAACATGGACTCTTACTTTAAGGGAGGAAAGGAGATTACAAGTATTTGAAAATAAAGTACTTAGGAAAATTTTTGGACCAAAGGGAGATGAACAGACAGGTGAATGGAGAAGACTACATAACAATGAACTGCATGGTCTTTACAGGAAGCCAGATATAATAAGAACAGTTAAGTCTCGTAGCCTGCGATGGGTAAGCCATGTTGCACGTATGGGGATGGAAGACATGCATGGAAGCTTCTTGTAGGTAAGCCAGAGGGAAAACGCCCAGTTGGTAGACCAAGTATGAGGTGGGAGAACAACATTAACTATGATTTGAGGGAAGTAGGTTATATAGGGAATGATGGAAAGCATTAGCTCAGGATAGGGATGTATGGAGAGCTTATGTCCGCGCGGCCATGAACCTGCGGGTTCGATAGTGCCAGTGAGTAAGTAAGTAAGTAAGTAAACTGAATGGCTCTGCCATTTTGACTTAATTTATACGAATTATTGATTATGGTTTGATTGGTACGGGACCGATGATTTTTCAGGGCATTGCAGATCGAATTTCCTAGCATTTGCTTACATTCGATGTAAAAACTGAAAAACTTAAATTAGAAAATTCAACTAGGCCAGAATCAGAAGGAAAATGCTCATTTGGTAGGCCAAAAATGAGGTGGGAGAATTACATTATCCATGATTTGAGGGAAGTAGGTTATACAGGGGATGATTGGAAAACGTTAGTTCAGGATAGGGATGTATGAAGACATTATGTCTGCGCGGCCATGAACCTACGGGTTCGATAGATCCAGTGAGTTAGTTAACTAGGCCAGAATTCAATTCGAGCCCGCTGTACGGGAGAAAACGATGTTACTCCCCGGGATTATTACATTCCTATAATTGGCATAAATGCAGTATACTACTCCATCCATAGTAATTCTGCCCGAGGCAGGTCCTTCACTGCAATCATAGCATTTTCATGCTATGCTTGCAGCTTTACTAGGGAATTGTAGGTGTGGTAGCTTCCCGTTGCTTTCCACACCGGTGAGGATGATGATGATGATGGCCATATGATTTCGGGGACCGTTTGGGCCTTAAAGTTTTCCTGGCATTTGTCTTACAGGTGAGGAAAAACACCGATAAAACCTCACCCAGAAAAACTGCCCCGACCGGGGATCGAACCCGGGCCGGCTGCATGACAAGGCAGCACGCTACCTCGAGACCACAGCGGTACTATATAGTAAAAATGTATATACTGTACCGGTACAAAAAATGCGGACTATGATACCTCTATATTAGTTTGATTTATGTAAGGCATAAACCTAATGTATGATTACATGCGTTTGATTTATTTAGGGTATAGTGAGTTCGATTTATTTAAGGCATAAACGTAATGTATGATTACATGAGTTTGATTTATTTAGGGTATAGTGAGTTCGATTTATTTAAGGCATAAACGTAATGTAAGATTACATGAGTTTGATTTATGTAAGTCAAACGTAATGTATGATTACATGCGTTTGATTTATTCAAGGCATAAACGTAATGTATGATTACATGAGTTTGATTTATGTAAGGCATAAACCTAATGTATAATTACATGAATTTGATTAATCTATTTTGAGGCACAAACCTAAAATAGAATTCAAAAATTGTAACTACTCGACATATAGAAAAGGAAAGGCACACATTCAGGTATGTATGGCGTACAATATGACACCTTATAAAAATACTGGCAAGTAACTTAAAATTATATATGTATTAAATACTGTGGTACACAATTCAAGTGGTTTATTCACTTTATTAAGAAAATTAATTAAGTATGAGAAGATGATATGAATTAATATATATATTTATGTTTAATTTAATTATAATTCACCAATAGCAATATTAGCTAATATTACTGATCGCTCTGCCATCTATGTACGAGAAGTAGACTACGACCACAGATTAGGAAATTCCTGCTATGGCCATAGAATATTTTAATACATCTATGAAGTACCTTTAAATTATGGTTACTCCTACGACACACCGTTCAATTGTAAATGTAATAGTTATCCTATTACAGGTCTTAGGTGGCCCTTGGAGAAATGCATTATATAATGGAAATTGACAGCTAATGACAAATGAGGGAAATTTTGAGGATGTGGCTGAGTTCAAATACCTAGGAACAATAATTACAAATAGGAATGATATGCATAAAGAAATTAACCATAAGCTTAATTCTTGAGATGCATTACAGAGACTGTTGACTTCCCAACTCCTTTCAAAATACATTAAACTAAAATTATACAAAACTATTATTCTACCAGTTATATTATATGGATGCGAAACATGGACTCTTACTTTAAGGGAGGAAAGGAGATTACGAGTATTTGAGAATAAAGTTCTAGGAAAAATTTTGGACGAAAGACAGATGTACAGACAGGTGAATGGAGAAGACTATTAAACAATAAATTACATGATCTTTAAATCAAACCAGATATAATAGGGACAGTTAAGTCTCGTAGACTGCGATGGGCAGGACATGTGGCACGTATGGGGAATGAAAGATGTGTATGGAAGCTTCTTGTAGGAAAACCAGAGGGAAAACGTCGAGTTGGTAGGACCAAGAATGAGGTGGGAGAATAACATTAACTATGATTTGAGGGAAGGAGATTATACTGGGAATGATTGGAAGCATTAGCTCAAGATAGCGATGTATGGAGAGCTTATGTCCGCGCGGCCATGAACCTACGGGTTCGATAGTGCCAGTGAGTAAGTAAGTAAGGTGACCCTTGGGATAGTAGGTGGTTACGGCTCCCATTTTTTCTAGACAATCGGCACGAGATACCAGCCGGTTTTTCATTCCTGTATGATGACCGCTCTACCCCAGACCTGGTTTGTACTAATTTACGTTAGAGGCTGAATCGATCCCAGGGTCATGGCTCCGCCTGAAGCTTATAGCGTATATTATCTCAACCAGCTATTCTGCGACATATCCCCCCCTTTCAATAAGATTGTTCACAAATATAGTATCATACTTTAAACTAATGACATTTTGGGGAAACGATCATATAAGATCAAAAAATCGTAATTAGACAACAAACCTCTGGAACAAGTAACAAATTTTAATTATTTGGGTTGTAATTTTACTATAAACACAAAAACTGAAAGAGACAGACATACATATGAAACTGTCGACATTTCAAATGATATGCGAAACTATACATAAAACATTAATGAATAAAACAAGAAGAGATACTAGATTGAAGTTTTATAAAACATTGGCAGTTCCTGCATTACTTTATGGGAGCGAAACTTGGGTAATGACCAACAAATTGCAAAGTAGAATACAAACCGCAGAAATGAACTTCCTTAGAAGAATAAAAGGCTACACAAGATTGGATCGGATAAGGAATGAAGATATAAGAACAGAGTTAAATATATATCCATTGGATGAGAAAATCAGAGAATATAGAGAGAAATGGTTTACAGATGTGGAAAGAATGAATGTATCAATATTACCAAGAGCAGCATTCAACTACAAGCCAAGAGTTTCAAGTGAAAAGATGGACAGAACAACTGTGAGGCGGAACAGGCAATTTGCCTAGTCCGTGAAGTGAAGAAGAAGAAAGACTTTAAACTGCCACTACGTCGCTTTGGATAATCGCATCTAAATGGAATTTGCGACATTCAAAAGAGAAACTCAAAAACGTTTTTGCTATACCTCATAGACATTGAATGTGCCCCCCACGAGTGACGCTGCAGACATGCATTTTAACATGTCTGCTAAATATCCAACAATTAACCCATATCGACCACAAAAACATGATTAAATCTAGTTTAGTTTCTGTATTGTCGTCCATTATTCTCCATTGTTAACATGCACAAAACTTTTTAGTTTCTATTTTGATTGTCACCAATTTCATTTAGATACGATTATCCAAAGCGACGTAGTAGTAGTTTAAAGTATTATGCTGCGCCGTAGCCGAGTGGTTAAGGCAGGAAGCCTTGGCGCAGAGCTACGGGACTTGCGCTGGTTCGAGTCTCCACGGGGAAGTTATTTTCTCATGGTACTTCGGGCAGTATGAGACCGGTGCTCACCCAGCATCGTGACGCATTTGGGTAGCTACAATAAGTAGCGGCTCCAGGTTGTGAAGACCAGCTATAAGGGCTGGGGGACTCGACATGCTGACCACATGTCACCCCTACACTGGCTCATGATCATTTACTTCTGTGACTGACACATGTGGATGTGAGGCCAGCAGCCGGCTGGCATGCCAGGAGTCTTTTTTATACTATGTATAGTCCACCGCTGTGGTCTCGAGGTAGCGTGCTGCCTTGTCACGCAGCGGGCCTGGGTTCGATCCCCGGTCGGGGTAGTTTCTCTGGGTGAGGTTTTTATCGGGGTTTTTCCTCACCTGTAAGACAAATGTCAGGAAAACTTTAAGGCCCAAACGGTCCCCGAAATCATATGGTCATCATCATCATCCTTATCATTATCATCATCAGCCATCATCATCCTTATCATTATCATCATCAGCCATCATCATCCTTATCATTATCATCATCAGCCATCATCATCCTTATCATTATCATCATCAGCCATCATCATCCTTATCATTATCATCATCAGCCATCATCATCCTTATCATTATCATCATCAGCCATCATCATCCTTATCATTATCATCATCAGCCATCATCATCCTTATCATTATCATCATCAGCCATCATCATCCTTATCATTATCATCATCATCCATCATCATCCTTATCATTATCATCATCAGCCATCATCATCCTTATCATTATCATCATCAGCCATCATCATCCTTATCATTATCATCATCAGCCATCATCATCCTTATCATCATCATCATCCATCATCATCCTTATCATTATCATCATCAGCCATCATCATCCTTATCATTATCATCATCAGCCATCATCATCCTTATCATTATCATCATCAGCCATCATCATCCTTATCATTATCATCATCATCCATCATCATCCTTATCATTATCATCAGCCATCATCATCCTTATCATTATCATCATCAGCCATCATCATCCTTATCATTATCATCATCATCCTTCACCAGTGTGGAAAGCAACGGGAAGCTACCACACCTACATTTCCCTAGTAAAGCTGAAGCATAGCATGAAAATGCTGATTGCAGTGAAGGACCTGCCCTCGGGCAGAATTACTATGGATGGATACTATATTTATATACACGGTGTATATTAATTGAATATTTTCAAGTTGTATATTTCTGAATTCTAATGTTTCTAGTAATATAAAAAGAAATATCCCAGTTTTTAAATAATGAAACGAATTAATTAATTTCTGTAATTTAACTCCAAGCGCGACAGGCCTAGAAGGCCCTTGGCCTACCATCTGGCTGCTGGCCTCACGTCCACATGTGTTAATCACAGACGTAGACGATCATCTAGCCCGTGTAGGGGTGACATGTGGCCAGCATGTCGAGTCCCCCAGCCATTATAGCTGGTCTTCTCAACCTGGAGTCGCTACTTATTGTAGCTACCCAAATGCCTCACGATGCTGGGTGGGCACCGTTCCCATACTGGCCGAAATACCATGAGTATATTTCTTCCCCAATGGAGACTCGAACCAACGCGAGTTCCGTAGCTCTGCGCCAAGACTTCTTGCCTTAACCAATCGGCTACGGGACATTTTTGTAATTTAGTTATTATAAATTTATGTAAAATAGAATAGGCTGGCCTGTACGAAATACAATATCTCTAGATTTTGAATTGTTGTATTTATAATTAATTTAAATTAGTTATTGGACATTTCTAATACCTACGAGTATATGTCAAAAATCTCCTTTTCTTACATTTGAAATCAAACCTGGTAATTATGCTAAAAACTTCACAATGAAATTTCATTTTTCGCAGAAGTCCTTAACAGAAACCCACAAGAAGTTGTATAACTGATAACTTATTGGGAATCACTGTAATGTTGCAATTACATTTATTCTCCGTAAATAATTTCTCTTTTAATGGGAAAAATTTGATCAAAGCAGATAAAGAAAATTGCATTATTTTTGTTCAACTCTACTGCCTAACGAAACGATATTTAATGATTTATTAAAACATTTCGAAACTAAAATAATTACTTAGGCCTACCTTTTGTAAATAGTTGTTACAGTATTACTCGCTGACTCAACCATGGAGTTTATCTTGAGACACGCAAGACATAAATCAATACAGTTAAATCCAGTTAAAATATTTAAAACTTGAAAAATATTCTTACCTGACAAAAACAAAAATTATATTTCCCGCGTGTGATGATAATACAAAAATTAAGCTGTTTACTATTTAAAACACGAATCTAGAAATATATCTAAGCAAGGGTCAAGATTTCTGATTTATTAATTGGAATAAAGATGACGTAGACAAATTCGTAACGGCCATCTTAATAATTCTGTGATTGTGATTGATAGTATTTTAAAAGTTTGTAGAACAATACACATTTTTTTTATGTTTTCCCAGCAGTTATTATGCTATTGTATACATCCCATAACAATAATAATTCTTCCGTTTCAAATATTCCATTTCTTTGTTTCTTTACATCTTATTTATCATTGCGATAATTTCAGGATTAAGTTCTATTCGAAGTGTTCCTCTCTTTCAAAGTAAGATTTTTCCATCTATGGACTCTTACGTCTTCCTCTGCTTCTTTGTCATGTTGTATAATAACACTGGTCAACATGATTTTTGTCTTATGAGTACCAATAGTTGTACTTAATGCATTCTTTATCGTGTTTTCAAATATGTATTCGGAACTTCTCCATTACCCACAGTTTTTTTATTTCAGTTTCAATTAATGGATTTAAATAATTATTTTTTTAATAAACTTTTTTTTTTCATTTGTCGAGTGAGCGATGAGCACGGGGAACACTTTCATCAGGAGATTTCAGCTATGGAAAAGATATATCAAGGCAAATGGAATCCTAATATGCTGACCGATTATTGTTGAACCATCAAGAGGGATGCTCCACAGGCGAAATATAGCAGGAAATCGTCATTTCTTACTTTCTAGGTGAGTCCGAATGTTCGAATATTGTGTAGTTACGAATGTAGAAAATATTAAACTGTTCGAAATTATAAATGCCTGTATCTTGGAACCATGCGTGATGGAGAAAAACCGATATCATATTTGAATTCAGGAGTAAAAATACTATCAGAATCACATATTTTTCTTTCAGAGACAAAAAAATCTTTTTTGTTGCTCAGTGTATTTAGGGAGCGGATTTTTTATGTTCTAAGAGTTAAGATTGCAACATAGTATAGCGATAAAAATTAAATAACAAGTCTTTATATCCAATCAAAAGAATTTTTAAATAACTTACAAAAAAAGTGTCTTAATAATTTTTGTGTGGGATCTAGCAATATTAGATTTATATTACACAACTTAAGTCCCGCGCCGTTGCCGAATGGTTAAGGCAGGAAGCCTTGGCGCAGCGCTACGGAACCTGCGCTGGTTCGAGTCTGAGTCTCCATGTGGGAAGACATTTTCTCATGGCATTTCGGCCAGTATGGGACCGGTGCCCACCCAGCATCGTGAGGTATTTGGGTAGCTACAATAAGTAGCGGCTCCAGGTTGAAAAAACCAGCTATAACGGCTAGGGGACTCGACATTTTGACCACATGCCACCCCTACACTGGCTGGATGATCATCTACCTCTCGGACTGACACATGTGGATGTGAGGCCAGCAGTCGGCTTGGAGGCTAAGGGCCTCCTAGACCTGTCACGCCAGGAGTTTTTTTTACACGCTTTATATTAGCTTGATCTGTATCTATCTATCTATCTATCTATGTAACTGAATATTTCAACACGATTTTCACCCACTTAAAATAATTGGATCGACTTGAAATTTAGTATACTTGTAAAGGGCCCGTGACAATACAATAATTTCATATTTATTTTCTAAAATCCTGGCCAGAATCATCAGAAAATCAAAAAAAGTGTCTTTGTATTTATGTAACGGAATCTTTGAACACAATTTTTACCCACTTAGAAACATTGGATCGACTTGAAACTTCGTATACTTGTAAAGGACCCGTGACACTACAATAATTTCATATTTTGTTTCTAAAATCCTGGCCAGAATCATCAGAAAATAAAAAAAATGAAAACTGGTATAATAGGTTGCGGACTTGTCGACTCCTTAGCGAATCGTTGTAACAGCTGAGTTGGTAGAGCGGTGAACTAGTGGTATATAATTTCAATAATGCATAGGTCGCTGGTTCAAATCCGGCTGGGGAGGGTTTTTTAGAAGAGTAATACTTTTAGCTTATACTACAATAGTATCGAATTTAAAGATATTTACATTTTTATCTTATTCTGTAAAATATTAAAACTAAAAATAAAAAATAAATAATAGTTTAAAACAACTAAAACAACACGCTTTATTAGAAAACCGAACTAAAAAAATGAAAATAATTTTAATTTCCAACACGCTTGGGATAAATAATTTTACCATCAAAAGCGTGGGGTGCTTTTTATGATTTTTACGTTTTCTTCTTTGAGACTTTACTTTTACCAATATCTGTTTATTATCAAATATATTAATTGATATTGAGCACCCCACACTTTTGATGGTAAAATTATTTATCCCAAGCGTGTTGGAAATTAAAATTATTTTTCATTTTTTTAGTTCGGTTTTCTAATAAAGCGTGTTGTTTTAGTTTTTTTTAACTATTATTTATTATTACACAACTTACTTTTAAATTAAAATAAATAATATTCTATTTACATTATTTATTTTAAATTTAAAAATAAGACGTGTGATATAAAAGTAATATTACTAGATCCCACACAAAGTACTGAGAAATGTTTTTTGTAAGTTATATTACAAAATAATCAGTTGATTGAATATAAAGACTTATTACATTAATTGTATCACTATACTATGTTGCAATCTTAGCTTTTAGGACATAAAAATCCACTTCCTAATAATAATGCAATGCGTCTAACCGCTGTGGTCCTCAAGGTAGAGTGCTGCCTTGTCACGCAACAGGCCCGGGTTCGATCCCCGGTCGGGACAATTTTTCTGGGTGAGGTTTTTATCGGGGTTTCCTCACCTGTAAGACAAATGTCAGGAAAACTTCAAGACCCAAACGGTCCCCGAAATCATATGGCCATCGCAATCATCATTCATATTCATCTTAGAATAAGCTTAGGATTAGAGGCTCTCCTAGAGCACCACTATCATCATCACCCATCATATCATCGGGGCAATGTAACCCCGAATTCCAGGCGCCCCAACCTCAGAAGTGGGTTACAATTACGCCATTGCCAGGAGAGAACACCAGAAATGTCTAAGGACAAAAACTGGGGGCATTAAAAATGATAATAATGCAATGCTTGCCACTAAATGAATTCTTCTAACAAAGTCAAAGTCAAGCCAAAATCAGTGGTCCAGCCATTTCCATTAGTCAGTTCTATTTCTTCACGGATGTTTGCAATTCGAAGTTTTTTTATCGAATATTTATGTTATTTTTTATCTAATCTCAATCAGTTTTTATAGACTAGTGTTTAGCAAATCTCCTTCATCGCATTCACATGTCTGTTCATCTCTCTTTGGTCCAAGAATTTTCCTAAGTACTTTATTCTCAAATACTTGTAATCTCCTTTCCTCCCTTAAAGTAAGAGTCCATGTTTCGCATCCATATAATATAACTGGTAGAATTATAGTTTTATATATTTTCAGTTTAACGTTTTTTAAAAGGAATTGGGACATCAAGAGTCTCTGTAATGCTTAATAGCACGCATTTCCAGAATTGAGCCTATGTTTAATTTCTTTGTGCATCTCATTCCTGTTTGTGATTATTGTTCCCAGGTATTAGAATTCAGCCACTTCTTCAAAATTTCCCTCATTTGTCATTAGCTTGCATTTCCATTATATAATGTATTTCTAAGTGTAACCATTATTCAGTTTTATTGATATTTACTTCCAGTCCTAATTTCTTAGTGTTTCTCAGTAGTGTGTGCGTGTTGGCCTTTAGTATCATTGAAGATTTCACAAATCAAATTTTAAAACATTGTTTAGGACTCAATATATTAGATAATGTTAATTTTTTAACGACGCTCTTTAACAATTAAGGTAATTAGCGTTGCAATTGAAAGGGTCGACAAATTTTGCACAGAGGACTCTGTTTTCAGGCCTGGGGTTATTTTACATGTCGAGGGACCCACGGCATTAGTTCCCTTCCAAAGGAGCGCATAAACACGATTTTACCAAGGGAAAACGCCCAGTTGGTAGACCAAGAATGAGGTGGGAGAACAACATTAACTGTGATTTGAGGGAAGTAGAGTATACAGGTGATGATTGGAAAGCATTGACTGAGAATAGGGATGTATGGAGAGCTTATGTGAGCGCGGCCATGAACCTTCGGGTTCGATAGTGCCAGTGAGTTAGTTAGAAATCTTCAGTCTTTGCCTATCCAGTTGTGTTTCTACAGTATATCTTGACCTCTAGGGAATTATGTTGTGCAATAGGTTGTAACGAAATGGTAATTTCTATTGAAATATCGAATATCACTTGTTCGTCATAAAACTGTGAATATAATGTTTACATTTTGATCGTGCATATGATTAACGGGATTTTATTTATTAGTGTTAATTCCAAAGTCTAGCTTGCGTCCGTCTGGGAGGGGAGAATTGGTGAACCAATAGGAATGCATGAAATGCGTTATATATGTGCGCCACCGCTTCCACGCTTGCTTACTTATAGTTTGTGAATGGGAGAGTGTTAGAGGAAAGACTCTAGCTGATTAGACGTGTTATAAACATTAAAAAGAAGTTACCAGAACACGTAGTTTTCCGCAGAGTTTATATTTCCTACACTCCTGTTTACCGCCTCTATCACTATTATTTATTTTCATTAATTATATAAGCAGAATTTCGTACAAGTTTTAAATACTCAGTTTTTTTTTTTGAAACTATGAACAGCATGGTTATGGAATCTACACTGGAACTGCCACAAGAGCAGATGGATACGCCTTTGGCCCTTCAACGTCTGTGGTCAAGACGCACAACCATCACATCGTCTCTACCTGAGGAATCTGACCTGGGTATTCTAGAGGATCTCTGCCCATCTGGACAGGTTAGTAACTAATTAGGTGGATCCAGGAGTGAAACTTCTAAAACCGGATAACGGATTTAACGTTGACACAGTTATAAATAAACTGTATACAAAACACAATAATTCTTCTATAGATTCATTCTTTGTTCAATTTACGAAACTAGAAAAAAAGGATGATAAATGAGTTGTTCCAATTGGATGAAACAAATTGATCGCTTGTGGTCTCGAGGTAGCGTACTGCCTTGTCACGAAGCGGGCCCGAGTTGGATTCCCGGACGGGACAGGCTCCTGGGTGAGGTTTTTTCTTCGGGGTTTTTCCTCACCTGTAAGACAAGTGTCAGGAAGCTTAGGGCCCAACGGTCCTCGAAAATCATCCGGCCAACATCATCCTTATCACAATCATCATCATCCTTCACCGGTGTGCGGGAAGCTACCACACCTATAATTCCCTAGTAAAGCTGCAAAGTATAGCATGAATATGCTATGATTGTCCTACCTGCTCTCAGGCAGAATTACTATGTATGGATGGATTGTAAAAAAAAAAAAGAAAGAAAGTTTTTCGCTTTCTTCCGCTTTAAGGTTGACTGAAAAAAAAAATTTACTCGAGGAAATATAACTGTGTTTCATAGAAATTTCCTTCCAAATATATTTCTTTTTACTTTTCATGAAGAAATAATTCGTGCCGTAGCCAAATGGTTTAAAGCATGATGTATTGGTTCGTGTCCCTATGGGAGAAACAATTTTCTCATGGAATTTCGGCCAATATGATCGCCCAAACTCTGTTAATGACAAGTGGATGATAAACCACCAGCCGGGTTGTGGACCAAGGGCTTTCTAGGCTTTATTTTATAAAAAAATTAGTTTTTGAAAATGACTGGCTTGAGTAACTTTTTACAATCTGTAAAATTAATGATGGATATTTTCTAATTCTTTAGAGAATTTGTAAATTAAATATATTATTTCTCTCAGGTAATAATTTACTGTATTAGATATAAACAAACACATGCGACACAGTGAAATCAAAAAGAGAAATGGAAAATTACTCTGAGCATGGAATGTAGACCATAGAGAAAGGATGTAGACGGATTCTTTCTTGTGAGTAAACAAATACATTTCCATATTACCCAGATCTATGTAGCGACATACATAAGATACAGTAAGATACACTGAATTGCTCTGCGACCGGAATAACCTGTATTTCAGTGGTGGATCAATTCTTCGGTTCCTCTCTTGAAGACAATGGAACCCCAACTTGGAACTTGGACGGGTTCCAAGTTGCCCCGGTTGTTAAATTAATAGCTATTGCCGCTGCATCTGACGGCCGTCTTTTACCCCCAGAACACACGTCTTGTACTCAGATTATTAGAGGCAGAGTCGACTTCAGGGCTATTGTGCCGCCAGGAAGTTTATATCAGTTTAAAAATCCTGACCCTAGCGAACTCGAACCCTCAACCTTCCGGCTTGTAGCGTATTGCCATAACCAACCATGCTTCGGCGTATCCCCGAAATCATGTCTCATTCTTTGTTGAAGACTTAAAGTAATTTTCTCATTGCAATAAAACAACGAATTAATAATTAAATAAATATAAAACGTAGTTTTATTTGATTTTCATATTTATTATATAATTCAGTGACAGCTGTTTCGGTACACTGTACCTTCTTCAGACATGTTAAATTATGAATCGTGTTCCAACTGATCTAAGCAACAATACAACAATATTAATTTAATTTTTTTAATTTAACAAAGGGGATTCATTCAAATTAAGTTGAGAATTTAACAGTTTGTTGCTACTTTTAAATTTATTAATTTCTACAGCCTCCAAAAGACTTTCATCAAGTAAACACCAACTCAATTGATTAATGAATTAATAAATGTAAAACATAAGAAAAATGCTTAATACGTAATACTTCTTTAAAAAAACGCTCTGGCACAATACATTGACGAATACACCCAACATTTCTGACAGTTGTACAGTCTTAGACACAAAATTTGACCCATTGTCGAAGCTAAGTCTTTCTTTGTTCTATTTTCATAGAGTATTGTACATTTTCGAGTAGATTTCGTATGTATAGTTCAGTTCTGACTTCTGTAGCCCCATTTGATTGGTCTACAATGTATGGTGCGGTAAGAGGGGAGGACGAGTTGCAGGTACTGCCAGCAACTACACTCAGTTTTGAAAACATTATAGTTACTGCCTTGAATTTTTTTTATGTACTAGTTCTGTGTTAGTGAATACTTACGTTTTCTCATATGTTTGGAGTGTTCATTATAGATTAGCGTTTTTTATAACAATTTATTTTATTATTATTATTTTTATTATTATTATTATTATTATTATTATTATCGGCCGCGGTGGACTAGTGGTTATGCTCCTTGCCTCTGGTCCCGAGGGTCGCGGGTTCAAACCCGGCCGGGGTCGATGGATCTTTTAGGACGGAAAACTCCAAGGAGCAAGTCCTCCGGGAGGGACTTTAAACCGTGGGTCCGGAGTCTGAAGATTTTCAGGATCGTAAAAAATCCTTAAACCTGAATGAAAAGGCCTCTAAGCAAAATTTACCGAGTTTTCCCGTCCTAGTACTACCTTGGTTTCCTAGATGTCAGTATGAGGCGGAACGCTGACCACGGACCACTCAAAATGACATCTGTACGAAAACAAGTGTAACTAAATTAGTATGGTTCAAATTCTTCCCTATAGGGGGAGAGTGCCTAAATCTCTGTAAAGGGAAAATATAGGCTTACAATACAATACAAATTATTATTATTATTATTATTATTATTACTTATTATTATTATTATTATTATTATTATTATTATTATTATTATTATTATTATTATTATTTATTATTATTATTATTAGAATGTTTTCTGCATGGCTACTATTTCCCTCCACCACTCGGCAATGTTCCCTCCTGCCACATGCCTTAGGATTGACCAAGACGGCTACAGTTACCAGAACTGGACTATAGTAAATTGTTTCTACATATAAATGTAGGCCTATACCTCTCTTACTCGTGAGTATAAGCTCTCGCATGATAGGACGTAGAAAAATTTGCCCTCCTAGAGATTGGTCAAATTCTGTGTTTAAGGTTATACATTATCATAAAACACTAACAAATTCTTATTAAATTTCAAATTTAAAAAAATAAGTTCATATTATAATTTTTGCAATTTGCATACAATATTTAGTTATAGATATATGAAAAAAAATTGTTACTTTTTGTTTTGCATGTTTTCATTTGTGAGCAGCCAGTATGAAGAAGGAATCAATATACATAATGGTCCAATAAGGTTAGATATTTGTGTTATGTTTTAAAGTTTAAGACTAATCAATTTTAAAACCTGATCGATATGATTCTATTTGGTTAGATATAACAAATGTTTATCAGTGTGTTTCCAACATTTTCTATTTCATTGCGTCATTTTGGGCGCATTATCGTAAATGAGACTTATGCTGCCCCAAACTTTTGGGCAAGTCTGCAGCGATCATAGAGGCAGCGATGGTCTAAAGGCTATCCCTCTTAATGTGATCCTGGTCAAAACAAAACCATGTGATCTGCTCGCTTTTCATTGGTTATGGACACCGACCTACGATATATTATCCGTTTAAGGAGTAAGTGCAGTTGTTGACGCAGGGCACTGCAGTCGTGTTTATGCAGGAATAGAACACGTGACACTGCTATCTATGAGTGCAGAGGGGAATGGGACGTGGACGCTGACAGTATACACTGCCATATCTGACATCACGTGTAGCAACCAACAGAGCTTCGTAATTATTCCGCCTGCAGAGATATTTTGAATGACTAAAATAGAAGCAATAAGTACTCGAAAAAGTAGTTCCCTTCATTAAATTAAAAATGTATCCTCTAAATATACTTGTTATTCTTCGTGAATAAAAATAATGACATCGAAAACAGAAAATATTCTAAAATATACCTAATCAATAATTACAACTTAAAATAGTTTATTACATATGGATGATGCATTTGAGTCGTGCTTTAGTCGATTCTGAAGCAACAAAATGGCTAAAGGAGTCGAGTCTTCTGTTGCTGTGCCGTAAATTTTTAAAACACAATGTCTGGCAAAACATTGACTAGTGATAAAAAACAGTTATTTTAAATGTATTTCACAAGTTCAGTGAAAAATCTCACCAGATTTCTTGTAATCTATCCCATTATAACGATGGCATGTCTTATATAATTCATACAGGCTTCCTGTCAGTGTGACAGTAACTGTGGCGCCAATGGCGGAAGGATACAATTGACTTTTGTTTATGTTAGGATCACTCTAAGAGCGGATAAGGTATAGTGGTTGTGTTCCTTGCCTCTAGTCCCGAGCGTCGCGGGTCTAAACATGGCAGGAATCGATGGATTAGGGTGGAAAAATCAAAGGGTCAGTCCTCCGAGAGAGACTTTAAAGCCATGGGATTCTGAAGATTTTCAGGCTCGTAAAAAACCTCAAGCCTGAATAAAAAAAATCTCTGTAAAAATTTAATCGATCTTCATTCGTTTAAGTAATATCTTAGTTGTCTACTAGATGTCTCATTGAGGCGATGTGCTAACCACATGTCAATCGTTTACATATGTAGATAAATTAGATTATATTAGATTAGATTTATGTAGCCTGGTGGAGTTAAGGCCATGTGGCCTACTCTTCCACTCACCAGGACAAACATATATTACATCAGAATATAACAATCTCAATTAACTCTAATATTAAACACTAAATAAAAATTTGATCAAAAAGATAATATCTATTATATTACGATCTATAATGCAACTGTTTAAGTGTTAGTTAAAATGAAGACTAAAATTAATAATAAAATGTATACAAGCAAGACATATTAAATTGCCCCTGTCTAATAAATAAGCGTAATTAAATTAGCTTGGTTAAGAAACTCTCGTTAGGGAGCACCCGTATTCCCATGTGGCACGTATGGGGTCATACATGCATACAAACTTTTGGGTATAGTTCAATGCTCTTCATCTATTTCGCACATACGCTTCTATACGTTTGTGCCATTTGGCAATATTATAGGCCATTTTTAAAGGTTATCCCAAAAATCATTTTTCCCATATTGCAAAATCTCTAGCGGTGGCGGAATAAGCAAAAATAACAGTGCCAAGATAAATCCTAAGAGATACAACACTGACATTTTTTAAATAATCTGGAATGATCTCATACACAATCTAAGTTCCTCATTAATATTAAATCGAATAATTTTGCATAGTTGAATACTGAAAAGACTTATGTAGCATTCCATTTTATCAGTAGCCAGTATTTTATTGCATAGTGTTAGGCCGAAACTTATCAAAACATGTGCGTCGAATTTCTGTAGAGGAGTTCTAAGTTCGCCTCTCATTTTAGAAATCAGTCAGCGACGCCATTACTGTTTGCTATAAAAATAGTCTAGTCAAGAACAATAAGTAGGATAGCAAAAATTAAATAAAACAATACTGAAACCAATAGGCTAGTTATGTTTGGAAGCGAAACATGGACATTATCAGAAAAAAAAGATGAGTACATATTAAATACATGGGAAAGAAAAATATTAAGGAAGATATATGGAGTAGTACAGGAACAAGATATTTGGAGAAATAAAACAAACCAGGAATTGAAAGAATTATATAGGGATTTAGATCTGGTAGGAGATATTAGAAGAGACTGGAATGAGTAGGACATGTGTTGCGGATGGAGCAAGAAAGAGGTGCAAGAAATATTTTAGAAGGGAAACCGGAAGGAAGAAGAAAGTTTGGAAGACAGAAACTAAGGTGGTTAGATATGGTTGAGGAAGACTTAAGACAACTGAAGGTGAAAATATGGAGACAGAAAGCTAGTAATAGAGAAGAATGGGCAGTTGTTATGAAGGAGGCCAAGGTTCTTAGAGGACCGTAGAGCCGAAGGAGGAAGAAGAAGAATAAAAAAATAGTCTACCATAAAAGAGATTAATGAAACAGGTTATTAATGTATTATATATATATATATATATATATATATATATATATATATATGGCACTGATTGATTTTTTGTTATTTTTTTAATTGGTAGATATTTAAGAAACATTTTAAATGTCGATTATTTAATATGAAGACAATTGTTTATAGATAGAATAATTGAAATCTGGTTATGAAAGAGCCGATGAATTTTGCTCATAGGGCTTTTTTACACTTGAGATTATTTTACATTTCGTAAATCTACGATATGGGACCCACGACTTTAGTTCCCTTCATAAGGAACCCATACTCAGCACTTTTAGGCTCCGAAAAATCTATCGACTTCGGCTGACAATGAGTTAGAACTCGCGAATCTTGGAACCAGGGGTGAGTTTGTTAACCCATTCGCTTCAGGTTTAAATGCTCAATACATTTCCCCAGAAACTGGATTCAACGTACCGTGCATTATATTGTACATTTTCAAACGTTCAAAACAAACAAAAGATAACGGTACTTGAGATTACAATAAGGGTGAAGGCCAAATCTACCATTCATAAATGTTATCAAAAGATTACCCTGCGAAGAGATGTGCAAAACATTGCAAAATATATAACAGCAGAGTTAAGCGAGTGTACCTCGTCTTCTGAGGTGAAAGCCATTTAACTGCCAGCGAGTCACCTCGTTGTTTGAGGCTAATGGGTTTAATCACTAATCCATCGGGACAAACAGTTTGGATAGATTTGAAGGTCTAACATGTTAGCATTTCATTAACACATGGTTAAAGAATACAGAAAAAAATTATGTAAAAAGTTGTTTAATGAATTCCTAGTAAACAATCTGAAAACTTTCACAACTTCAACGCTGTAGTCCTTCCGTGTAAAAGCAAGGTTGCATTAATAATATAATTGAATGTATTTACAAGCTGGGGACAAGTTCAATTGATTTAATTAGTTCATTCACTTCCCATATTATTTCTCCAAACGTTCTTCTCATAATTTGTTATTGAATTACTCTACTGATTTTTAATCAATGCCACCAGGTTGCCATTACATTTCTGGTATTCTCTCCTGTCATGGCCTATTTGTAACCAACTTCTGAGGTTGGGACACCTGAAAGACGAGGTTACGGCTGTCCCGATGATATGAGAGATGATGATCGTAGTAATGATGCACCAGGAGATGCCTTAATGTAAACATAATCTACAGTCCAGCCGCTGAGTTCCCGGCCCTGACGTTTAGGTTGTACGAGGGGTAAAGGGAGAAACTTGCCCTCTACTGCCAATAAGGAAATAGTTGAAGTGGGAGTAAACGTCTGCCACAACCAATCACTGCTCTTGACGCCGCTAGTAAGGTTTGAAATTGCTGCGATGTTGTCGGCTGTATTTCTGCTAACCGCCATGATTTGATATTCCGCGTGGTACATAAAGCGGCCCCTTTCCACTGAATATCCATATCAGCAACACTGTCGTGAAAACGTCAGGGCCGGAGATTCAGCGGCTGGATTATAATGAGGCGAATATGATATTGTTAATAATGATGGTCAGATGGTGTTTGAGGACCGTTTGGGCCTTAAAGTTTCCTGACATTTGTCTTATAGGAGAGGAAAACCCCCGGAATAAACCTTACCCAGGAAATTTGTCCCGACCGAGGATCGAACTCGGGCCCGCAGCACGTCACTTCGAGACCACAGAGGTGGGTATTATTTTAGTGTACAGTTACACAAAATTTATGATTACTGTAGAATTTGTATAGGTACATGGGCCACAGGTTACAATCGATTGTGATTATTTTCGGTTATCGAATATAGTTCAAGGGTAGAATGAGTTTTTTTGGTAGGTTTTAAGTTTAACATAGTTAAAACCTATTTTACCCCTAATTCATATAATGATCCTTGCATTAAGTACATTTTTCCGTTCTGTTAATATCGCGTCTTTTAAATTATTTTCATCTCCACTCCTAATATTCCCCCCCCCCCCGCTAAATATCGTACTTTGTTCGAACCAAAACTATATTTATATTCCTCCTGTCTCTAATTCCATTCTGCAACATACTTTGTCCGTTTTTAATGTTCCTGAAATTTTAACCAGTAGATTCCAGCTTTACAATCCTCCTTTAAATTAAAATTATTTTAACGTACTAAATCCACGAAATATCAAGGTCATTCCCTTGAATCTTATTACTGCAGTGTTTTTTTTTTCAATGCCCCAGATTCCCATTTCGACATTTATAATGTTCTCTCCTGTCATTGGCGTAATTGTGTAACCCACTTCTAAGGTTGGGGCCCTGGAAGGTGGGGTTACGGCTTCCCGATGATATGATGGGTGATGATGTGGTGCGCCAAAAGAGTCCTTAATCCTAAACTTAACCTAAGGCGAATATGAATGATGATGATTATGATTATGATGGCCGCATGGTGTTCACGGAACGTTTGGGCAATTATTAATATTTTTAAATTTAACTTTCCTCCTTCCCCAACACATGACGTGGCATTACAATGGAGTTAACATATTATTTTAAACTTACTTCAAGTCTTTGTATAGTAGAATGCCTTCAAAGAAGCACATATTCATTGAAATGTTGTGTAGAAATTTACAGTAAAAGCTCCTTATTCGCGGAGGATATGTTCCGCAAATATGCCGTGAATATGGAATGGTAATTTGTATGGGTATATAGGGGATACGTTTCAACAAAGTTCGAAGATAAAATATAAAAATTATGAAAATAAAATCAATTAATGAGAGATTTAGAACAATTTTCCTTTTACTCGACATTATAAATTGGCAACAAAGAAGAAGAGACGCGTGTTATTCAATCAAAATAATTGCAACGAATGACAAGTTGAAACAATAAAACACCGATCGTGGCGAGGGCGGCATTAATCAACGGACATAGCGGCACATGAAATACAGCGGCGGTGGCTTTTAACAACGAACTTTAGGCTTAGTGACAATAAGGCTTGTTTTTACTTTGATATTAATTTATCCATTTGATTTAAAATCACTGTTTGTAAAAGCCGCATTGACACGTGCCTGCCAGTAAAAATAAAAAGTATCCGATGCGTTAATAAAGTATACTAATCCTTTTAGGATACCGACTGGATCCGCGAATAAAGACATTTTTTACCCGCGAATATAGGAACTGCGTCGCAATTGTTAAACCCGTGAAAAACGAAAACGCGAATCGCGAATAAGGAGCTTTTACTGTATGGGAATAAAATCAGGAGAAAACACTTCCCGCCCATTTCTGTGAATATGTTCAGAAGATAGACCAATGGACGGGAGAAGAACAAGAGGAAGACCGGCCGAGATTTGGATAGATAGTGAATGCACATCCATTACGTCTTCCTCGGAGGAGTGATTTTGGAAATAAACATGATGAAAATCCTATTGTATTGTTTTGTAAGCCTATATTTTTCCTTTACAGAGATTTAGGCACTCTCCCCCTACAGGGAAGAATTTGAACCATACTAATTTAGTTACACTTGTTTCGTATAGATGTCATTTTGAGTGGTCCGTGGTCAGCGTTCCGCCTCATACTGACATCTAGGAAACCAAGGCAGTACTAGGACGGGAAAATTCGGTAAATTTTGCTTAGAGGCCTTTTCATTCAGGCCTAAGGAATTTTTACGAGCCTGAAAATCTTCAGACTCGGGACCCACTGCTTAAAGTCTCTCCCGGAGGACTTGCTCCTTGGATTTTTCCGTCCTAAAAAAATCCATCGACCCCGGCCGGGTTTGAACCCGCGACCATCGGGACCAGAGGCAAGGAGCATAACCACTAGTCCACCGCGGCCGATGATGGAAATCTTAAAAATTATGATTAAGAAGAAGAAGAAGTATTGTTAAGAACCCTGTGCAGAATTAACATATTACGTTAAAACTGTATATCGTAGTTAATAAATAACACGGTTAACCAAGGTATCATGTGAAGTATAACACTAATTTAATTAAAATCTTGCACAAAAGTTACCCTATTCGGATTTATACTCGTGTATGGAAATTTCTTTATAACAAGGCAAAAGTTAATGATCTGTGGAGTTTATTACGTAAGAGCCTCAAGAGAGGTCAGTGATATGCACTGTTACGTCATCAAGAACTTGTGGAACTGTCCCTAAGTAGAAAGAAAATACTATGCACTTCTGGCTTCTTTAGCCGCTTCTATGGGATCTTTGTGTTTGGTGTGGAAGAGGGAAGGGGTAGTTGCAGGTATTGCCAGCAACTACCCTCCGTTTAGAAAACATAATAGTTTCTACACGTTATTTACTTACTTACTCTTACTCACTGGCACTATCGAACCCGTAGGTTCATGGCCGCGCGGACATAAGCTCTCCATACATCCCTATCCTGAGCCAATGCCTTCCAATCATTCCCTCTATAATCTACTTCCCTCAAAGCATAGTTAATGTTTTCTCCCATCTCATTCTTGGTCTACCAACTGGGCGTTTTCCCTCTGGCTTCCCTACAAGAAGCTTCCATGCAAGTCTTTCATTCCCCATACGTGCAACATGTCTTGCCCATCGCAGTCTACGAGACTTAACTGTTCTTATTATATCTGGCTTCCTATAAAGACCATGTAGTTCATTGTTAGGCAGTCTTCTCCATTCACCTGTCTCTTCATCTCTCTTTGATCCAAAAATTTTCCTAAGTACTTTATTCTCAAATACTAATTACTACACGTTGCGTTTTATTATTTACTAGTTCTGTGTTGGTGAATATTTTTGTTGTCTAGTAAGTTTAGAGTGTTCATTATAGGATAGCGCTGTTTTTATAACAATTTATTTTATTTTTTATTATTAATGAGAACATGATTTTTGCTTGGCTACAGAACTGGACTGCATATAGAATATATAAAATAGTCATTCTCCTAGTTATATTATGTGGATGCGGAACACGCACTCTAACTTTAAGAGAGGAAAGAAGATTACTAGTATTTGAGAATAAAGTTCTTAGGAAAATTTTTGGACCAAAGAGAGATGGACAGGTGAATGGTGAAGACAGTGAGCTACATGGTCTTTATAAGAAGCCAGATATAATGAGAACAGTTAAGTCCTGTAGACTGCGATGGACAGGGCATGTGGCACGAATGGGGAATGAAAGGCGTGCATGGAAGCTTCGTATAGGAAAACCAGAGAGAAAACTCCCAGTTGGTAGACCAAGAATGAGGTAGGAGAACAACGTTAAGAATGATTTGAGGGAAGTAGATTATACAGGGGATGATTGTAAAGCATTGGCTTAGGATAGGGATGTGTGGAGAGCTTATGTCCGCGCGGCCATGGAAACCTAATGGTTCGAAAGTACCAGTGAGTTAGTTTAGTTTGTTATAGGCTGATGAACTGTACTTACTAATCCCAAATTTTAATATAATGATCTTTAGTTTGATGCTTTAGACAAGCAAGGTCAATCGCATCGATACGTATTATGTGACACCATAGAGCAAATTCCTGTTTCCATTTGGCAAGAGTAAGTATGAATAAGGCTAATTGTTTGAAAAAACCGGAGAGAAGACTTGTATAAATATTTAAGTTTGTATCAAAGATAAGGGAAACTGAGAATCACACTCAGATAACGCCATCTTAGTACGTACACCCTTAGACAAAAAAAAAAAAAAAAAAAAAGAGTCATCTCTTGAACGCACATTTCTTTTAAGTCCTACTCGGCACAGCGCTGGGTTCAAACTAGGAAACTAGTCATAATTGTGCAGTCCCTGAGCTACTGTGTTATGTGGCATGAACTGAAGACACTCCTACGTGTCCTGTTAGGTCAGCGGTAAAGCATGCAGTCGCTGTTTCTGTTAATGAAGGTCGCAGGTTCGCATCCTCAATTATGCATTGTTTTTCGTGATATTTGTATTAAAATGTTTTATGAATTAAATACATTTGATTAAATCAATGTTAATGTCGTTATTGTAACAAATATATTTTCCACGTCCACCGCTGTGGTCTCGAGGTAGCGTGCTGCCTTGTCACGCAGCGGGCCAAGGTTTGATCCCCGGCCGGGGCAGTTTTTCTGGGTGAGGTTTTTATCGGGGATTTTCCTCACCTCTAAGACAAACTTTAAGGCCAAATGGTCCCGAAATCATATGGCCATCATCACCATCATCATCCTTATCATTATCATCATCATCATTATCAACATCCTTCACCGGTGTGGAAAGCAACGGGAAGCTACCACACCTACAATTCCCTAGTAAAGCTGCAAGCATATAATGAAAATGCTATGATTGCAGTGAAGGACCTGTCCTCGGGCAGAATTATTATGGATGGATCCATCCATCCATAGTAATTCAGCCCGAAGGCAAGTCCTTCACTACAATCATAGCATTTTCATGCTATGCTTGCAGCTTTACTAGGGAATTGTAGGTGTGGTAGCTTCCCGTTGCTTTCCACACCGGTGAAGGATGATGATGATGATGGTCATTTGATTTCGGGGACCGTTTGGGCCTTAAAGTTTACCTGACATTTGTCATACAGGTGAGGAAAACCCCCGATAAAAACCTCACCCAGTAAAACTGCCCCGACCGGGGATCGAACCCGGGCCCGCTGCGTGACAAGGCAGCACGCTACCTCGAGACCACAACGATGGACATGTGGATGGATATTTACCACATTTAGGGTTTGTTTTAGGTAATTTCAATGTATTGCATACGATAGACTGCGATGCGCAGAGTCTGCGCAAAAGCAATAACCTCTAACAAGTTTGTTTATAATAAATCATATCGAGTTTTACCATGGCTCAGCGCGCACACAAAGACATGGCACAAGGCAATCTCAATGTCCCGCAGATTGAGGGCGGTAATAGATGCTGAGGGTTCATACACCCGATATTGATTTTGTTTTTGTTAAAGTTTTCATTTAGAAGATATTATTTTCTTTCCTCATTTATTTATTAGAAGACGGTTTTAATTAATGTTTTTGTGTGTGCATTAAAGCCATAAAACTCAAATATAAAATTAAATATGAAACTATATTACAGGCGAATTGCTATCCTAACATTCAGTTTAAAAAATAGTAGAACGGAAATCGAACCCGAGAGGTTACGAACTCAGATGATGTGTGTTAAACCTCTCGACCACGGAAACACACTAAGCCAAGCTCTCTCTTTCATGTTGCTTGAGTGTGCACTGCGTTAACTACGAGCAGCAAACAACCCGGTACAATTACTGAAACGTGTTAATGTGAATACGGCTTCTGCGAGCGCTCACGAAGTTCTCCGATCGGTTGATAGAATCTGCGGATGACTCTCTTTTTTTTTTTTGTCTAGGGTGTACCTGTTGTAACCTAACAACAGAAGAACATCTATTTTAGGAACAGTAAACATTGTGGAACTTACAGATGAAAGAAGACTAGATTATTCTATCCATATTAATTAAAAACAACTAAACTCACTAGCAGTATCCAACCCGGAGATTTATGGTAACACGGTTATAAACTTTGCATACATCCCTATCCTGTGCTAATATTTTTTAATGACTCCCTATATAATTCACATCTTCAGATAATTTTAATGTTATTCTCCGCCACATTCTTGGCCTACCTATTGGGCGCTTCCCTTTGGCTTTCCTAGAAGAGGTTTCCATGTCCTATTAGTGCCACAATTATTCCCTTTATATTCTACGAGATGTAACTGTTCTTATTACACCTGGTTTTCCATAAAGATCATAGAGCCCACTGTTATGCAGCTTCCTGCATCGACATCGACCATCCTTCTTTTCTTTGGTCGTCTCTCCTACCTCCTTGCAATTAATATTAATTTTGGAAGTGTTATCTTGCATTCTTACTTTGTGACCCAACTTCCTTGGTCTTGTACACTTGAATAACTTAGCAATATTCCATCTTTCTTCTAATTCATCCATTTTCTTATAATATCTCATTCTCCGATTACCAAACTGGTCCATGCATCCTCCTTTAAAAAACATGATGATTTTTTCTGATGTTTTTATTCTTCATTTTTATGCTAGACATACGAGTATAATCTAAGTTCTATTGTATTAGAAACATAGTAACATTCTCCATATTCGATGCCGCGGGAAACCTATCTGGCAACATTGCATTTCATGGCAGCAGCACAGTGCACCGATGCGACGAACATGAGTTGCGGGGATTCACTGTCTTCCTCCTGCCCCGCCATCACAAACCCAGAACACTGTCTTGCCTATGATGCGTCATTGGAGTCTACAATGCCAGTGAACTTGAACAAATGGATGATGGATGAAACCCAACATGAATTCACGCCGAAGGGGGCTTTAAAACGACATACAAACAAGTGTGTCAGTGGATAAAAAAAGTCATGCTCTAAAGTGAGAGGAGACATTATTATTAAATCTTTCAAGAAGTGCGGCATAAGTAACGCTCTCGATGGCAGTGAAGACATCTTATATTAGAAGAGGACAACGATGACGACGAAGAGGAAGAAGAAGAAGAAGAAGAAAGTTCAGATGACGATTTTCAGGAATTTGAAAGTTCAGAACGGTTTTATAAAGTAACATTTTTTTAGTGTAGCTTTGCAATCTAATAATAAATAAATAATAGTTTTAAAAAACTAAAAGAACACGCTTTATTAGAAAACTAAAAAAATGAAAAATAATTTTAATTTCCAATACGCTTGGGATAAAATAAAGTGGTCAACAAAAAAATCATCTCCAACACATATAGAATAAAATTAGAGTTATCAACAAAAAGAAAATAATTTTACCATCAAAAGCGTGGGGTGGTTTTTATGATTTTTACATTTTCTTCTTAGAGAGCTTACTTTTATCAATATCTGTTTATTATCAAATATATTAATTGATATAGAGCACCCGACGCTTTTGATGGTAAAATTATTTTCTTTTTGTTGATAACTCTAATTTTATTTTATGTGTTGGAGATGATTTTTTTGTTGACCACTTTATTTTATCCCAAGCGTATTGGAAATTAAAATTATTTTTCATTTTTTAGTTTTCTAATAAAGCGTGTTCTTTTAGTTTTTTAAAACTATTATTTATTTTTTTATTTTTTAGTTTTAATAATTTACAGAATAAGATAAAAATGTAAATATCTTTAAATTCGATACTATTGTAGTATGAGCTAAAAGTAATATTCTTCTACAAAAAAAAAAACCCTCCCAGCCGGATTTGAACCAGCGACGTATGGATTACTGAAATTATATACGGTACCACTAAGAGTTCACTGCTCTACCAACTGAGCTCTTACAACGATTGACTAAAAACTCGATAAGTCCGCAACCTATTATACGAGTTTTCATTTTTTTGATTTTCGGATGATTCTGGCCAGGATTTTAGAAACAAAATATGAAATTATTGTATTGTCACGGGTCCTCTACACGTATACAAAGTTTCAAGTCGATCCAATGTTTCTAAATGGGTGAAAATCGCGTTGGAAGATTCCGTTACATTGATACAAAAACACTCTTTTGATTTTCTGATGATTATGGCCAGGATTTTAGAAAATAAATATGAAATTATTGTATTGTCACGGGTCCTCTACAAGTATACAAAGTTTCAAGTCGATCCAATGTTTCTAAGTGGGTGAAAATCGCGTTGAAAGATTCCGTTACATTGATACAAAAACACTTTTTTTGATTTTCTGATGATTATGGCCAGGATTTTAGAAAATAAATATGGAATTATTGTATTGTCACGGGTGCTCTACAAGTATACAAAGTTTCAAGTCGATCCAATTATTTTAAGTGGGTGAAAATCGTGTTGAAAGATTCCGTTACATAGATAGATAGATACAGGTCAAGCTAATATAAAGCGTGTAAAATGGTAAAAAATTTGTTTAAAAATGCTTAAAAATTAAGGTGCATCTTATAGTCCGTAAAATACGGTAATATATACACATTTTGGGTCATTGTAGGCCAGAAAATAATGAGTTTTGTTTGTCCTTTTTGTCTTTTTTTTTTTTTTTTGGTCTTTTTTAGCCTCTTTTTTAGGTCTTAATGGCTTTCTTTGCAACTTTACCTTACTTTCACTACATCTATAACATTTGTATAATTCAAGAATTCGCAGAGTTAAGTCTCAATTCCAACTTATTTTAAAAACAGTGTAGTTTTACTTTCTAAAGACTTCATATTTCAAACACTTTTGTTCCGCGAGAAACTATGGAACCCTCACAAAATATCCCGTTATTTTTAACCACCACTTCGAGCAGAGGGTGAAGAATGCGATGTTATCTTTATCCACTCGTTAGCAACTGTAACATTTTTTACGTCCTTTTTCCAGTTTTTAGGTCTTTTGTAGGATATCTTTAGGTCTTTTTAAAGGCATTTTATAGGGTAGGTTCTCAACTTTCAAGCCCTAATTATAACATACAATATAAAACTGGACGAATCATAATATGTCAGTATTAATATTTCGAAAAAGTCCACCGCTGTGGTCTCGAGGTAGCGTGCTGCCTTGTCACGCAGCGGGCCGGAGTTCGATCCCCGCTCGGGACAAGTTTCCTGGGTGAGGTTCTTTTCGGGGTTTTTCCTCACCCTAAAGACAAATGATTGGTTACTTTAAGGCCTAAACGGTCCCCGAACATCATCTAGCCACCATTATCATCAATATCATATTCACTTCATTAGATTAAGTTTAGGATTAAGGCCTCTCCTGGCTCGTTATCACCCATCATATCATTGGGGCAGTGTAACCCCGCCTTCCAGGCGCCCCAACCTCAGAAGCGGTTTAATTCCTCTTTTAACCTTCTATTATTTTGTGACTACTTAAATATGTTCACTAAATAATAAGTGAAATAAAAAAAAGCTTAAACCCCATAAAAATAATAAATAATTTAAAGATACAATACACCAATGCCAAGAGAGAATGCCTGAAATGTCAATGACAAACAAATGGCATTGAAAAAAAATCGAAGAAACATTTGCACATAACAAGATCTTAAATACTGTATCTAAATTCACTGATTTGAATGGAAAATTATGAGAACAAATATGTGTACTAATGAAAGATAATTTACTTCTAGATATTAAGATATAGTCCTAAGACCTAAAATAAAACACCTAATAACGTTTTATACTTTAGTAGAAATTAAGACATGGTCCTATACCAATTCCGAGCTAAGCTTCAGTTGTACTATAAACAAACTTGCATAAGGTATTCTTCGTCGACACTGTCTACTGGCGGACCCGTGGTGCTATTTTTACCCGCCATATGATTAAATTGTGTACAGAACTGTCAGCAATAGAAACATTTTTCTTAGGCAACATCATATTTTACGGATGAGATGGTACCAGTAATTAGGAACTTCCATTTCTTATTTACAAAAAAAAAAGTATATGTGGGTCAATATGTGGAAAAATAAGTTACAAATATATAATTCAATAGTGAGAAGTACTGTCACATATGGAGCTGAAGTTTGGAAATTCAACAAAAACTTAAAACAAAAACTTATGTCGGTGGAAATGGATTTCTTGAGGAGAGCAGCAAGATGTTCAAAATTAGACAAAATAAGAAATACTATCATAAGAGAAAAAATGAATACTGGTTATTCAATAGTAGATTATATACAGTATAAAAAATTTAATTGGTATGGGCAGGCACGACGAATGCAAGAAGCAAGATTACCCAGGAAACATTGGAATGGTGTCCACCTGGAAGAAGGAGGAGAAGAAGACCTCGAAACTCGTGGGTGTAGGAAATAAGAACTGAAATGAGAGCAAGGGGACTGGAGGATATGGATTGGATGGAGAGAGACGAGTGGAGAAGAAAAATAAAACTTTAGGCACAGAAAGATGTGTACACATTAAAATTCTGTATATAAATAAAAATGTGGGTCTACCTGATCAGACGTTTCTGTTTTTTCAATGATGTCGATATATCCTTTAAGGCCAAAAGGTCCCCGAACATCATCTAGCCATCATAATTATTATTATTATTATCATATTCATATATTTAGTATGAATGTGTCCACCGCTGTGGTCTCCAGGTAGCGTGCTGCCTTGTCACGCAGCGGGCCCGGGTTCGATCCCCGGTCGGGGCAGTTTTTCTGGGTGAGGTTTTTATCGGGGCTTTTCCTCACCTGTAAGACAAATGTCAGGAAAACTTTAAGGCCCAAACAGTCCCCGAAATCATATGGCCATCATCATATTTATCATTATCATCATCCTTCACCGGTGTGGAAAGCAACAGGAAGCTACCACACCTACAATTCCCTAGTAAAGCTGCAAGCATAGCATGAAAGTGCTATGATTGCAGTGAAGTACCTGCCTTCGGGGAGAATTACTATGGATGGATAGTCCACCGCTGTGGTCTCGAGGTAGCGTGCTGTCTTGTCACGCAGCGGGCCCGGGTTCGATTCCCGGTCAGCAGAAGCTTCCTGGTTGAGGGTTATTTTCGGATTTTTTTTTCTCACCTCTAAAGGCTCGTTTCAATTCTGATAAGTTCCAGGCACATGTTGCGCGTAATTGTTTCTACTGTTTCCAATTTCCTGCGGCATCTGCAACATTGGTATAGAGGTTTGGAGAGCAAGACTACGGTTTCAGTTTATAGAGTGAATCAGATACAGTGTTTCTTGAGGTTCAAATATTTGAGTAATATGGACACCTCATCTACTTCAGCTTCTGTGGTAATAGCAGACGCATACTATGAACTTCTAAAGAAAGGCGAAAACGACCGAGATGGTGGAATAGAAGTTTTCTAGCGAAAAGACATTCGGAAAGGGTTGCTCTTTTCTATTTTAGTTTTTTTCTCTCAAATATTGAGAACTCAGCGCCTGAGGTTTCTTCTCAACTTCTTAAAGATTGCATTCCATACCATCAGAAATCCGTTGCAGGGCATCGTTTCTATTGTTACAGTTCTCATAGTTCAATAAGTTTCTCCACATCACATTTTGATCACTCCAGCACAAAAAAAAAAAAAAAAAAAAAGAGAGAAAGAGAGAGAACGTTTGAACTCGCAGCGCAGGGTCTGGATGACAGCGAATATAGACTGTACTGCGCATGCGCGTGTCCTTGGGACGTGTTGCAGTCTGTTTCTATTATGTGTGGCACATGTTGACCGCCGCGGTTGCCTAGCACATTTTTTTAGCCCCCGGCACTTGTGCCGCAACATGATGTATTACTGTTTCCATCTCAACGAATTACGTTTCGGGCACATGACGCTCAACATGTTGCGGGACAAATTTGTAGTAATGGGAACGAGCCTTAAGACAAATGTCAGGAAGCTTTGAGGCCCAAACTGTCCCCGAACATCATCATTATCTTCCCGCCGTGGAAAGCAACCGGAAGCTATCATAGCTGCAAAGCATAGCATGAAAATGCTATGGTTGCAGTGAAGTACCTGCTCTAGGGCAGAACTCTATAGAAAATAAGTATGAATATGCGTGTGAATGGTGTGTTTTTATGTTGTTTTGTAATGGAGGAGGCCCTGACATTGATCTTATCACAGTAATATAATGTACGGTTAAAAACTATAATATAGTTTTTAACCGTACATTATATTACTGTGAACTAATACCTCAACGGAAAATCACCATGGATTTTACTAGTATCGATTGATCTTATCACTTATTCGGGGAGGGTTTCCATGTCCTTGGATAATAAAAAAATATGTGTGTGATTCATACATAAATAAATCCAGTGTTAAACCTACAATAAAACTACACAATCCATTTGATTCATAGATTCTTGTCACAATGACTTTAGATATTATGTATATAAATAAGAAGACATGTCCAGCGAATGGAATAGTATCGACTATCAAAATATGTTTTGGAATGGAAACCTGAGGGAAGACGAGGCAGAAGAAGACCCAAAACCTCCTGGAGTCAGGGAATATGTTTATACATGAAGGAGAAACATCTACAACCAGGAGATTGGATGGACCGACAAAATTGGCTATTAGGAATCGGACGATGTCAAAGACATTAATCAACCGATGATCTATCTATCTAAATAAGAACGAAAAAATGAACAAGATATTATTCTTTATGCTATGTTATGTCCACCGCTGTGGTCTCTAGGTAGCGTGCTGCCTTGTCACGCAACGGGCCCGGGTTCGATCCCCGGTCGGTGCAGTTTTTCTGGGTGAGGTTTTTATCGGGGTGTTTCCTCATCTGTAAGACAAATGTCAGGACAACTTTAAGGCCCAAACGGTCCCCGAAATCATATGGCCATCATTATCATTATCATTACCATCATCATCCTTCGCCGGTATGGAAAGCAACCGGAAACTACCATACCTACAATTCCCTAGTAAAGCTACAAGCATAGGATGAAAATGCAGTGAAGGACCTGCTTTCGGGCAGAATTACTATGGATGGATACTATGTTATTATAGCATTAATTAGGAATTATAAATTATTTTTTACACCGAAAAATCCAAATATGTTTGGTTCATTTATGGAGAAAGCGTTAATACGTATAAATATCGACATAGAGACACAGATTTTTTATGGTAGTCAATATATATTTTCAGTAGGCCTAACTAACTAACTCACTGGCACCATCGAACCCGTAGGTTCATGGCCGCGCGGACATAAGCTCTCCATATATCCCTATCCTGAGCCAATGTTTTCCAATCATCCCCTGTATGGCATGGGTTCCCTGAAGTGGTCCCCGCCCGGAGAACCGAATGGGGGACTATTTGACCTCCGGAAAATTTTACCCCAGTTGAACCCATGTCCGCATTTCGTGACGGTTGTATTTTTATGGTGAAAGATCGTCACTCTTTCGACCAAGGTACTTTTTTCGTCTGGCTTATCACCTTCGACCAGTCCGGCATGGGTAACCCTATCGGCAGCAATGCTACCGCCGGCATAGCTCTCAGGATCATTTAAACACGCAAGCCACTCCACCACGACAAGGTAAAGATACCATGGAGGGTTTCAGTAGCCTATTTATAAAAATAATATTATAAACAACATTTGTTAAAGTCCAAATAGTAGGGCCAAGGTAAATGGAGGAGGCCGTTTAATGACCTCGTGACTTATCTTGGCAACAGAGTGCTTCACCTTGAAATTGGTAACTGGTACAAAGGAAACAGGAAGGGGAAACCGTAGGTAAATATAAATTGACTTTGGCAACCTTTAATGGTTCAGGGCATCTAATATGTTACAAGTTCTCTCATTGGTGGACTTTTAATCCAATGATAGGAAAGTCCCGTTATAGAACTTTATAGCCCTGAAATAACGACTGTGTCAATATCTTTGCCTTAATTTAAATAGCTGTCACCCCAAGAAAGTCCTATTACGGTAAATCAGAATAACTCGAAAGCCAATTTGTGTGTGTGTAACAGAGAGAGAAATAAAAACTATGCATATGAGTATATGCAGCAAATACAATATGGTATATAATAAACACCCTCTCTTACTTCAAGAGAGGGGAAATGATTAAGAGTATTTGAGTATGAAAAATGTGGGTAAAGTTTCTATTAAACGCAGCGAGTCCCAGGCAGACACCACGCGCATGCACGAACAAACGCGAAGCGGTTTACACTATGGAATCATGCGATGCAGCCAACATATACACGATATTTAACGAACCTTTTTCCCTCTGGCGGCACTATGGCCCTGGGGTCGACTCAGCCTCTAACGGAAATGAGTACCAGACGCTTGTTCTGGGGGTAAAGGCGGCCGTCACGCAGGGCTGACAACCCGGCTGACATAAAGTGCTGATTGTCTAGAAAATGTGGGAGCCTTAACCTCCTACTACCCCAAGGGCCTCCTGAGGCCTGTTGTGGGATCACTTTACTTTACTTAAAAGCTAACTTAACTCAATTTAAAGACCAACCTCAAAGATAACCTAACGCAATTTAAGCACTCTAACCTGTAAAAGAATGCAACGCCAAAAAATAAATAGTAAGTTCTGAAATTCTGAAGTACATACTCTATAGTGGCTGTACTGGAACATGTGTTCTAGTTGTATAGAATATTCGTTAAAATCAATATGGCTGCCACGTCTTCGTTTTACGTTTGTAGTTAAATATCATAGATAAATATATTGAAATAATATTTAGAAAAAATGTAAAATTTATTGTAAATGGTGGGAAATAGTTTGAAAATGAAACCCTGTTGGCGCATGCGCGTGGTGTCTGCCTGGGACTAGGAAAAAATTCTCACTGCGCTTAATGGAAACTTCGGCCGAAAAATGTTTAGGGGATTTGTGGACCGGAGAAAGATGAACTGACAGGTAAATAGAGGAAATAATTTATATTGTCACTCAATCAAGCTACCGTATATTACCTGGTTATCTCAGTCTCCCAGGTTTAATAATCATGATGATTATATTAGGAACAATATTTATAAATTATGAATTTTTATGGGAAACCAGATATAATGAGAAGAGTTAAGTCTCGTAGACTGCGATGGACAGGACATATGGTGTGAATGGGGAATGAAAGAGGGGCTTGGGATTGTAGGAAAACCAGAGGGAAAGCGTCCGGTAGGTAGACAAAGAATGAGGTGGGATAAACATGGTTTGAGAAAAGCAGGGATTGATTGGAAACATAACCTCAGGATAGGTATGTATGGAAAGCTTATGTCCGCGTGTCCATCAATTTACGGATTCAATAGTGCCAATGCGTTAGGTAATTATAAATTATGGATATCCTCATACTGCGAAGTTTTCACCATTTTCCAACCTCATTCCTTATGCGATCGAATACTCGTCTTAGTTCTCTATTTTACACTAAGAAACTGGGACTGGAAGTAAATATCAATAAAACCAAATATATGGTCACACACAGAAATACATTATATAGGCCCCTAATGGAAACGGACAACTAGTGACAAATGAGGGAAATTTTGAAGAAGTGGCTGAATAATAATCACAAATAGGAATGAGATGCACAAGGAAATTAAACCTACGCTCAATTCTGGAAATGCGTGCTATTATGCATACAAGCACTCTTGACATCCTAACTCCCTAAAAAAAAGTTAAACTGAAAATATATATAAAACTGTTATTTTACCAGTTATATTATATGGATGCGAAACATGGACTCTTACTTTAAGAGAGGAAAGGAGATTACGAGTATTTGAGAATAAAGTTCTTAAGGGAAAAATTGGACCAAAGAGAGATGAACAGACAGGTGAATGGAGAAGACTACATAACAATGAACTACATGATATTTATGGGGAAACCAGATATAATGAGAACAGTTAAGTCTCGTGGACTGCGATGGGCAGGACATGTGGCACGAATGGGAATAAAAAATGTGCATGGAAGCTTCTTGTATGAAAACCAGAGGGAAAACACCAGTTGATAGACCAAGAATGAGGTGGGAGAACAACATTGACTATGATTCGAGGGAAGTAGAATATACATGGGATGATTGGAAAACATTAGTTTAGATAGGGATGTATGGAGAGCTTATGTCCGCGCGGCTATGAAGCTACGGGTACGATAGTGCCAGTGAGTTAGTTAGTCTATATTTAATTAGAGCGCTTCTCGCAATTTGTGCATTGGTTAACTTAACTGATATGGCAGAACCACAAGTAATGCGATACTTGTTTAGATTTGTTAATCGGCGAAGATTCAGATTGTAAATGAGTCATTTTATCTTTAGTGTAAATTATAAAGAAAAATAATTACGTTCATTTCAGTAGTAAACACATGAGTTCACTGAGATAATCCACTCTGGCACCACGCCATTACAACATTATGCAATATAAATAAGATATCTCATTCATGATAATATATGACGTCAGCGCCCAGACAACGAACTTACTATAAATACGGGTCATGGGCGTCCACGTGAGGGACAGCCGATACTACGACCCCCCCATGGATTAAAGATAAGAGCAGAGACAAATAACTTGATAAAATGTTTGTTTCCATCCGGATTTTTTTATTATTGTCGAGCGTCGTGTCGAAATCGTAAATATAATTAAAACAATGTTGCTAAGCGATCTAGCATCTACATTATACAGACTATTTAACTCATGCCCCAAATGGCAGTCAATGACCAATCACATTGGAATGAATGTGGATTTACAACCTATCACACTCGGCTTTCACCTCGATTTTATCACTTTCATTTCATCGCTTTCATTTTATCAAGTCGCTCCCAGATTGTATATATAGTGCACGATGTAACCGGATTCTGCTTGCGAGATATAATAGAAACACATTTGTAGCAATTGATTATACCACAAAAAAAAACACTGTTCCCACTTTCTTAACTATTATTTTCCAGGAAATACGTTGCCGAAAAATATAATTGACATATTTACATCTTATGATATCAGAAATTAATTAATAACCTATAATGTTGGTTATAAAATTCTCCACTAGGCTGCATTCTTACAATATTGCGATCCTTTGGCAATAAATAATACGAGTATGATCTGTTTGCAGTGATGAACAAAGAAACATAACGTTTCTCATTTGTTTTCGGACATCGCCGTTTACATTATATATATAATTATTTTAAAATAACTATATTTAAATAATGATTTGTGAGTAAAATAGATTAATTTTATTCGTTAAATAGTCCTAACAAATGCCACGAGTGATTTCCAAATTATCGATAAATTCATGACTCACGAAGTAAATAAAATTGACTATTTAACTCATGCCCCAAATGGGAGTCAATGACCAATCACGTTTCAATGATTTCTGTTTTACAACCAATCAGAGTCGTGTTTCACGAAATATTTATCAGTGTTATAATTACCATATTAAAGAAAGCTCCTCCTTTTTAATATTCTGAAATAGTATGATCTAGTTGCAGTGATAAACAAAAGAAGCAGATGAAGCGTACCTATCGTTTCTCATTTGTTTTCAAACATCGCCGTTTACATTAGATATATAAATATTTTAAAATAACTACAGTTAAATAATGATTTGTGAGTAAACAGCTTAATTCTATTCGTTAAATAGTCGTAACAAATGACACTCTTGATTTCCAAATTCTCTAGATAAATTCACTCCTCACTTCGTGAGTCGTGAATTTATCGATAATTTGGAAATCACTCGTGGCATTACTTATGAAAAATTATTTAATAAACATTTTACTAACGGTATTAACTTATTCATTTATTTTATTTAAGATTATTAAGACTGATCAACATAACCGATAATTAGTATACTACATTATAATTATTTTTCATAAGTAATGCCACGAGTGATTCCCAAATTATGGATACATTCAAGACTCATGAAGTGAGGAGTAAATTTATGTAGAAAATTTGGAAATCAGGAGTTGCATTTGTTAGGACTATTTAACGAATAAAATTAAGCTGTTCACTCACAAATCATTATTTAAATATCCATTCATCCATCCATCCATCCATAAAAATTCTGCCCGAGGGCAGGTCTTTCACTGCAATCATAGCATTTTCATGCTATGCTTGCAGCTTTACTAGGGAATTGTAGGTGTGGTAGCTTCCCTTTGCTTTCCACACCGGTGAAGGATGATGATGATGATGATGTTGGCTATATGATTTCGGGGACCGTTTGGGCCTTAACGTTTTCCTGTCATTTGTCTTACAGGTGAGGAAAAACCCCGATAAAAACCTCACCCAGAAAAACTGCCCTTACTGTACCAGGCTAAATAAGTATATTATGTATCCTAAATAATAAATTATTATCCAAATTGCATTTATAGTGACGTGAAGTATCACTCTGCATTATTGAGAAATTATTAATTTAATTTTAAATACATGCTCATAATCGAAATTATATATATATATAACTCTTTTGGCCTCTTAAGTACAAGAAGGATGAGTCGAATGAGTGATCGGCTCAATGCCGGGGCCACCTCCGAGACAACAAGAACATTAAAGACATGACACCACTCACGCATCCAAACTAAACTGTACGAATATGATAGGGATGATTATGATGGCCAGATGGTTATCAGGGGATATTTGATATTTTTTTTTTACTATTCAAGGAAAGAAGAACCTCAAGAATGAGTTTAAAGCATTTAAGACAAAAACACACTAGTTCACTCATACATCTAAACTAAACAAGACACAAACATATGCCATTCGGGGAATATTTGGACCATAAAGTTTCTGACTTTTGTCTGACAATTAAGGAAGAACCTAAACAAATCTATTATCTGTCGAAAATATTGATTTTATTAAAAGATGACGTAATAGAGGTTTGTTTTCGTCACTGTCTTTACTATAGTCCAACATGAATGTATGTGTATGTGTGTGTATATATATAGTATGATAAGAAAAATAAATGCCTGGACGGGATTCGAATCCGGAACTCTGAGTCTGTACCTCAGCGTGTTATCCATTACACCACCAGGCGAATCCAATTCAAACACTTATTTTTCTTATATATGTATTATATTCTCCATTATTACTAGATGTCGCGAGAATATATATATATATATATATATATATATATATATATATATATATATATAGTGGTCAATAATGAATAATAGAACATATAGCACACTTTAACTATCTTGGTTCAGATATAACATATAGCTATGATTGGGATATACATAATAAATTAAACCGATATCAAATGATGTGTGGCACCATAAGAAGAACCCTCCGAAAGACTCGAAGAGAAACTCAGCTCAGGTTTTATAAAATTATGGCTGTTCCTATTCTTTTATATGGATCTGAATCTTGGGCACTTAACAAAAAAAGATATCACACATTCAAGCCACTGAAATGAGATTTTTAAGATCCGTAAAAGGATGTACACGCATGGATAGATTACACAATGAATCAATAAGAAATGAACTGGAGATATTTTCAATAGTTGATAAACTAGAAGAGCACAAATACAAATGGAAAGAACATTTAGACAGAATGGACAATACAAGATTACCCAAAAAGATCAACACCTACGGGAAAAGATCTTTGGGACGGCCAAGGAAACGATGGACTTGAGACCGGAACAGGTCACATTGACCTAATCCTGGAAAGGAAGAAAAAGAAGAAGATATATATATATATATATATATATATATATATATATATATATATATATAGGATATTGCAAAAAAACACCAACAGCGGAGGTGAGATTGTATATTGAGATATGATGATTATTTTTAATGAGGTACCAATGTCCGGAAATGATGCATTTTCACACTACTGGTTAATTATGTCTCAAGATCAGTGTTAAAATATAGTTCGAAGTATTTGAAAACTTATTACTTGACAACACCTCACAGGTACGGAACCTGTGATACGTGGCTTCGCAACGGAATGTGGCTGTAATACGAGTATAACCATAGAGAACCGAACGGAGCTCCAGCTCACTTCCATGGCAATGTGAGGAGAGATTTGAATACCACGTATCCAGGTCGAGGTGGACCGGTCCCATGTCCTCCGAGATCATCAGATCTTAACCATCTCGACTACTTTTTGTGAGGCGACACGAAACAGTCTGTTTATCAGACTCCAGTAGAGTCACGTATGGATCTTATTGCCCGAATCCACGCTGTTGCAGAAACAATTCAAACGAGGCCAGGCGTATTTGAACGTGTGCGCCAATCATTACACCGCCGATGTAGGCTCTGCAATGAGATGGGAGGTGGATATTTTAAAATTGATGTGACTGTGACAGTATTGTCAAGTATTGAGTCTTGAAATCCAACTAACGGAATTTTTGACAAGTTTGTTACTCATACTCTGGTCCCGAGGGTCGCAGGTTCAAACCCGGCCGGGGTCAATGGATTTTTAGGACGGAAAATCCAAGGAGCAAGTCCTCCGGGAGGGACTTTAAGCTGTGGGTCCCGAGTCTGAAGATTTTCAGGCTCGTAAAAGATACCTAAGCCTGAATGAAAAGGCCTCTAAGCAAAATTTACCGAATTTTCCCGTCCTAGTACTATCTTGGTTTCCTAGGTGTCAGTATGAGGCGGAACGCTGACCACGGACCACTCAAATGACATATATACGAAAAAAAGTGTAACTAAATTAGTATGGTTCAAATTCTTCCCTGTAAGGGGAGAGCGCCTAAATTCTCTGGTAAGGGAAACATGGGCTTACAAGATACAAGAAAGATAGTTACTCATAATGTGAAAACGCATTATTTCTGGACATTCAAATACAATTAAACTAGAGAATTGATACCTTATTAAAAAATGAGCAACATATCTCGATATACTTCCTCACCTCCGTTATCGGTGTTTTTTCTTCTTTTTTGCAACACTTTGTATATGTTAATTTTCGATTATGTTTACTCGGAACTTTTTTCTTCACTTAATTTTACTTCTCATCCCTATATTTTAGACAGTTACTTTTTTAACACTCTGTGTATAGCACAGTTCAGAAATTATCTCATAATGACTTTATCTTCCCAACTTCGGAGAAATGTTGACAGAATAGTCTATTTTAAATCCGAAGATCATAAAAACAACCACCATCGCTAAATCATTGCAACGTTACAGATACCAAACATTCTGTTCGTGCTTCCAAAATTGTTATAGGAGAATTCATGTAAGTTTGAGGAACCGAGGAGAAATGGAATTTGGTGACGCAAGTTCTATAAGCGGCTAATGTCAGAGTGAGTTGTGATATACCTTTCTGTCCTTCAGTCGGAGTACCAAAATAAATTTTACAATGGCGCGCAAACTGATATTACGTTTCAAAACCTACGATTAGTTAAAGAGTAGAGATTCGTCATTTCGTCCACGCTTTATTTGTTGAGCGGAGCCAAATGATCACCCACGTTTCGATGGAGGCAAGTACAAGCAACGGTTACATTTTTATACAATCATCCCCGGGAAAACCCATAAAAGTTAATTTTACCCATTTTTTTCTTAATGGTGCTATTCTTTATGTAGCTTCATATAGTAATAACAAGACAAGTCAATTATTCATTCTACTAGCTGTAATATACTTTTTTGTTGTTTTTGTTTTAGATAAGTCTAAAAGGGAGGAAGGTCACTGAAAAAAAAATGGACCCATCTTGTTTGTGCCAGTTTTGGACTTACCTAGTTTTCCCCAGGGATGAGTGTTAATAGAATTGTAATTTAATTAGCGGCGTATCAGTGGCGTAATTCATTTTCGACTACTGTTTAACTCATGCCCCAAATGGGAGTCAATGACCAATCACATTTCAATGAATTTTGATTTACAACCAATGACAGTCGTTTTCACCTGAATTTTATCAATTTAATTTTATCACATTAAAATCAAGCTCCTCCTTTTTTAACATTCTGAATATGTCATAGCATTATTTTGCAGTGACTGCATGTGGCTACCAGATTGTATATACAGGTGTTATAGGACCTCATCGACAAAATGATAGGGATGATAGGCCATTCAGAGAGGATAATTTTTTGTGAAAGATCATATAGTCGCAAACACGTCGTTTATGAGTTATGCGCAAATGAAGGTGTTCACCAGTAAGGGTCGGAATTAAATACAAACAATTGTACATGTATAATTTGATTGACTATTTAACTCATGTCGCAAATGGTAGTGAATGACCAATCACGTTTCAATGAATTCTCTTTTACACCAATGACAGTCGTGTTTCACCTCGCTCTTTATCGATTTATCTTTATCAGCTCCTGCTTTTGTGATAAAGAAAGCTCCTCCTTTTTTAATATTCTGAACAGGTTAGACCATTATTTTTTTTCAACAATACATTGAATATAGCAAATAATGAATAGATTCAGTGATTTTACTGAGTTGTTTATTCAAAATATAAATAATTAACCTATAATGTTGATTATAATAGTTTGATGTGTTTCATTATTTCTCCACTAGAGTGCATTCTTACAATATTGCGATCCTATTTGGCAATAAATAATATGATCGCGTTGCAGCGAATATACATAACCTCACATTTCTAATTTGTTTTCAAACATCGCCGTTTACATTAACTATATAAATATTTTAAAACACCGGTAACTATATTCAAATAATTATTATATAGTAAACAGATTAATTTTATTCGTTAAATAGTCTTAACAAATGCCATTCTTGATTTCCAAATTCTCTAGATAAATTCACTCCTTACTTCGTGAGTCGTGAATTTATCGATAATTTGGAAATCATTCGTGGCATTACTTATGATAAAATATTTTATGACTAAACCTTCATTCTCATATACAAGTAAATTAAAAAGCAGATTTTCTTTTTTCCGACAAGATATCCGTCATGCCGATTTGGTTACAAGTTTCGATCCATTATTTGTGTCATGCTTGAATCAGAAAAGTCAGGAAATGGCCCAAATAATGGGCCGAATCTTGTAAGTAAACAGATAAGATGGAGATATCTCGACCAAAAAGTGATGTCTAGGAGTTAGAACGTTTTATGTATTCAAGTTATGTCCCAGATGTGAGATTATTTATTCAGAGTGGAACAAAACTTTTTCGACCTCTTTTACAGGTTGTTCAGGGATGTTGGAAGAGTGTTTTGATATAAGCAACCATGATCTTTGGTAACTTATTACAGAGTAATTTGTTGATAAATTAGTAATTTAGACTGTGATAGAATGAATTTCGATAGTTTTATCATAAGGAATAATTTATTGTGAATATAATGTGATAAATTCCTGATCTTACACATATGTAACAAGGAACATTATATGGTTAATCTAATTTTAAAATAATAATAAGAATTATTATATTAATACTATATTATTATTATTATTATTATTATTATTATTATTATTATTATTATTATTATTATTATTATAACAATGCCACAGAAATGAAGGAAACAATAATAGACCTAACATCAAAACCCGCCATTATGGAAAAATTTTGGCGTACCCTTTAAATATTTTGCGAACTCCCCGGGGGTTCGCGAATTGCATGTTGGAAAACGATGCACTAGACCATCGCGGCCGACAATAAGACAGTAGGCTACTCTGTAATAAATCATTGGACACCATAGGTTCCTTACATCAAATCATTCAGTTAACTTACCTGAACAACCTGTGTCCGTAAGTTATCTTCCATCCATTATTATTATTATTATTATTATTATTATTATTATTATTATTATATAATTAACATCATCGCAACTGTAATGGACCTTAACAATCATGCTGCCCAATTTTAAAGATTTGGTATTACTAAAATACATTACAACAATTAACTAAATAGTTTACTTCTACAATATTGAATAGATATTGGAATTTATTGAAATATTATAATAAGATTGCATATATTTAAAATAAAATTTGTTTCTAGTTCCCAAATCGCATTCTGAAATAAATTGAGATATCAAACATAAATTTAAATGTTTTAAAATGTGAAAATACAATAATATACTTAATTATTTTTAAAAATTATCATAAAATTCCACTTTCATTCAGCCGATATTTTTAAATGTGTTCATGAATATGTTTATTACATTTTAAATAACAAATTTAAAATAGGCCTATAAATTGGTTTTAAATTATCGGCCTAAGTCTAGCTTGCATGTAATAAATAACGCCATAAAACTGATAACATTTTATTACGCCATCCCCTTTAAATAGTTAGGATTTAAAGTGTTAAATCTATATAATACACTTGCAGAAAGAACATTTTTATTACAATCTGTTCAGTCGATGGCTCGAAGTTTCGATTTCGCGCCTGTATGCCAGGCAACCCAAGTCACAAGGAACTGAGCGGAAGTGTGAATCGCGTTTTCAAGAAATTACGAGTATATTAACGGTTTTTGGAGTGCTGATTAGTTTTTGCCAACACTATTTTCCGTCGTTTATTTCGTGTTTCGCAAAATGCAAGAAAGTACATTTTTCTTGCAATTAATACAAATTTTCATATAAATGATAAAGACAAATTTGTACTTATGTCATCATAATGAACAATTTAGTAGGATCTGTCGCCTGTAAATTACTCAAGGTGATCTTGGTGAATACATCTGCGCCATGGCCTTCCCAAATCTCTAATATTTTTTCAAAACCCAGAATATTATGTGTATATTTTTGAATTAAATGTTTAATCCCCCAACTATTCAATGAACTAAAACATCTGCATATTTAAATGAAATATTCTTATTGATTCAATTTAATAATACATACATTGATTTTTCAGGATGTGGATGATGTGCCAGTTAAGAATGGACAATGCACCCCAAATAAACTACACCTGCCATATGACTTCTGTGACAGCGAACACAGCGATATCGAATATCAGGTAAATTATACAGCATTTATGAATATTTTAATATACTTTAATACTATTTGTCCATTTTTAGCATACCATCATCATCATCATCATAGGTGCTGCAGTCTACCATTACAGGCCTTGACCGCCCCGACAATACGCTTCCATTCTCTTCTATCTTTTGCCTTCTTCCTCCTCCATTAATTCACTCCCATTACCCTGAGCTATTATTCCACATTATCCATACCCACCCAATTAAAATTCTAACTATATTTGGGCTAATAATAATTAAGAATATTTATGGCCATAACAAATAGGATCTTATAGGTGGTCTTACAGCTTTCCGCTTGTTACCAGTTTTCTTTAAGGTTACTTCACGGATCTGATTCCTTTTCTCTGAATAAGTGACCAGCCATCTTATTCTTGAAGCTTTAATCAACTTCACTAAATCAGTGTCATTAAAACAGTCTGTACAGTTCATTATTATAGGCCCTATATGATGTGCCAAATGCCATTTTCACACACTGGTCGAAAAATTCTCCTTTCCTTTCGAATATTTTGGGTTTGTATCACAATCTAAGTAAATATATTTTAGGTTTTTTTTTTTTTTGCATCTTGGCCAGTACCCAGGATTCGCTGCCATAAGTAATTGTAGGTATCAGAAGTGTTTTATATACTTTTGCTTTTGTTTGAAGAGTGAGATATCGAGAGCTCAATTTTTTTCATCATCAGTAGCAGCATCAAGGATAAGACCTTAAGGTCTGTTCCGATCTCATGCTAAAATTGGTCTGCCCATCATTTACTGGGTCTTCCTACATTTCTTCGTCCTTCTTGTCTTGTAAGCCCATGTTTCCCCAACAGAGATTTAGGCGCTCTCCCCTTATAGGGAAGAATTTGAACCATACTAATTTAGTTACACTTGTTTTCGTATAGATGTCCTTTGAGTGGTCCGTGGTCGGCGTTCCGCCTCATACTGACTTCTAGGAAACCAAGGTAGTACTAGGACGGGAAAATTCGGCAAATTTTGCTTAGAGACCTTTCATTCAGGCTTAAGGATCTTTTACGAACCTGAAAATCTTCAGATTCGGGACCCACGGCTTAAACTCCCTCGCGGAGGACTTGCTCCTTTGATTTTTCCATCCTAAAATCCATCGAACCCGGCCGGGTTTGAACCCTCGACCCTCGGGACCAGAGGCAAGGAGCATAACCACTAGTCCACCGCGGCTGATTTTTCTTCGTCCTGGTGGTTTGTAATGAAGAACCTGTTTCGGAATTCTATTGTTATCCATTCTACTGATGTGGTTCATCCATTCATCTCTGTATTGTGCAATTGTATCTAGTAGTTTGAATATATTTAGTTCACTTAGTATATTTTCATTTCTTTTCGACCTGTTATTGTACAGTATATCCAGCCACACTTCTCAGAAACCTCATTTCTGACGTTTCTATTATTCGTTCCTAGTTTTTTTTTAAGACCCAGAGTTCCGATTCATGTAGTAGTGTTAGAACCGCCTCATTTTTTAAAAGTCCAAATTACACTTTATTAATTATATTATTTTTGGTCTGGACATCTTACCTCAATATTAATGTTGATTTGTTCTTGGACATGTTTCAAAACAATTCTGTTTTATCGTCAGCTTTCCCAGACTCTGACGATAAAACAATTGTTTTGAAACATGCCCAAGAACAAATCAACATTAATATTGAGGTAAGATGTCCAGACCAAAAATAATATAATTAAAATAACTCAAAATATAACTTCCTAAAATTAAATATTAATTACAGTTAATTAGCTAGCATTATTATTTTATTAATTTCTGCGTCAATGTTATTTTCTTCATTAATAACTGTGCCTAGTCATTTCAATTCTCTAACCTTTTCAAAAGTATATTTCTTCTTCTTGTGCTTCATGAAATTAGGCCTTTTGACGTGTTTTCACATCAAGTGGGATTTAATGAATCCTCCCATCTAGTAAATGGGCGTCCAACATTTCTATGTCCTATTGTTTTGTACTTCAGTTAAAACAGCTGAGGGACTCTATCTGTAGGCATTCTCTTGACATGTTCATACCAGTTGTTTCTCATGTTGTCAATTCTATTTGTTAAATTGAAAATATTTAAGTCCTTCCTAATATCCTCACTTCTTTTCTTGTCCAAAATTGTCACACCTGCTACTGAACGTAGGAATTTCATTTCTGTATATTTATCTACTTTAAAATGATTTATGCTGCTAATTGAAAGAACACCAAAAGCAGTTAAGGAAGCTTTTAAAAAGTTAGAAAATGCTACACAAAATATTGGACTGAAAATAAATTAGAAGTAAACGAAGTTCATGAAAAACTTATACTTTTTTTTTATTTATTTTTTTTAATTTGAACAAGTTTTTACAACCCACAGGGTAAAACGCAGGTTTGTAAAAACTTGTTCAAATTAAAAAAAATAAATAAAAAAAAAGTATAAGTTTTTTCATGAACTTCGTTTACTTCTAATTTATTTTCAGTCCAATATTTTGTGTAGCATTTTCTAACTTTTTAAAAGCTTCCTTAACTGCTTTTGGTGTTCTTTCAATTATATTAATCTCGTTAGCATATTTTAGTCATATAAAATCATCTAACAAAGTTAAAAATTGCATTTGTTTATAATTATTGTTAGTTTATTTCTTCGTTATCCTTAGTTCAATCTGTCCCTTTTAGGTATTTTTACATGCCACATGGGCCTTAAGTAACACGACCTATTGGGAGAGGATGTTTAATCCTTGAACACACAATATTTTTCGACCGTACAAGGACATGAAGCGTCTATCCGGATTAGTGCAATGTTAAAGCCACCTCCGAGATAGCAAGAACACTAAACAAGACACACCATTCATTCTCAGTCATACTAAACAAGGCGAATGACAGGATGGCCAGATGGTTTCGGGGACTATTTGGCCCATAAAGTTTTTCGACATTTTCTTATAGGTGAGGGGAAAAAAACCGACGAACCTCATCCATTAAACTTATCTTGACTGGGGATGAAATCCGGATCCGCTGCGTGCGAAGTAACAACAATTGCATCCTCTAATCACATTTCTATATGTGTGTATATATATATATCCTCAGTTTAAACTTTCCTTTTGTGTCCTGTGTATCTGGCGTATTATACTGACAAGATACTACACAAAAGGTGATCTAGTGTGAAGCGAAGGTTTCTTAAATTTACTTGTTAGTTATTAAGTTGATATTTTATTTTTGGGTTATAATTTAACATTTCAAGATGAAGCTGATATATCAAAGAAAATAACAAATTTCACACAAAACAACGGGGATAATTAATAGCATAATGAAACCATCTTTAGTACAGAAGAACACAAGATTACGGCTTTATAAGGTCCTCGCAAGACCAGTATTAAGATATGGTAGTGAAGCATGGACAATACGAAGAAGAGATGAAAACCGAATAACTGCAAATGAGATGCGATTTATGCGCCGTACAGCAGGCTATATAAAGTGGGACCATAAAATAAATGAGGAAATTATGAAGAGTTGGATGTAGAACCCATTCTTCACCACATACAAAACTACCAGAACAACTGGAAAGCCCATCTTCAACGAATGCCATCTCATAGAATTCCAAAAGCCATGCTTCGTTACTGCTCCCAAGGCAAAAGATAGCTGGGACGTCCAAAAAAGCGCTGGATGGAAAACTCCTCTTTGAGACCGTAACATGCCACATGACCTAATACTTGCATGGATTATATTTTATTTAACGACGCTCTATAACATCTCAGATCATCAGCTTTGCAATTGAAATATTGGCATAAAATGTTAGATACATTTATCACAGGCTTGAGGTTCTTTTAGGTGCCGTAAAATCTGCGAAGGAAGTTTAGCCCTTAAAATCCTTGGATCCGCGAAATTAGGAACAGAAACGAGCATGGTTATCACTAGACCACCGAGATCGCCTTAAATTGACATTAAACATGAATTTGAAGATACATTTCGTCACTACTTTTTTATAAATAGAATAGCAGGATCTTGTTTAATTTTCTGACATTTAATTATTTAATCTAGAGATTTTTACAATTTTAAAATTATCTTTACAATAGACACTGAAATGTCAACATTTTAAACATATTCTTAATAAGATTATATTTAAATTTGGGTGTTTCATATAAATATATTGCACTTTGTGAACTAAAAATTCAAATTTTAATGGTTATACACCGTGTTCCAAAATGATGGACGGGGTTTTAAGTAGTTGGTATAGGTTTTAAGCTTTACAAACGAAATTGGATGCGTGATTATTTGCTAAAATGAAAGAAAAACTGTGAAAGTTTCATATCCTGTATGCAGTAATTTGTTTCTTGTCGTTATTACATCGTCAGCGTTAAATTTTTGAAAATGGCGACTCCTGTACAGAAATCATTCTGTGTGTTGCAATTTGCGAGGTTTGGTTCCATTGTTGCAGTGCAACGAGCTTTCCGACAGCAATTTGGAATTGATCCTCAGACAGATAAGAGTATCCGTCGATGGTATAGACAGTTAGAAACAACTGGCTCTCCACCTCATTTTCTTAATGATGTGTGACGTTGGTTGAACGATAATGTTCCCCGACGATGGACTAGACGCACCGGCCCGGATGACATGGTTTATTCCCGAAGGCCTTCCACGGTTTCCCGATCTCACACCTTGTGATTTCTTCCTGTGGGGGTACGTGAAGGACCATGTGTACGTACCACCACTTTCCGCCGTCGACCTTCCAGACTTGAGAAGAAGGAATGTTGCTGGTGTTGAACCATTACTCCAAATTTGCTGACCAAAGTTTGGGAGGAATTCGACTATCGGCTAGATGTGTGCCGTGTAACGAGAGGTGCTCACATCGAACACTTATAATGTATGTTATAAAAACTCTGGGTCGAATGTTTGAACGCATTAGATGGTAAAAGGCGTTCTCTGCTGATAAAGTTTTATTCAAACACATTTTTCTTACTCAGAAATCTATTCACGCGGTAATAATTGTAAAGCTACCTGACAAGGTACCTTAAGATCGTAGCTCAAGATATAAACTTATGTGAAAATCCCGAAGGGAACCGATGTAGTTTGAAACTTATCCAAGATGTCGGACCTTGAAGACTTCGATCATGTTTCCGGTATACGCGGAGAAGAGGAATTTGATAGAGTCTACCAAAGAATTCAACTGGAAGAACAGGAGAATCGGCGTAATATTGCGTGTCGCAGACATGTTTGTATACGGTATTATTTGCGGGATGCAAGCATAAACGAGCATAAATGCATTCCTCTATAGCAGACGAAAATAACGGAAGTGGTTTTATCGCTGAGAATTCTGGGTAATTCGTTGCCAATATTACGAAAACGTCAACATTCATGCATGACCGGTTAAGGCGGCCGTTAATTCGATCTCAGCTCACCAGTGATTGGAAGCAATTTGAGTAGAGAGTAATGTATTTGCATACGACCCTAAGAGTTTCTCTTTAATCCTATGTAGTCTCGAGGTAGCGTGCTGCCTTGTCACGCAGCGGGCCCGGGTTCGATCTCCGGTCGGGGCAGTTTTCTGGGTGAGGTTTTTATCGGGGTTTTTCCTCACCTATAAGACAAATGTCAGGAAAACTTTAAGGCCCAAATGGTCCCCGAAATCATATGACCATTATCATCATCATCCTTATCATCATTCACCGGTGTGGAAAGCAACGGGAAACTACCACACCTACAATTCCCTAGTAAAGCTGTAATGTAAGGGAAACAATTTTGAAACCCCGTCCATCATTTTGGAACACGGTGTATTAAGTGTTCTAATATTGTGTTTTAAGTCATTAAACCTTGATGCAGAGCTTTGAGACCTGCGCTGGTTCGAGATTATGCAGAGGAAAGAATCTTTCTCATGGCATTTCGGCCAGTATGAGATCAGTGCCAACCCAGCATCATGAGGAATGTAACTATACTAAGTAGAGAAAACCACCTATAATGGCTGGGGGACTCAACGTGTTGACCATATGTCATCTCTATACTGGCTGGATGATCGTCCACCTCTATGTTTAATATATGTGGATATGAAGCCAGCTGGCCAAAGCCTGTCACATCACGGAGAAAATATTGAACATTTTAATTTCAATTAAAATATGTTCATACACATTTTAAATAATGTCATAACTGAGTTGTTCATTGATTGTTAAATATGTTGGCAGAGGAAGGAAGCCTTATATTTAACAAATGTATTTAGTCAAATTAGTTCCTTGATTAACTGAGGTCAGCTGTTCAACTCTATGTATGGTGCTTTCGTTAGGCTTCTTTAATTTCCTGCTACATTTTGTTTCATTCAGTGATCATTCATTTAATTTACTTCTTGATTTTTCACAGATCTTTAAATGAAATCCAGGATGTTTAAGAATTACTTACATAAATATTGTTTGTCCAATGGATCTGTGCCCCCATAAGATATGCAAATTGAAGTCTACTTCCTTTTCTGCATTGGCAAATCATTTCCCTCCCTGCATTCCTATCTCTCTCTTGCACTTGCACTCTAGCGTTGTCAACTTCAGCTCCAACCTTGTATTATTCAATATTAAAGAGCCATGGCAACATCCCTACTCGATGACTGCTGTTTGATGTAGGAGGGGAGGGAGTGCGGTGAAATGGTGTGAGTATAGACTTCTATTTAACTTTTATAGGAATTAATCACTATGAGGTTTAATTTATGGTAAAATTAAATGTTTCTTACCTCTCATATAAATTTTCTAAGTTGATCGTGATTTCGAGAATATAACTGTCACATCATCAGAACTTTGTTGGCAACTGGTGTTATGCTGATCGGAAGAAACTCTTCTTCTTCTTCCCTCTGTTGGTGGACCGATGAACCTCTGGATCAGGTCAAAATTTGCGGGAATTTCGCAGTTCATAAGTTTTCTTTTGTTTTTCTGAATGTGGATCTTTTCCCAAACCATGAGTTCCTTTTGTTTGTCTATTTGTTTAATTTAATTTAATCAAAAGCCAGTCTAATTAAACAAATAGACAAACAAAAGGAACTCACGGTTTGGGAAAAGATCCACATTCAGAAAAACAAAGGAAAACTTATGAACTTCAAAATTCCCGCAAATTTTGACCTGATCCAGAGGTTCATCGGTCCACCAACAGAGGGAAGAAGAAGAGTTTCTTCCGATCGACATAACACCAGTCACCAACAAAGTTCTGATGATGAGACAGTTATAGTCTCGAAATCGCGATCAACTTAGAAAATTTATATGAGGAGAGGTAAGAAATATTTCATTTCACCATAGACTTGTATGTTTCTAAGAACGATGTCAGCACTATTGGGGCTCAGATCCATTGGTCTGAGTATACATGTATGTAATGTGTATTTACTCCGTACATCTCTTGTGGAGACATGGATGTCTTGATCACGGCTAATTTTCAGTTATGCTTATTTGTCTGCATATGTCAGTGAGTGATATATTGACCGTTATGTTCTTTTAAAATGTCTGAAAATCTTCAGACAGGACCCATGGCTTGAAGTCCCTCCTGGAGGATTGTCCCTTGGATTTTTCCATCCTAAAAATACAATGACCCTGGCCAGATTTGAACTGCAATTCTCGGTACTAGAGCAAAGCAATATAATCACTTGACCACTTCGGCCGACACATTAATATATAACAGTAATTTGTAGAAATAAATTAATAATATTGTATATCTGCTTTCTCTCTTATTTTTCAATCACTTGAGTCAACTATTACGAGATCTCCAGCCATCTCTGTTCTCCCATGTATCTATCTATATATTTGAACCATAAATAATCAATTCTGCCAGTATTCCTCCTTGGCCACTACATTTTTCTTGTTTTGTTTTCAGAGACTGAATCATTTAAGTCTTACAAAATGAATATCCGATTGAGGGTCTTTCCACTTTTCAGCAGTTGCCCTTTTACCAGCCGGCTGCTGGCCTTTCACATCCACATGTGTCAATCACAGAGGTAGATGATCAACATCCAGTGTAGGGGTGACATGTGGTTAGCATGTCGAGTCCCCCAGCCGTTATAGCTGGTTCCTCAACCTGGATTCGCTACTTATTGTAGCTACCCAATTGCCTCACGATGCTGGGTGGGCACCGGTCCCATACTGGCCGAAATACCATGAGAAAATTTCTTCCCCCATGGAGACTCGAACCAGCGCAAGTCCCGTAGCTCTGCGCCAAGGCTTCCTACCTTAACCGCTCGGCTACGGTGCGGGAATATCAATTTCTATATTTTCTTCAACTCTTCAACTGAAATAAATCTTCAATAACTAAATTATCTTCATCATCATATCCATTTTCTGTGAGAAGATTATGAAAACCTGTTTCCCATTCATTTAAAGAAATACAGAATGCGGCATAAGACAGTTAACCACTGCACATAGTTGCAAGGAAAAAAATCATATTACAGTCGTTGAGACAGGGGTTTGAATACCAGACCTTCTGAATATAATCTCAAACACCACTAAGCAGTAGTTAACTGACTTATGCTGCAGCCTGTATATTGAATTATCTGTTTTTCATTATAATTTTTTTTTTATTTTCTATGAAGATTTTTTCACAATTCCAACATTTTATCTGTTAAATTCCTGATTCTTTTTTTTTAATTTCATTTTTATTAGTTTTCATCTGTTAAAAATTCACTAGTTAAAAATGGTAACAGAAAGTACCCAAAAATGTTGGATACAGTGCAGCTGTTCAGCATTGAATGTCATATTTATTGTAAAACTATATTTGGAATATGTAAAATGATCTTAGTGTATAATACAGCATATTATTATAATAAAATGCAAATGGATTTTGCAGTTGTCCTGAAGGAGAAAATAAGTTGCATTGAATCCAGGCACTCTATGACTAAGTACATTATTATTTATTTATGACAGGAGGAGATCAAGGAGAAACCAGCAAGGCTGCCAGTTATTCTAGATGCAGCTAGTTTGGGAGACATCCCAGCACGTTATGAAGTCCCTGCTCTCAAGCCATATGAATTTCCAGCAGTGGGAGTATATGTAGATCCTCGAATCATACCTGGATTCCGTTACAGAGTCAGGCTCATTCAAAACCAGGTACAGTAATAATTACAAAATTACATTTTATATGTCAGCACTGTTGTTATAATTTAATTAAGTTAAAAAAACATGAATGAAGAAAGATACTTCAAGAATAAAATCTTGAGAAATTCAATACACTGAATCAAACTTTTCAGATAATTGTTAATCCTGAGAGACTAAAAAAATCAATTAATAAAATGTATTAAATAATAAATACTAACTTATCAAATGTGTGAATAATTCAATATCTTTATGTTAATTCATTTTTAAATTTTGTTTTGCCCAACCATAAATTATTTTTATTATATAAAACTTACCTCATTAGAGGATTGCCAGAAGGACAAACTGATACAGACAATTAATTTTTGAATTTGTGATGAAATACATTTAAAAACATTTCAAATTGTAATTGAGGTATATTCTAAAAAGTAGAAATTTTGTAAAGATGGTTTTCTCAAAATTGAAATTGATCCTCTAATGGCAGCGATGGCAATTTCAGAAAAAATACACTCTGGCCAAATCTATGAAATTCCAAAATTTAACTAAGAATCCTGGTATAGTACCTCTTGCCCCGATCATGAATCCTGTGACAGTTATAATAATTGGTATTTAACTTTGTAATAGTCAACTGTTGGCTATTAAAAAAAAAAAAGGAACTTATTTACTATGTCCAAAATGTTTATTCATTTAAAATATTGAATTTTGTCATGAATTCATATATATTTCTTTTCCAATTTTCACATTCAGCATTTTTTTCCTTTTAAAATCATCTATCAATGTTTAACCTCTAGATCTTACAGTAGTAATGATAATGCAAATTTAAGCAATAAACTTTTTCTGAACTTAAAAATAAATGTAATAAAATCTTCTATTAATTACTTATTTTAGGAATTCTCACTATAAGGTATATTCATTAAGATAGAATTTTTTATCACTCACCTCATATTGTTCTTCTTATTTGACTATAAACTAGTTTCGGAACATAGTTTCTGTTCCATCCTCAGTATCGTCATGACTGTTGTTCTGTCGTCTTGAAGAGCTGTCCTTCGCTCCTTCCATTGGCTGACTGAAAAACCTTGAAACCAGGTCATTCTCACCGGGAATTTCAAAGTTCATCAATTTCTTTCTTCTTTTTCGCTCTTTTGAATGTAGATTTTTTCCCAAACAGTAAGTTCTTTTGGTTTTTCTATTTGTTTTAATAATTTAGCTTCTTTCTCGATGGTCTGAAAAACATCTTATCGAGAAAGAAGCTAAATTATTAAAACAAATAGAAAAACTAAAAGAACTTACTGTTTGGCAAAAGATCTACATTCAAAAGAGCGAAAAGAAGAAATTGATGAACTCTGAAATTCCCGGTGAGAATGACCTGGTTTCAAGGTTTTTCAGTCAGCCAAATGGAAGGAGCGAAGGACAGCTCTTCAAGACGACAGAACAACGGTCATGACGATACTGAGGATGGAACTGAAACTATGTTCCGAAACTAGTTTATAGTCAAATAAGAACAATATGAGGTGAGTGATAAAAAATTCTACCTTAATCTTCTATTAATGTTTAACCTCTAGGCTCATCACAATTTAGGAACAAGATCACAAGACTCTTCTCTTTACTTTTAAAACCACAGCACAAGACATGCTGTTTCTTATGTTCTAACTATTCACAATTATAATTTACAGAATACTAATGAAGATGAACATCAGTACCTGTTCAATGAGAGAGCATTGATGCTGCAGAGCGTGGGACGAGGATATTCCAGAAGACTAACATTCCAAGCTGACACTAATACGCTTAATAACAATACAAATTACTTTTGGTCTGATTCTAGACCTGAAGGGTTTGCATTCGAGTTGGAACTTGTCTCTCCTGGGGACAAATTTACTTTCCATGATGCTAATCATGTTCCAGCAGGAACACTGGAAATTCTGAAAAATAATGTAAGTTCATCATTGTAATTTAATATATGTAGGAGATAACATTATGAGGTTTCTTTTAATTATTATGAGTTGGTTATCTTGATTCACCTCATATTTCTTGATTTTTATGCAGACTAGGTTTCGTTGCTTTTGCAAGACATTATCGATGCATTCCAACTGTTGTTTTGCACTTGTCCCTCATGTAATTTGATTTCTGCTCCCTCTGCTGGCTGACTGATGAACTTCCAAATATATTTTTTCTCCAGGAATTTCAAAATTCATGGTTTTATTTTTATTCTTGCAGATGTAAATTTTCTCCCAAATTGTGAGTTCCTTAGATTTTCTAACTGTTTTTTTAGTAATTTACCCTTAGTTTCAATTCTGTGTTTTTTTGACCATGCATGTGGAGCTATTTCAGATTTCTCTATTATAATCAATATTATGAGTTGATATTCAATAATTCTTCTTTTATGTCATCAGGGCTCATCACACACAATGTAACAAATGTTGAACAGAATAATTTTCCCTATAATCAGCAGCCCTTATTGCAATCAATTAAGATTGTAATTTAGGTGCATTTTTCAATTCCTTCTGGATTTCTTCATGTTGAGACTTGCAAGTAAAGTTGAAGTTCCTTAGGACGGGTTACTGGCCTAACGCTATGTAGTCCAGTGGTAGCAACAAATTCAGTTGTTAGTTTATCAAAGTTGTTTTGCTAAGAACTTAATTAATTTTTTAACTTTATAAGTACTGGTATATGAATTATTTTGAAAAGGAAAATTAATGCCTGAAATAGCATTTGCATCGGAAGCCTGAAATAGTGTAGTGGTTACCACACTAGTGTACCGAGCTAGAGGTTTCGGGTTCATATCCCAATTCAGGTATTAATATTTCTTTTCAAAATAATAATTATCCATCATTGCAAATGTTAAAATTTAAATTAATACATCAAATTATATATGAAACTTGTTTTCAATATTAGATATTAAATTTAACACTTCTCACCAAATGTCAAATTTTATTTGAAGAAGAAAATATATTGGATTCAAACACCAATTCACGCATATATTTTTCTCTACAAATAAGATTTGGTATATGAAGTTGGTCTGTTTTCTTATTTATGCTGATATCTAAAAAATTAACTTTATTTTGTAAAGGCACCCCAAGAAGAAATAAGCCAGGCTGTTTTGAAAGATGGTTCTATTCAAAAGACTGCAAGGATACGCTCTCTATGCAAGTTGAATGGTTTGGAAATGGACAGACTGCAGTAGTGTTGCCAGTAAGTGTTATTTCTTCATTATTTTAAGCAACTGTATTCCAAAAATAAATTATTAATTTGTAACATAAAAAAAGATGATGTTACTAGAAATTTTAAATATAACCAAGAATTCCTTGAGAATTATTTTTTATTCATTTTACTTATAAGTTAAGGACTTTGGGCCTTTACTTCACTCAAACAGAGCTAATAAATATTACATTTTATATTTGAAAAGAAAAATATACGCCTAAACTGGGGTTTGAACCCAGGACCTTTGACTCTCTATGTCAATGCTCTTCCAAGTGAGCTACCTAGGCCTCCAATCTAAACGCGTATTTTTCTCTTCTACATAGTTAACTCCCTAACCCCAAATGCTACGATTTTTGCAAATGGCTGCTTCTTTATTAAGAAGACATTTTATTGGGAATTTAAACATTACTTATAAAGCCAGTATTGCTTCTTTCAATGTTAATATTATTCATTTTTAAACATCTTAATGATGGACAAATTATATTTGAAAAGAAAAATATATGCCTAGACTTTTTAAATAAAATTGTCCATCATTAAGATGTTTAAAAACGAATAATATTAACATTGAAAGAAGCACTACTGGCTTTATAAGCAATGTTTAAATTCCCAATAAAATGTCTTCTTAATAAAGAAGCCGCCATTTGCAAAAATTGTAGCAACGGCTCGTAGCATTTGGGGTTATGGAGTTAACTATGTAGAAGAGAAAAATACACATTTAGATTGGAGGCCTAGGTAGCTCACTTGGAAGAGCATTGACATAGAGAGTCAAAGGTCCTGGGTTCAAACCCCAGTCTAGGCGTATATTTTTCTTTTCAAATATAATTTGTCCATCATTAAGATGTTTAAAAACAAATAATATTAACATTACATTTTATCTTAGAACAATAGATCTAAAAGTCACCTGAAATTATGTAATAATTTGAATTCACATGTAATATAAGCCTAAACTAACTTCATAGGTTTCTTTGGATAAACATCACCAATCATATGTCATCATTTAATGTTTCTTACAGATTCGTGGAATTGCTATGGCTGTCAAAACAAAAAAAGAAAATGCTTGTGTCAGCCGAATTGTTAATGTAACTATTGGTCATCATCAAAGAGGTTATACACTTACTCCAGGAATTAATGACAAATGGAGGCATACAACAGTATTTGGTAAATCCATTGGAGATGTACCAACTCAGTACACAATCACTGGCCTGGAAGCTCATGAACTACCCGTAATAGGTAAGCATTTTCTATACAAATGTTTTTGTAGTATAGTAAAACTTGCTCAAAGCGGAACTGTATGGGACCAATTTTTTTTTTCTCACATTAGACAAAATTTCGCATTATAAAAAAACTAAAATTTATTAATAATCTTATATTATAGAGTACCGTATATGTTTTTTTACATACCTTGGATTAACTGTAATTCTGCTACCTTTGAAAAGTGAAGCATAGTATGTATGAGCGACTTCGACGGTAAGGCACGAAAAACAGTCCCGTTTCATCAGTGATAAAAATGTCTCTTAGGTGCACATCTTGAAATTAAAGCATACAGTTTCGGGTTTCTGCTCACTAACTACACTTAAACAAGTTTTAGGGTCGTATCTATGAACGCATTAGACCGTAAAAGTCGTTCTCTGCTGAGAAAGTTGCATCCAAAGACGTTTTTGCGTACTCAAAAATCTGTTCATGCGATAATAATTGTCGAAATTCCTAAGCTACCTGGCGAGGTGACTTTGCAGAGAACGAATTGTGAGCAACCCGATGGGAACCGATGTAGTTTGAAACCTTGCCGTGTACCTTGCTGCTTTATCCAAGATGTCGGACCTTGAGGACTTCGATCATGTTTTCAGTATACGCAGAAAAGAGGAATTTGATAGAGTCTACCAAAGAATTTGACTGGAAGAACAGGAGAATCGGTGTAATATCGCGCGATGCAGACGTCGTTGTATACGGTATTAATTGCAGGATGCAAGTGTAAATGCATTCCTCTAGCAGATAAAAATAACGGAAGTGGTTTTATTGCTGAGAATTCTGGGTAATTTCTTGCCAATATTACAAAAGAAACTACTTTCATGCATGACCAGTCAGCGACTCGCTAATTTGAACTTTGCACGTTTTCACAGAAAACTCAACTCACAGAGACTAATATATTTGCATGCGGCCCTTACTGTACTATCAAATTAAATAGCATACATCAACAAACATACAAAGAAAAATTTATATTGTATAGCCAGGAATTGAACTTAAATTCTTGGAATATTAATCACATATGTTATTAAAATATTCCATGCCATAGCTGAGAGGTTAAGGCAAGATGCCTCGGCACAGAGCTATGGGACTTGCGCTGGTTTGAGTCTCCATGGGGGAAGAAAATTTCTCATGGAATTTCGGTCAATATGGAACTGGTACCCACTCAGCATCATGAGGAAATTGGGTAGCTACAATATGTAGCAGCTCCAGGTTGAGAAAACTAGCTATAATAGTTGGGGGCCCAACATGCTGACCAAATGTTTCCTCTACACTGGTAGTGCAGAATGATTGTCTACCCCTGTGATTAACACATTTAGATGTGAGGCCAGTAGCTGACTGGTATACTAAGAGCCTTCTATGTCTGTCGCCCCATGAGGTTTGTTTGTTTTTTAGATGTGTTATTAAAATGTATATAAAAACTAGTTAATACCTGGCGTGTGTTGCTATGCCTAAATAAATGAAATATTAAAGGTTAATTAAATTGTGTGGTATATGCTGAGATGAACCAAACATGGCAGTTACTACTGTAATCAATGGTAAAGATAAACATTTTTTACCTGAACTGGGAATCAAGCCCTGAACCTACAGCTCTCTGTGCTAACACTCTGACCACTGAGCTAATTCAGATTACATTCCCATCCAATCATAAATTCTCCCTTTATCTTACTCTTTTGATCCCACATTCAATACAATGAATCATCATTCACAAATACACACTGAATGGCCTCTACATTAAGAAGACATGAAGGGACTCCACACAGCTATACCATTATTTATTAAATTAATATTTAGAAACTAAAGCTATTACTATGATTGAAGTAAGTAAATTAATGTACACAACTAAACTATTGTAATCAATGGTACAGAGAAACATTTTTGCCTCAACCGGAATCGAACCCCGAACCTTCAGCTTTCCGTGCTGATGCTCTGATTACTGAGCTAATCCAGGCTACATTCCCATGTAAGCATAAATCCTCCCTTTACCTTACCATCTTGGTTAATAGTTTTTAATTTTGGATTTCAGGTAAACCTCCACTTCTAATTGTCGGATTTCGCTCATTTTTGGATAATACCTACCTCAGTTTATTTTAATACTATATACTGAGTTTCATTGTGGAACATTGAAAAATGTGACCATTAGAGTGATTTTTAAATTTTCACTTCAGGTGAAGTCCTACACCTAATGGTTTTAGAGAGTCCAATTGTGAATCTAAACCATCGAGGGACCCATCAGACACACAAAAAATTTAATCAAAATCAGCCCAGTAGTTTAGGAGTAGAGTGACAAACATGTGTACAGAATAATTATATATATATATATATATATATATCTAATTCATAAGAATTGACAAAAAATTGACAATCGTGAAAACAGCTGATGATGGTGATAGGAAATTGCCGATACTGCAGTGCTGTATTTAAATAAATATAGAAGTATGAGGTATGAAATAATCACGATTAATTTAATTCTTATGAATTTGAACCTCATAATGTTAAAAATTCCCAAATTTAATATATAAAGATATCTAATTGATGGATTATAATTTTAGGAACCTACATTGATCCACGAATCATACCTGGCTTCTCCTATAGAGTACGTCCAGCAGGTAGTAAGAAACATCTTTTTGGAGGAGCTTCTTTAAGACTGATGAATGTAGGAGCAGGCTATGGCAAAAGAATTACATTTGCACCAGATTCCAATGCTCTAAACAATTCTAGAAACTACTTCTGGAGTGACTCTCACCCTGATGGTTTTGGATTTGAACCAAGAGCAGTACATGAAGGAATGAAATTTGCAGTGATGGCAGAGGACCAGAGGCTGGGAGAAGGTTCAGTGTTCAGAGCCGATGCTGCACAACAAGAAGAAAAACAGGAATTGGTAAGTTTGTATAGTATTTTGTCATTAATTACACAATTATATTTTATCAATTTTATGTTGGTTTATTGCACAATGTATGGTAATAAGTGGTTCAATTTTATCTGTTCAAAAGTGTTACAAATTTCAGTTACAAAAGCCACAGCTAACATAAAGGGTCCCATAGCTTTTTATCAGTTATTGCAAAATATTTTTTAGATATTTTTACCTAAGATTGCAAAGCAGATACAAACTGCAATGGAAGACCAACCTTTACAAATCACATTACAACAATGAACAACCGTGTCAGTTGAAACCACCTCTAATAGTGGGGGGACCCAACATCCTTACCACATCTTAATTCTAGAGGCTTACTGCCTAGATGATTAAATGGGTGTTTTTACCTCTGATTTTCCTACAAGAAGTTTGCATACCCTTCTATCAATCCCCATTCATGCCACATGTCCTGCCTAAGATATAACTGTTCTTAATATATCTGGGTCCTGTGCCATAGCCGAGTAGTTAAGGCAAGAAGCCTTGGCGCAGAGCTATGGGACTTGTGCCAGTTCGGGTCCCCGTGGGGGAAGAAATATTCTCATGGAATTTCAGCCAGTGCCTACCCAGCATCATGAGGCATTTGGATAGCTACAATAAGTAGTGACTCCAGGGTTAGAAGACCAGCTATAAAGGCTGGGGACCCGACATGCTGATCACATGTCACCCCTACACTGGCTTATGATCGTCCATCTCTGTGATGAACACACGTGGAAGTGAGGCCAGCTGGTAGGTAAAGGGCCTTCTAGGCCTGTCATGCTTGAGTTTTTTTAATTATATCTGGATTTCTCATAAAGATCATCTAGTTCACTGTTATGAAATCTTCTCCATTTGCCTGTCTATTCATCTCTCTTTGGTCCATCTATGTAACTGATACACATAGAGTGAAAAAGCTAATGGAGCTAAGTGCGAAAATTAGTTAGACCTGGCTAATGAAACTATGTGGCAAGGCCAATTGTCAGCTATTCTGTTTAAGATCTCCTTCAATCTATCAGTTTACACAGCTGGCAACAAATAGCCCTGGGGATATTTACAGCACTCTTTGCAATGCTAACAGAATTACATGCTACCCATTTCTGTTACCTCAAGTGTCATATTTATCTTATTCCTGTATTTAACAATGGATATGAAAGAAAATAATGCAAACACTAGTGCCTTTTCCAATGCAGGTAATCAGATGGCTTCTTCTCACAGCTATGTAATTTTTAAAACTTAGTGGTAATGATTTTGATACATAAATTATGCAAGTGAATATGACCACAATAAGAATTTATTGTAATAACCTCTCATTCAATTAAATAGATTAATTAATTTATAATAAAAAATTGCACTTACTTCTGATGAGAAGAATTTGTTAATTTTATAACATTAGAATGTCATATGGGTTCGATTCCCGGTCAGGATACGCTCCTAGGTGAGGTTTTTTCAGCGTTTTCCTCACCTGTAAGACACATGTCAGGAAGCTTAGGACCCAACGATCCTCGAAAATCATCATTCACCGGTGTGGAAAGAAATGGGAAACTACTGCACCTATAATTCCCTAGTAAAGCTGCAAAGCATAGCATGAAAATGCTATGATTGCATTGAAAGACCTGCCTTTGGGCAGAACACTATAGGATAGAATGTCAAACTAAAGTAATAACTGAGAAATGACATTTGATTGCGAAAAAAATATTTGAGAGAAGAACAGAATGAGACATAGAGATCATTCAGTAATTACATAATTTTTTCATAGTTAAATATGCGAAATAACATTATGAGGTTCTTAATTCAATGAATGAGTCATTTCTTACCTTACTTCATAGTTTATGTTTTTTAAAACACGGGAACTGTAGTTTTTAAGAGGACATCCCTCTCATTTTCAACTGATATATAGTCATAATATTGGTTGAAAATGAGAGGGATGTCTCTTGAAAACTACTTACTTACTTACTCACTGGCACTATCGAACCCGTAGGTTCATGGCCGCACGGACATAAGCTCTCCATACATCCCTATCCTGAGCTAATGCTTTCCAATCATTCCCTGTATAATCTACTTCCCTCAAATCATAGTTAATATTATTCTCCCACCTCATTCTTGGTCCACCAATTGGGCGTTTCCCCTCTGGCTTTCCTACAAGAAGCTTCCATGCAAGTCTTTCATTCCCCATACGTGCAACATGTCCTGCCCATCACAGTCTACGAGACTTAACTGTTCTTATTATATCTGGCTTCCTATAAAGACCATGTAGTTCATTGTAATGTAGTCTTCTCCATTCACCTGTCTGTTCATTTCTCTTTGGTCCAAAACTTTTCCTAAGAACTTTATTCTCAAATACTTGTAATCTCCTTTCCTCCCTTAAAGTAAGAGTCCATGTTTCGCACCCATATAATATAACTGGTAGAAATAATAGTTTTATATATTTTCAGTTTAACGTTTTTTTAAAGGAGTTGGGACATCAAGAGTCTCCGCAATGCATAATAGCACGCATTTGCAGAATTGAGCCTATGTTTAATTTCCTTGTGCATCTCATTCCTATTTGTGATTATTGTTCCTAGATATTTGAATTCAGCCACTTCCTCAAAATTTCCCTCATTTGTCATTAGCTGTCCATTTCCATTATATAATGTATTTCTACGTGTGACCATATATTTAGTTTTATTGAAAACTACAGTTCCCATATTTAAATTAATGTTGGGAAGTAAACATTATGAGGTTATTTCATTAATAGTGAGTGGAAAACTTATTTTTAATGACTCACCTCATACATTTTCAAATTTCTTTGATACCGACGGTTTCAGACAATATCTAATCCCATTTCAGTCATGCCTTCCACTCAATGAATATAGTGTTCTGCCCGAGGGGTCTTTCACTGCAATCATCGGCATTTTCATGCTATGCTTTTCAGCTTTACTAGGGAATTATAGGTGCATTAGCTTCCTGTTGCTTTCCACTCAGAGTGGAAGTCATGACTGAAGAGGAAGATAATATTATCTGAAACCGTTGGTATTAAAGAAATTTGAAAATGTATGAGGTGAGGAGTTAAAAATATGTTCTCCACTCACTATTAATATAGTTCCCTGTTTAAAAAAACGAACTGAGGTAAGATTAGTGACTCATTCATTCATTCATTCATTACATAATTTTACCTATAATGACAGTCTTTTCTTCTGCGACGTTTCCTTTTATTACACATTCTACAGTAAGATTTTTTTTTTCCTGGTGACAACTCTGTGGTGGTAGCAGGCAGATGCTGACACCTGGAAAATACACTACAAATATCTTATCGAACATATACATTCACAAGCATAGCAAGAAGCAAACTTACTCGACATCCTTCAGAACAATCTAAATTGCCATTTAAATGTATCCAACTCTTCCTCGTACATGCAAGGAGCTCTCACTAGGAATAAATATCTCACTGTACATATTTGATAATAATCAATTGAGTTGGTGTTTACTTGATGAAAATCCATATTTATTAATTGAGTAAAAATAAAACTTAGTTTTGTTTGATTTGATTTATTAAGATATAATTCATGACAGCTGTTTCGGTACACTGTACCTTCTTCAGACATGTTAACAAATTATGAATTGTGTTATTATATTAAGTTATGTAGGTAGGAAATAACACTATGAAGTTAATTTTAATATTGTTTAGTTGTTTCTTCACTTCATTTGTGACATTCTCAATGCTGTATTACGTTCACAACTGATGTCCAACGGCCTCCTATCCTATAGACTGACTTCCGCGCCATCTGATGGCTGACCGACGAACTTCCAAATCAATCCCCTCTCCTTATCACCGGGTATTTCAAAATTCATAGTTGTGTTTTTATTCTTGCATATGTAAATTTTTTCCCAAATTGTGAGTACCTTCGATTTTTCCAATTGTTTAAGTAATTTTGTTTTGGTTTCTACTCTGTTACTTAAACAATCGGAAAAACCGAAGGAACTTACAATTTGGGAAAAAATTTACATATGCAAGAATAAAAACACAACTATGAATTTTGAAATACCCGGTGATAAAGAGAGGGGTTTGAGTTGGAAGTTCGTTGGTCAGTCATCAGATGGCGCGGAGGTCAGTCTACAGGATAGGAGGCCGTTGGGCATCAGTTGTGAACATAATACAGCATTGAGAATGTCACAAATGAAGTGAAGAAACTCGAGTCTGCTTAGGAGTTAAGAAGTATGAGGTGAGTGAAGAAAAAACTAAACAATTTGTGTTATTATAGTACATATCAACTGATCTAAGCAACAATACAACAATAATTTATTTAAATTTTTTAATTTAACAAAGGCGATTCATTCAAATCAAGTAGTAATAAACTTAAATTAATATTGAGGTAAGATGTTCAGACTAAAAATAATATAATTAAAATAACCTCAAAATATAACTTCCTAAAATTAAATATTAAATTCTCAACTTGATTTGAATGAATCACCTTTGTTAAATTAAAACATTTAAATAAATTATTGTTGTATAATTAAGGTAGAATATGTTTATCACTCACCTCATATTGTTCTTCTTATTTGATTATAGACTAGTTTCGGAACATAGTTTCTGTTCCATCCTCAGTAACATCACGACCGTTGTTCTGTCGTCTTGAAGAGTTGTCCTTCTCTCCTTCCATTGGCTGACTGAAAAACCTCGAAACCAGGTCATTCTTTGAAATTCCCGGTGAGAATGACCTGGTTTCGAGGTTTTTCAGTCAGCCAATGGAAGGAGAGAAGGACAACTCTTCAAGACGACAGAACAACGGTCGTGATGTTACTGAGGATGGAACAGAAACTATGTTCCGAAACTAGTCTATAATCAAATAAGAAGAACAATATGAGGTGAGTGATAAACATATTCTACCTTAATGAATATACCTCATAGTGAGAATTCCTAAAATAAGTAGTTATTGTTGTATAGTTGCTTAGATCAGTTGATATGTACTATAACAACACAATTCATAATTTAACATGTCTGAAGAAGGTACAGTGTACCGAAACAGCTGTCACTGAATTATATCTTAATAAATATGAAATCAAATAAAACTAAGTTTTATTTTTATTCAATTAATATATTTGATAATGTTGACATAAATTAATTATTTTATTTTGTTTTCAGGTGAAAGATGAAAATGGAACTACAGTTATTAAACATATCTACATAGATGTGACATGCCATATAACTTTAGACACACCGAATAAGAGAGGTGAAGCTGAACCACAGGTGATGAGGGTGTCGGGAACTGCAATAGTAGCTCGTGGTCCAAAACAAACTCAAGCACAACTCATTAGAATTGAAAACATTGGTCTTGCATCTCAACTCAATCTCTTGTTTGTAACCCAACAGACAAAATTAGTTTTCCACCCACTATGAACTATCAAATACTTATCATGACAAAATATTTATAAATAAACATGAGATGCTGAATTTCCATAATGTTTTCCAGGAATCTCAAAAAAATTGTACAATAAAGTCAAAGCACAAGATAGGAAGAAATGCTCTATGCACAGAATTTAAAACAAATCAAGAATTTTAAAACAGCGTAAGATCTTGTTATATTTATTCTTTAGTGCAAAATGTAAAATATTTGAAGTAGATAGGTCTTACACCTCATTCGTCATAAACATCAGGAAGTATGGAACTTTTATAGGAATAAATCACTATGAGGTTTAATTTAAGATAAATTATATTTAAATTAATGTTAGGAAGAAGATAAATATTGATCTATGAACTTCGATATTCCGGTGGATAAAAATTTAATTTCGAAATTTATAATCCCAACCAAAGATGGCAGCACAAGAGGTATTGTCCATAGAGAAATCAACAACCAGAGAATTTCATCAGTGGAAGTCATGACTGAAGAGGGACGCAATGTCGTCTGAAACTGTCGGTAACAAAGAAATTTGAAATTGTATGAGGTGAGTCGTTAAAAATATGTTCTCCACTGACTATTATTAATATTAAGATAAATTAATTAATTTATAATAAAAAATCACACTTACTTTATTACTGATAAGTTCTGCAAGGATGGAAGGGGTATAACCTTATCAGCATTAATCTTCTTTTTAATCTTTCCTAATATCTCCTTTGGGGGGGGGGTCGAGTCATTTTAAATGAATGGTCACAAATACAGAATTTAAAGAAAAATGTAAATAAAGCAAATATATTGAAACATCTGTTTCTAAAATAAGTATTACTTAATAAATTACATTGGTTATAGTGCACAAACAATGATTTGAGGGAAGTAGATTATACAGGGAATAATTGGAAAGCATTAGCTCAGGATATGGATGTATGGAGAGCTTATGTCCATGTGGCCATGAACCTACGGGTTTGATAGTGCCAGTGAGTAAGTATAGTGCACAAACTACGAACTACCAATGAGTTTCAGTTGTCTCAAATAATAAATAGATATTGGTAATGGTTTATGAAATAGAAATGCCAAAGATTTTTAATTGTTTTGAATAATATAAGCATTGGTTATGATGTATGAAATAAAACTACCAATGATTTTCAATTGTCTTCAATAATATAGAGTATAATTAAGACATTTTTGTCTGTACATTCTTACCTATTATGGTTGTTTTTGTCGAACATATGTTTCAAGGCTTCTGAGCCCCATCGTCAGTGATTACAGACTCTGTAATCATTGACAATGGGGCTGAGAAGCCTTGAAACATATATTTGACAAATACAACCATAAGAGGTAAGAATGTACAGACAGTGTCTTAATTATTAAACAAACCTCTTAATGATTTTAAAATAAATATAGAGTATATTTATCTCCTAAGCCATTGTTCATCAAATATAATGAGTGAAAAATATAAGTTCTTCTCTTGCTTGTTGACAGTAATAAAGATTAAATTTTGTTGATTTTTTATATCAAAAGCACATTGCCCAAATATAAGGTGACCTCCCCAATTTCAAAGAGACTTTTGAACAATTATTTTGTTTTATGTACCAATACTATACCAATAAATGATTTTGGGATGAAATAACATCTCAATTTGTCCTTAATTTGTCACCAATTATGAATTTTAACTTCAAACGCACCATATTTTTTTCTTCCTCCATCAATGCAGTAGTTCATAGCTTCTGCTTCCCTAATAACTATCAACTTGAAATTAACATCATAACGTCTCCATGAATCAACAACTTTTTTCAATAGAATCTGTCTTATTATTTGCACTCATTTTAAAACTCCCCACTAAATTTTTCTGCTAATGTTACAATTTGCAAATGTCATTGCTGAGACTCTATTTTACTGAATCTTTTCCAGCTTTCCTTCTGTCTATCAACTATTGTATATTCAATTTCAGCCACATATTATTTGACCATTGTTGCATCATGTCTGCAATCATTTCCCAGCTGGCAACTATGTACTATGCAATATAAAAACATTAAACACACCAGCCAAAAGCTATGAACATAAAAACATTGACATCCACTAAGGTTATTCCTAGTTGACAAATTTAAGACAAGTCATGATAAATGAATTTTAGTTTTCAGAAAAAAAACTTATATTCAAATATAGTAAATAGATTTTTCTTACTTTATAATTTAATGAGATATTGTAATCTGTTTTGTAAAGTTTACAAAGACATTTTATATCTGTGCTACTTAGGTAAAACATTCTTATACAAATTATATTATAGTATATTGTGATGCAAGTGAGGTAAGCACTTGTTACTGATCGAGAAAAAGTTAGAAAAAATACAAGGTGCTTGCACCAAATTTTTTTTTTTAATTTTCGAGATCTGTTACGTGCTTACCTCATGTGTATTGCATACTATTTTTTTGGTCGATGTGACTAATTTTTATTACATACAGTAATAAATGAATTAAAATATTGGTTGGATGTAAATTACTTCTATGAGAAAGAAACATTTGGTGATCGTTGCTATGTAGCTTTTCATTTGTTTTATTATAAGCAAGGATTGTTAGATGTGGAGACATTTTTATATGTAGAACCGTGATTAGAATCTGATTGATAAAATTATTATGGAAGGAGTCATGGTAGATGATAGACAAATTGAAGAAGCCTGGAGAATGGGATGTTCTGCATTAATTCCGATTTTCGATTGAGGGTCTTTCCACTTTTCAGCGGTTGCCCTTTTACCAGCCGGCTGCTGGCCCTTTACATCCACATGTGTCAATCACAGAGGTAGATGATCAACAGCCAGTGTAGGGGTGACATGTGGTTAGCATGTCGAGTCCCCCAGCCGTTATAGCTGGTTCCTCAACCTGGAGCCGCTACTTATTGTAGCTACCCAATTGCCTCACGATGCTGGGTGGGCACCGGTCCCATACTGGCTGAAATACCATGAGAAAATTTCTTCCCCCATGGAGACTCGAACCAGCGCAAGTCCCGTAGCTCTGCGCCAAGGCTTCCTACCTTAACCGCTCGGCTACGGCGCATTAATTCCGGAAAAGTCTAAAGAACGGTATGAGTTAGTGTACAAAACATTCAAAAGATGTTTTATTTTACTTACCGAACGTGTGCTTTTTGAGTCCATATCAGCATTGCGATTTATTTTGTTTGCATAGCAACCAGGTTAGATGAGGGCACAGAGTACCAGAGAAGAAAGTAGGCAAGTTGCGCATACATGCCACAGGCGGCGCTAGTGTAATACAACTAACGACACCTAAATTTTTTCGGTTCTTTTTTTGGTACTAATATGAAATTCAGCACCCGCCTGGTGGTAAAATTATGAATTATAATTATATAACGCCATCTGGTGAATAATCATGGAATTTAACTTTTATAGGAATAAATAACGTATTAATTAATATTAAATTGTGGAATTATGTATACCCAGTCTCTCAGACCTACAGATTTTCTTTAATTTTAGCAGAAAGGAAGAATGGAAATAAATAAAAACATGTTAATTTATTTTCGTTTATTAAAATTTTAAAACGTGCATTATGAGCTCTTTTAATAAATATGTACAATTGACCTACCCCCTTATTCTCACATACATATGTTATACAATATTTATTAAATAACCTTAGCCATGTCGTACATCTGTCCATTATAAAGTCACATTTTTAAAATGTTTATTAGAAACGGCTGTACACTAACATCACTCTTCCTAACCTAACAAATCTTAGAATTTTATCACTTCTAGTAGGTTTATCTTTGAAAATAGATTCACATTAAAAATGTAAACAAGCTTGAATTTACTTACAAATTAGAGTAAAATAAAATCTAAGTAATGATTTTAATGATTTAACTTTCGATAATTTACAGTACCGTCTACATAGAACGAAAGGATAGCAGTTAAAAATTTAAATTTACAAGATGGCTAACTTCCCATAATCCCGAGTGAACACCGTTAAACACGCCGTGAACGACGCCGTGTGCCTTGCATTTGTTTTATGTAGTTACATATTCTGTTACTACGAAACAGCGCTACCATTGTAGTTTGCTCATTGTAATTCATCGTAAACGACCGAAATTTTTTAGATGTCACTGTACTCAGTTTCCCCTCTATTCGAAGTTTCTCTATGAGATGAGGGAACGTTGACTTACTTCCAGTAACAACAATATTGTTAAGTATAAGAAATTAGTCACATCGACAAAAAAATATAATTTTATTAGATTTTGAATAATGTAAAGAGACAAAACTGATATTAAATAGAGATCTTGTTTAGCAGTATTATAAAGAGGATACACTGGAACACAATATAAATGTTAATATTGTACTTGTTAACCTTAGAATTACCAAGAAATTACAAATATTATTAGTTACCAACTATACACTAAGTCCCGCGCCGTGGCCGAGTGGTTAAGGCAGGAAGCCTTGGCGCAGAGCTACGGGACTTGCGCTGGTTCGAGTCTCCATGGGGGAAGAAATTTTCTCATGGTATTTCGGCCAGTATGGGACCGGTGCCCACCCAGCATCGTGATGCATTTGGGTAGCTACAATAAGTAGCGGCTCCAGGTTGAGGAAACCAGCTATAACGGCTGGGGGACTCGACATGCTGACCACATGTCACCCCTACACTGGCTGATTATCATCTACCTCTGTGATTGACACATGTGGATGTGAGGCCAGCGGCCGGCTGGTAGGCTAAGGGCCTTGTAGGCCTGTCGCGCCAGGAGTTTTTTTTTTTTTTAACTATACACTAAAATTATGGTCCTATAGTTTAAACAGATTAAGAATCAAATTAATTGTGAATTCTTCTTACCTCATACATCTAATGTTTTTTAACACATTACTGCAGTATCAGGAAACATCATTTCCATCTCAGCTGTTTTCACGACTCGTGAAGACAGTTGTGAAAAACAGCTGAAGATGAGAATGATGTTTTCCGATACTACAGTTCTGTGTTAAAAAATATAGATGTATGAGGTAAGAAGAATTCACGTTTCATTTGATTCTTACTAAGAAAACCTCATAATGTAAAAATTCCCAACTTTATTATATGAATTTAAACAGATTATTTATTTATTCTAATTATTTATTATAATTTAGGAGTTATATATGTTCAGTATACTAGAACTGTAAATGATTATTAAACTGTAAAATTTCCATATTTCTTTCTCAATAATAATGACAATAATTATTAATTATTGTATAACCAATAGGTCAAACATACTTGCACAAATAGAACTGATTTAAATTTTATGATCATTCAAACAATTCAATTGGAATCTTGTTAATTTAAGTTCACAAAGAGAAAGATGTTACAATAATTGTTTGTTTGCATAAAGCACACAAGGAATTTTGGTAATTCCAGGGTTAAGAATTAGTCTAATGACACATTATTTGTAATGTTTTATTTTAGTTTGTAATATTCATTTCTAGAAGAGTTGGAAAATAATTTATTTCCAAATATTCAATTTTAGACTGTAAAATCTCATTCTGATCCATAAATTATTTCAAATTATATTTACACTTCTGCTAATGTTTAAGTTATTGTATTATAAAAGAAAATGTGAAGCAAACTTATCAAATTAGAAAGAAAGTTATATATGGCAAACTCTTAATTATTCAGAAGCAGATTATCTGGTCTCAATCATCCTCAACATAAAAAAATTAGATGTGACGGTTAATCTTTTAAGAAACATTTTGCACCGTTGAGATTATTGTTAAATATTTAAAACAATAAAATTTGTACCCATGGTGGCAGTCGTCCTCGACAAATTTAATTTGTGTAATATAATCAGCTAGGTCTTTCAGAACTGGTTCCATTTTCAAAGCACAATCAGTAGGCCTACCCATCAGAACAAAATTAATTTGTCGAGGACGACTGCCACCACAGATACAACTTTTATTGTCTTAAATATCAAGGTTAATCTGCAATTTCTTTGTACACACTGTACAGTCCTCTCTCTCAATTAGTGGGAAATGAAAGAGAAAATAACAACTTGGACCATATTTTTTTTACAGTTTACAATAGGTAGTAAATGCCTACACAATACGTTCTTTGATTTCTGGAAATAATAAACAACCTTGAAGATGGCTTGCCTCTGTCCTGAGGGTCTCAGGTTCAAATTTGGCTGCAGTGAATGGATATTTTAGGATGGAAAAAATAAACGAGCAAGTTCTCTGGGAGGGACTCTAAGCCGGGGTCCCGAGTCTGAAGATTTTCAGGCTCGTAAAAGATCCTTAAGTCTGAATAAAAAGGCCTCTAAGCAAAATTTACCGATCTCAATAATTTTATACAAACATAAATGTATAATTTTATAGAAATTAAAATAATTTATCTCACTTTATTTATAACCCATTTTTGGTCTTAAAACAACTCTAATACAGTATTGCACCTCATCTTGAAATTATCTGCAATTATCACCCCCCACCAATTACTGCAAATATTCAAGAGTTTCTATTTATATCTTCAATTAACAATGTCAATTCAAACATTAATCTAGTAACAATATTATAAATTGGTATTTAATTTTAGGAAGTTATATTTTGAGGTTATTTTAATTATATTATTTTTAGTCTGGACATCTTACCTCAATATTAATGTTGATTTGTTCTTGAACATGTTTCAAAACAATTCTGTTTTATTGTCAGCTTTCCCAGACTGTTTGGGAAAGCTGACGATAAAACATAATTGTTTTGAAACATGTTCAAGAACAAATCAACATTAATATTGAGGTAAGATGTCCAGACTAAAAATAATATAATTATAAATTGGTATTAAGATTTTTCTAAAAGGCCACAAGAGAAGTGTAAATACTTTTTGATATCACTGTTCTAGGAGGCTAAAGTCCATTTTACAGACTCTAGTGCCAGAAAAGAATAAATGCACATTTATGGAAAAATGAAAAAATTGAGATTTTGAAGTGTTTTTTTTATTTACTGTAAATAAATTATTTAAAAATACAAATTCAATAAATATTTTTTACCCTCATCTCCAATTTACCATATCCAATTTCTACTGGCATTAAAATTAGTTATTGTTAAAAAAATCAAAAGAACGCACTGCACTTTTTGTTCCTTAAAGCTTATGATGAACAGAAGTAACCTACAGGAGTGTAGCAGCACTATATTGAGAAGCAAGGAGGAAAATGATAAGAATCAAATAATCTCCAGTGCCATTAGATGACAATACCATATCAGCAGACAATGTATAAGGGTCGTATCTATGAACGCATTAGACCGTAAAAGTCGTTCTCTGCTGAGAAAGTTGCATCCAAAGACGTTTTTGCATACTCAAAAGTCTCTTCATGCAATAATAATTGTCGAAATTCCTAAGCTACCTGGCGAGGTGACTTTGCAGAGAACAAATCGTGAGGAACTGATGGTAACTGATGTACTTTGAAACCTTGCTTCTTTATCCAAGATGTCAGACCTTGAAGATTTCGATCATGTTTTCGGTATATGCAGAGAAGAAGAATTTGATAGAGTGTACCAAAGAATTCAACTGGAAGAAAAGGAGAATCGGCGTAATATCGCGCGATGCAGACGTCGCCGTATACGGTTTTATTTGCGTTCCTCTAGCAGACAAAAATAACAGAAGTGGTTTTATTGCTGAGAATTCTGGGTAATTTCTTGCCAATATTACGAAAAAAACTACTTTCATGTATGACCAGTCAGTGACTTGCTAATTTGAACTTTGAACGTTCTCACGGAAAACTCAGCTCACCAGAGACTAATGTATTTGCATGTGGCCCTAAGTGTTAATTTTGAGTTGTTTTTTGACTCACCTCATATTTCTTGACTTCCATGCAGACCCAGGTTTCGTCACTGCATTCGTGACATTCTCGATGCAATGCCACGATCACAACTCATGTCACAAATGCAGTGACGAAACCTGGTCTGCATGGAAGTCAAGAAATATGAGGTGAGTCAAAAAACAACTCAAAATTAATTAAAATAAACCTCATAGTGTTGTTTCCTATCTGCATAAATTAATGTATAAGTGGTTAGCATAGGGTAAGAATATTATGCGAGGAATGATAATGATAAGGGAGAATGTTAAACCTATTGTCACTTATTGATAAACACCAAGGAGCCACCATATTAACCTTTAGAAGACTGTGTGGGACATATTTGTCCCATTAAATGTAAAGCCCAAAAGGACTTAGTGGACATATTTGTTCTGTGATAATATTATTTCTTCATAAAATTATAAAAATTCAGAAAATATTGTGAAGAAATAATTAGTGGCTGTAACATATTGTGTTCCAATCAAGTATTCACAAAAAATTTAAAAAAAACACATCAGGTGCCTTTTTCACCCCTAATTTTTACATATTTTTCCCATGATAACATTATTTCTTTGTAAAATTATAAAAATTCAGAAAATGTTGCAAGGAAGTTATTTGTGGCTCTAACCTATTGTGTTTTAGATCAAGTATTCATAAAAAATTGAAAAAAACATGTGATGTCTTTTTCACACCTAATTTTGTATTTAAATTATAATGAGTTAACATGATAAATATCTTGTTAGTATTTATTTTTAAAAAATATCTGATAAGCTACTCACATTATTTTGATAACCCAGGACGCCACATATGTGAAGGCATTTTTTTTATATGTTAAAAAAACAAACCACAGTCTACAGTTACTAATTCAAGACTGAATGTTAGTGTGGTATGTTATAAGGTGTGCTAAGATTTGAGTGCCACAGGAAAAAAAAAAAAATGTGGCTGATAACTCTGTCGTCAACAAGGGCAGGGGACTCATGTTTATGCTTTCAAAGCAGATTTTTCATGGCACACAAACTCAAACTACGTCATCAAATCCCCCTTGCAAGAGTACAGTCACCTTCAAATCATAAACTGAACCCGTTATAAAGTCAAACCAAAAAATATAGACCTCGCAAATAAATTTTAACCTGTAATAATAAAATTCTCTATTGTATGTCAAATTTAAACATTTCATTGAATAATACACTCCTTTATGAATGAAATAAAAGTTATTTTATACTTATATCTCTTATAGTTTATCGTAAAAATTTTTTTTGTTAGTATGCACATTCTACCATCCATTTAATATCACGCACTGGGATTTAAATTCCGTCCAGCAGTTCATGCGGTATTTTTAAATACCCCGGAATATAAAGGTTAATATCCCCATCCAAAGAACAAATCATAAATGTACAGATATCTATCACCATTCTGGAGAAATCTGGTCTATTCAATTGTTGAACTTTTATAGGAAAAATCATTAAAAGCTTTAATTTAAGATATAAATTAAAATTATTTATACCTCACCCCATATCGAGTCTTCTAATTATACCGATTTCAAAACCTAGGTGATTTCATCTTCAGTAATATCTTCTGAGAACATTAGTCATGAATAATTAAAGATACTTGGTCTGTGTATTCTTACCTCTTATGGTTGTTTTTGTTGAATATATGTTTCAAGGCTTCTGAGCTCCCATCTTCAGCTTGTACAGACTGATTTTTCTCAAGTTGTCGGCCTTGATTTTTTACTTTTGTTCCCTCTTCTTAGTTAATTGGACAACAGAAAGAGGGAACAAGAGTCAAGAATCAGGGCCGACAACTTGAGAAAAATCAGTCTGTATAATGGTTTATTTTAGGAAGTATTATAATGATTTTAAAATAACATTTTCAAGTTCTTTTAATCAGTCTGTATAAGATGAAGATGGAGCTCAGAAGCCTTGAAATATAGTTCAACAAAAACAACCATAAGAGGTAAGAATACACAGAACAAATATCTTAATTATTATTTAACTTTCACAGGGAAAAAACACTATGAGGTTTAATTTAAGAATTAAATTAATGTTTTTATTACCTCACCTCATATCTTTTTTCTTCTAGACTGCAGTTTTGGAGCTTATCTCCATCATCAGTAGCCTCTGGTCGACCGGTGTTATGTTTCATCGTGGTTTTCTTCTTCCTTCTATCAGTGGATTGATGAACCTCTCGTCTGAAAAACATTTAATCGATACAAAAAGCTAGCCTAATCAAACACACAAATAAACAGAAAGAACTCACGGTCTGGGAAAAAATCCACATCCAAAAAAAAAGAAAGATAAACTCATGAATTTCGAAACTCACGCAAATTTTTGACCTGATCCAGAGGTTCATCAGTCCATCGATAGAAGGAAGAAGAAAACTGCCAAGAAACGACATAACACCATTGACCAGGGGGTACTGATGATGGAGATAAGCTCCGAAACTGCAGTCTAGAAGAAAAAGGATATGAGGTGAGGTAATAAAACATTAATTTATTAAATAAACCTCTTACACTTCTAAAATGAATTTCTTTAGCTCCTGCTTTTCTTAATATGTAAACTAATCTACGACTGGTAGTTCCACGGACTATAGAATCATCAATGATAACAATCCGTTTACTTGGGTATTAGATGTTCATAGGGATTCTTGGACAATTGAAATGAATGATGGAAATATTATGAATTTTACACAAGAACATATTTTAATGTTACTTCCTATTGTATCAAAAAAAATCTAGTCATGAAATTACTGCTGATGAAACTGCCTAGGTTTTGAAACTGGTCCAATTACAAGACCAAAATTCTGTTTATTTTAAATTATACCTCATAGTGATATTTCCTATAATTGTTCAATATTACACCTAGACTTGATACCACCTGTGCTGGACAGTTTTTGTCAATAAGAAAATCACTTTAAATACATTTATGCCTCATTTAATCTAATCACATGTAATGCCAAAACTGAATATTAATCTATTTTGCTAGAATATATAATGAATAGCAACATCAAAATAAATCCATTTTATTCAGAACAAACAAAATTAAGATATGAATCACACTTTTTAACCATGATGGAAAACAAACGCTTCTTACCATTTCCCATGCCTTCTTATAATCTTGTGATAAATATTTTAATTGTTTATAGGATATATGATCTAAATATCGTTTAATGTCATCTTCATTCATATCCCATATAACTTGTTTAGACTTCAAAATAATGGGAATATTCAACATAGGTTGTGGCATTGATAATGTGACTTTTATAAACTGAGAGAGAAGCTCTCTCTTACAGACAAGTAGTCTGCCAGCAGCTGTATGTGCCAGTTTTTTAGTAGCTCCTTGCTTCTTTCCTTCAACAGCAACCTGTGTAACATGCTGCAAAAACATAAATAATTATACACAATTTCTTCTTTCTTCTTCCTTTCAAGTATTAGGCCAAGGCCTGTTACGATCCTATAGAAAATTTTCCCTTATGGGAAATTCTCATATAAGACTTGAAAGCATAATAATAGTCCCTTCGATTGGTTGCTGGCCAAAGGAAGGCAAGACCAGTGATGGGGCTGCCATCTTATAGCCTCTGGTCAGGTTTTTCTGGAGAAGAAAAGAAAATAAAGGAAAGAAAGAATGGAAGAAAGGAAGGACTCCCTAGCCCTCGGATGCCCTAATAGTGTCGGGGTCGAAAAAACAAGAGTTAACCCAGAGAGGGTTAGATAGTAAAGTTAAAAGAGTGCAAAAACACAAGTAAGTGGAAGAAATGTTTTGCACAGCTTGGGCACCCTTGTGGTCGGCCATCCACATATCCCCTAGATGAGGACCCCTGAGGGCATACACAAAATATAATTATACACAATTTATAATTATTATTATATAAGATTTATGCTGAAAAAGCTATTGAAGAATGGAAAAAAGAAATGTAAGCCGATGGGAATACCACTAGATGATAATTCAACAATATATACACTCCAGTTTGCAGATGACCAATTGATATTGGCTCAAGAATTTGAAGATATAGAATACCTCACTAGAAAATTAATACAAGAAATTAGTTTATGGGGTTTAAAGATCAATATGGATAAATCTAGATATATGACAATAGGGGATCTTCCTCAAGATTTAATACTAGGAAGAAAATTTAGGGACAATTAAATACACTGAAGAATATAAGTTATTTGGGAATTAAAAATTATTGAAGATGGAAAACAAGAAACAGAGATTAGGAAACAGGATCAATATAGGAAAGTATGCTATATCTGCCCTAAATGGAATAGTATGGGACAAACATATCTTCAAAGAAGAAACAAAAAAAAAAAACTATTTTTAATACAATAATCAGAAGCATTATTACCTATGGAGCTGATGTGTGGGCTTTAAATGCACAAATGAAAAAAAAATTACTCGCCACTGAAATGGACTACTGGAGACGTGCTGCAAGAATAAAATCAGAAATTCATATATAAAAGAAAAAATGCAGGTACAATATTCAATATTAGATTTTATAAAGAAGAAACAATTAAATTGGTACGGACACATTAGAAGAATGGGAGAAGGAAGACTACCTAAGATAATCATGGATTGGGAACCACAGGGAAGGAAAAAGAAGGGTAAAGTAAAGTAATCCCACTACAGGCCTCAGGAGGCCCTTCGGGTAGTAGGAGGTTAAGGCTCTCACATTTTCTGGACAATCGGCACTTGATGTCAGCCGGGTTGTCAGCCCTGCGTGACGGCCGCCTTTACTCCCAGAACAAGCGTCTGGTACTCACTTCCATTAGAGGTTGAGTCGACCCCAGGGCCATAGTGCCGCCAGAAGGTTTGGGTCAGTTTAAAAATCCTGACCCCACCGGGACTTGAACCCTCGACCTTCTGGCTTGTAGCGCAGTGCCTTAACCACTACGCTACGGCGTGCCCCCCAAAAAAGAAGGGTAGACCAACTATTACGTGGATTCAGGGAATCAATGAAACTAAGAGGGAATGGGAAATAGAAGAAATATGGATGAACAGACAAGAATGGAAAAATGTGTTGAAACAAATGTGTAGTTAACTGTGAACATGGGTACCGGAAAAATGTATGTTCATTGTAAAAGCCGGAATAATAAAAAAATATAATTATATTTGAAACCAAGGTTAGTTCTGTATAATTGCTACTTATTTCTAAAACATAATAACCTTTTGTAAAGGTCACCCCTCATATTAAAAGATAATGAAAATGGTATATCAACGGCAGATACAGCAGAGAAGGAGTCCTTCGGTGTACCTGACGGAAGAGGCAACTCTACATCTACTGCCTTGTAGATTGACAAACGAGCGGATGGGGTTCGTTAGTCCTGCAAGACAACCCATCTAGGAGAGACAACTCCGAAATAAAATGGGGCAGGCTGAGCTCTGGAGCTGGGTGAAGGCAATTGGCCTAGGGAGGAAACCCCGAATAATAAACCCGCCATGAAAACGGGCTAGCAACCCACTTCAAGGTGTATCTTATACATTGCTCGCAGTCCCAAGGATCAAGACCAATGGACGGGAGAAGAACAAGAGGAAGACCAGCCAAGAGACGGATAGACAGTGAAAGCACATCCAATAATTCTTTCTCCGAGGAGTGATTTTGGAAATAAACAGGATGAAAAGTCTACAAATTAAGTTTAAGAAGAAGAAAATGGTATAATGAAGGTTACATGAAACACGTACTGTATATTACAAACTTAAATTTAAGTTAACCCACTCCACTATTTTGCATTCTGCACAAGAAACTATTACTATGAACTATTCTGAATTTTTATTGAGAAGCTAAAGCTATTCCTATAATACTATATTACTATAATAGTAATAGCTTTAGCTTCTCAATATTAATTTAATAAATAATGCTATAGCTGTGTGGAGTCCCTTCATGTCTTCTTCAGGTAGAAGCCATTCATTGTGTATTTGTGAATGATGATTCATTGCAATTGGATGTAGGACCAGTAGAGTAAGGTAAAGGAAGGATTTCTGCTTGGATGGGAGTGAAGCCTGGATTAGCTCAGTGGTCTGAGCATTAGCACGGAAAGCTAAAGGTTCGGGGTTCGATTCCCGGTTCAGGCAAAAATTTTTCTCTTTACCATTGATTTACAATATTCTGAATTTATTCACCATTTCAGAATTACTACATTACTTATGGTTATGATGAGATGCATAAAGTAGAAATACCATAGCAATTTAGTGAACATATTTTTAAATGAAAACAAAGAGAAAGGAGAAGGTAGAAATCTGGTGCCACCAAGTAGCTTACTTTTGCCAATAAATATCTTAGAATCTCAAAATTATGAGTTCCATAAAATGTATTATAGAATACACACATCATCACTGACAATATAAGATATTGCTCTTTCCTTCAATATCAATATCTTCTTTTTTGTGGCACAGAGGAAATGTAATTGGTTTTCTAGCTAGATAAGTAATTTTTCACAATTTTGGAGAACCTCTCTTTACAATCCCTTCCTCCAAGAATTGTTGTTTTCTAATAGCTTGCATCTAGCAATGAAGTTATTAGCATATCGTCAGCTGGCAATCAAAAGAGTTAAAAAAAAGTGATAAGTGAAAGTACTCTTCAGACAAATAAAGAAACTGGTAAAAAATTCAAGAAATTTACATACCATCCTTCAGTATTTAATAGGACCTATTGTATTCAAAAAATTTTCAGCAAATTTAACATTAAATTAGCACCGAAAAATGATGATAAATTAATCAAAATCAACAAAAATGAAAAGATTGAAGACGGCAACAATCAGGGATTTATCAAATTGATTGTAAACAAAAATATACATAAGAAAAACAAGAAGGAACCTAAATACAAGATTAAAAGAACACCTTAGAAATGTTAAAAATGGAGAAATAGAAAAATCTGCAATAGCTGCACATTCATGGTCAGAAAAACATAGAATTGAATTAAGTTTTTGTGAGAATGGGACCATCTTACCTCAAATTAATGTTGAGTTCTGTTTGAAACTAAGGCCAAATTACTAAAACAGAAAAATCAAATGAACTCACAATTTGGGAGAAAATTTACATTTGCAAGAATAAAAATAAAACCATGAATTTTGAAATTTCCAAAGAAAAAAAAAAATTGATTTGGAAGTTCATTGGTCAGCCAACAGACGGAGCAGACACCAACTTACAGGATGGACAACCACAAAACAACAGTTGGAATGCATCGACAATGTCATGCAAAAGCGACGAAACCTGGTCTATATAAAAATCAAGAAACATGAGGTGAGTCAAAATAACCATCTCATTAATAATTTAATGAAGGCTGATATGCTCGCAAAAAAAGGTACACTCATCCAACAGAGTAAGATCAATTATCTATCTTACAAATCAGTACAACTCTACACCAAAATGAAAATAAAATCCCATATAGCCGAACAAAACAAAATCCAATGTGAAACCAAGATATGGAAGACATTACTAGAACCAGATACAATACCAAACAGCCCCCGATCAATTGCAGTTGCATCATTTTGTCTTGAAACTGGTCATGATTGCTTGGCAGCACATCTACATAGAATTAAGCTACTAGATTCTCCACACTGCATAGTATGCAAGAACACAAATACAATAATGAACAAGGATCACTTGATGTTCTGCGCTGATCTTCAGAAAATAGTTGGAACACCATTCCAAATTGCTGAATATTATTGGGAAGCCTGCAAGCAAATGATGACATATCAAGAGCTTCAGAACATTTGAATACTACTACTACTGACGATTTTATTATTAATTTAACACTTCTCATTGAAGGATAAATTATATTTGAAGAGAAAAATTTTCGCCTAGACCGGGACTCGAACCCGGGACCCTTGGCTTTCCGGGCCAAGTGCTCTACCAACTGAGCTACCGAGGCGAGTTACGATCTAGACGCAAATTTTTCTCTTATGTACGTTGTAATTCCCTCGCGCCAAATGCTTGAAACCATAGCTTCTATCTTTGCAAAAAAAATTTTTCTCTTCAAATATAATTTATCCTTCAATGAGAAGTGTTAAATTAATAATAAAATCGTCAATAGAAGCCCTACTGGCTATAAAGTAGTGTTAAATTCCCAATAAAGGTCTTCTTAACTAAGAAGCCGCCATTTGCAAAGATAGAAGCTATGGTTTCAAGCATTTGGCGCGAGGGAATTACAACGTACATAAGAGAAAAATTTGCGTCTAGATCGTAACTCGCCTCGGTAGCTCAGTTGGTAGAGCACTTGGCCCAGAAAGCCAAGGGTCCCGGGTTCGAGTCCCGGTCTAGGCGAAAATTTTTCTCTTCAAATATAAAAAATACTACTACTACTACTACTTAATAATTTAATATCAGTCTCTAATTTTTTTTTAGAAAATCATATTCCCTCTCCTGATTGAATTGCTTTGTAGCATATAGATGTAGTGTTACACTGTACCACAGTTGGATAAATTAGTAAGCTACAAACCAGGATGTTGGTACTTCCAGTACCAGTGGGGTCAACATTTTTAATCTGACCTGAACTTTATAGCAGCACCATGGCCATGGGATCGACTCAGCCTCTAATGGAAATGAGTACCAGATGCTTGTTTGAGGGTCAAAGACTATTTTGGAGGGCTGACATCTCGTGCCGACTGTTTAGAAAGGTGGGAGCCTTAACCTCCTACTAGCCCAAGAGCCTCCTAAAGCCTGCAGTGGGATCATTTTACTTTACTTTTATAAATAAAAGTCCTGGTTTTTGGTGACTCCATTATGGCAAACCTACTTCTAGGCCTGTCGTACCATGCAGTTATGTCATACACAGTAGAATTAATGTATCTTTGTTCTGACAGTGGGTCTATGTTGCCTGGCAATGCATTCAACTTTGGTAACAGCCAATCACTGAGCAATCACCCCTTACTATCCTGCCCACAAATTTCAAACATTACCTCAAAATCAATGGTAAAGAGAAAAATTTTTGCCTGAACTGGAAATCGAACCCCGAACCTTCAGCTTTCTGTGACCACTGAGTTAATTCAGGCCACATTCCCATCCAAGCATAAATCCTCCCTTTGCCTTACTCTCTTCGCTCCACATTCATTGAATGGCTTCTACATTAAGAAGACATGAAGGAACTCCTCACAACTACAGGATTATTTATAAATTAATATTAAGAAGCTAAAGTTATTACTATGATTGAAATAAGTAAATGAATGTTAACCACTAAATTATTGTAATCAATGCTAAAGAGAATTTACTTATTTCAATCATAGTAATAGCTTTAGCTTCTTAATACAGTAAAAGCTCCTTATTCGAGGGGGAAATGTTCCACAAAAATGTCGCGAATATGGAATGGTTATATTTGAAGAGAAAAATTTTTGCCTAGACCAAAACTTGAACCCGGGACCTTTGGCTTTCTGGGCCAAATGCTCTACCAACTGAGTTACCGAGGCGAGTTGCGATATAGACGCAAATTTTTCTCTTATATACATTGTAATTCCCTCATGCCAAATGCTTTGAAACCTTTGTTTCCATCTTTGCAAATGGTGGCTTCTTAATTAAGAATACATTTATTGGAAATTTAACACTACTTTACAAAGCCAGTAGGGCTTCTATTGAACAATTACAACGTATATAAGAGAAAAATTTGCATCTAGATCGCAATTTGCCTCGGTAGCTCAGTTGGTAGAGCATTTGGCCCACAAAGCCAAAAGTCCCGGGTTCGAGTCTCGATCTAGGCAAAAATTTTTCTCTTCAAATATAATTTATCCTTCAGTGAGAAGTGTTAAATTAATAATAAAAACATCATGGAATGTTTAATTTGTATGGGTATATAGGGGATACTTTCCAAGGGTCCAGAATAAAAAAAAATTATCACAGTAAAATCAATTAATGAGAGATTTTGAACAATTTCTATTAATTATTACTGTTAGGCTTAGGCAAGGGCTTAAAGAAGTTTGTAAATTTTTCCTCTTTTGCTGCTTTTAAAAGATCTTGCCAACGCATGAACGGCCAAGAATATCTGTTATTACTTTAAGCGGCAAAGCTACTTTTTTCCGCTTCGTAACCAATTTTATTTCCTTTTACTCGACATTATAAACTGGCAACAAAGCAGAAGAGACACGTGTTATTCAATCAAAATTATTACAACGAATGACAAGTTGAAACAATAAAATAAGGACTGTGGTGAGGACGGCATTTATTACGGATATAGTGGCGCATGTCCATTTGGTTTGAATCGCTCTTTGTAAAAGTTGCCTTGGCACGTGCCTGAAGTAAAAAAAAAAGTTGCCGATGCATTAATAAAGGATACTAATCCTTTTAATATACCGAATGGATCTGCAAATAAAGAAATTTTTAACCACAAAATAGAGGAACTGTCACAATTTTTTTACCCACAAATAATGAAAACGCAAATAAGGGAACCACAAATAAGGAGCTTTTACTGTATTAATTTAACAACTACCTCAAAATATTTTTAAATGACAACTATGTACTCCTCCTCTAGACTCTAGTTGTCAAAAGTCCTAAAAAACTGTAAATTCCACTGCAGATACATTTGAGATTCACATGAAATTAAAAATTTGTTATGACTAGGGCAAGGCAATTAATGATTTTGCATCTTTTTCTTATGAAGGTTGAAACATTGCTTGCATATATGAAAATGTATGACATTAAAATACGGATTAAATAAAAGCAATTCGTTAGGGCATTTTCTTAACTTCTCTAGAGATAGGTCATTTTTTGGCAATTTTTAGGTCATTTTGAGCATTTTTTACACTTTTCCGGAAGGCTGTGACATTATTTGTGTTTGATTTGAGATTGTTATCATAATTCAGTATTTTTCCTTGTCAATACAATTTCTTGGAATTAAGTAGATGTTTTGCTAACTACTACCCCTATTTTTCAAGGTATGTGCTTAATGAACTTGCCCACTTCTAGGAATTTTATTCAATTGTTTAAAGCTTATGCTAGCTTCTACCCCTATTTTGATTGTTAACTGCAATTCAAAATTGCTGTAAAAGTGCACTGTATGATTGAAATGGATTTTCCGCAGTAAAAAGTACTCTAATATGATTTTTAAATACTTTTCTTTTAATATTTTGATGTTACGTTAAATTTTATGTAATTCAGTAATCAAGAGAGTACTCAATCTAATAAATAGTATTTTTATTGGTAATTCTTAACTTCTTATTCGTCGTTTTTTTATTTTTAATACGAAATAAAGAAATAAGGGAAATTATGGGTGTACAAGAGGAGCTGGACATCATAGACAAGAAAAGATTGCAGTGGTATGGTCATGTCAAACGAATGCCAGAGCAAAGATTGCCAAAAATTGTTATGGAATGGATCCCAATGGAAAGGAGGAAGACCGAAGAAAACTTGGATAGAAGGGGTACAAGCAGCTATGAATATCAGAGGAATGGAGGAAGATCAATGGATGAATAGAGAGGAATGGCGTTTGGTTTCCGGAAGACGGCAGCAGCTGCCATGATACCAGATGATGATGATGGTCATTTTTTGTATTTTTTAGGTCATAAATGCATTTTTTACCAATTCATAGGTCATTAAATGCCTTGCCCTACTTATGACAAATTAAAAATATACAAAATAAACTTACCTTTCTGGCACATTACACCATACTAAACTGGATGGACATGGCTTCTTATCATCTGAATCTCTACTATGAACAAATGATATGGTTGACTGTGCAATAACAGGAGAAGCTATCGAATAATGTTTTGGAAGATTTAAATGTATATCCTCTTCATTAACAGAAACACGATCAATTATAGCTCTTTGTAAAACTGTCTCTGAGAAAGGACATCCACCACCAATAATCACTGATTGAAAATATATAGGTTTATCTATTAAGAGAGACAACAAAGCACCTTGACATCCTACAACATTCCATCTTGCTAGTTTATCACTGCAGGAGAGAGAGAGCGTAGGATCACCGCGTCCAGGCTTTGTCCTTAAAACACCGACCACATGATAGTTAATACCAGGTAAATGTTCATCTTGAACTGATTCTGATGGAAGGCACTTTGCACCTGTTCTATGAACATCACTACAAACAGTAATCATATTACTTTCTTCTAAACAATCCATTTTTACATTTTCACCAACTTTTCTCTTCTTAACATCACTTTCTTTTGGACAACTATAATAAGAACTGAATTTTCTTTTAGTATTTTCTGTATTTTGAGTTTCTTCAGCATTAAATGTAAATCTTACATTAATCTCTTTGCTTTGTAAGCTATCAAAATCTTTTGAAATTAATGTGTAATCTTCGTTTGCATCAAGTTTAGATGCACTATCCCTATCTCCAAATACTGGTTTTTCAGTAATATCAAGAGCTTTTGAATTTAATTCAAGATCTTTATATTCTTCATTGATATCTGAAGCGTCTGTACATGCATAAGAATGCTGTGTATATTTTTTTTCAAAATTTTTTAAACTTAACTTATTATGTTCTTCATTAGAAATCATTTTAGGAATAAGCAAATTTTTTTTATAAAGCGTGTCGACATTATCCAAATTTAATCCAACAATATTTTCATTTGAAGATGAAGTTTTAGAAATATTATGAACATTGTTAAATGATAATTCTGAGTTTTCACTTAAAATAATCTGAGATTCAGCTGCAGTACCCACATCAACTTGCTTCAGACTTATTCCAATATCATCCTCATTTATTAGAACTTTAGGAATAATTGAGGCATCACCACAAGGAGTATGACTTGAGAAGAAATGGAATGTAACATCATCATTCAATATGCATTTACCGTCAGAGAAATTGCTGAACACTTCTGATGATCCCGACTGATAAGTCCTCTGAATCTGATGGTAAAGATAACGAAGAAAGCCTCTCCTTGCCATTATTTCTGCATGGCTATCGTTTAAAATATCACCGACTGAACTCATTTTAGACTTTCCTATGCACTTGGAACCCGTACCTAATGAAACAACTTCCATTGAAGTATTGCAAGAATTATTCTTTTTAAAACCTTCAATTTTCACTACACAAGCCATGAGAGTCCATTCTTTCCCAGTGGCTGGTTTCCCTTTCTTTGGGAGGCTTTCATATTTCTTATAACAAACATCAGCCATTTTATCAGCAAACTCTGAATTCCAGTTGGATCCTGTTGCTTTCTCAATGCAATCTGTACTTGCCATTTTAAAAATATAAACTATCCTTAATCCAAATAAACATAAATACTCTTGATAATGTCAACAAGAAGTAATATATCAGCGAAAGCCTTTTAACGATTAGAAATTGTAAATGTACTATCTAAAGCACTTGATTAGGGTCCCAAGCATATTTTTCTCTCACTGAAAGATTATTGAGTGAGTTGATATCACTGTCTGGAATGTTGAAATCAAGCAAAAAATTTGAAGCTATACGCTCTGGACTAACAGATTTTGGAATAATACCTGAAATAGAAAGAAAAAAAAGAAAGTTTAGTATAATTGCATAATTTAGGTTTGCCACATGCCAATCATAAAACAACCTATAGGATCGCTAGCAGTTAGAAGGAACTGATAATGATATGTAATGAAAATTAATCTTCAAGAAATCTACAAATATGAGATGAGTTGTTAAAATTCTAACTCTCTATTGTTTAAATAACAAGAAAAAATTATTTTTAACAAACAAAATTTATAGGAAGTAAAACTGAGATATTTTATTATAAGTAATGTTACATGTGATTTCCAATTTATTTTTTATTTACAGGATTTGGAAATCAAGAATTGTATTTGTTAGGACTATTTAACAAATAAAATTAAGCTATTTACTAAAAAATCATTATTTAAATAGAGTTACTGGTATTTTAAAATATTCATATATTTAATGTAAATGGCTGTTTGAAAACAAATCAGAAATGTGAGGTTATGTTCATTCACTGCAACTTGATCATATTATTTGTCAAATAGGATCGCAATATTGTAAGAATGCACCCTAGTGGAGAAATAATGAAACACATCAAACTGTATATTATGATCAACATTATAGGTTATTTATTTATTTATTTTTTTTAGTAAACAACTCAGTAAAATCAAGGAATTTGTTCATTATTTGTTATATTCAATGTATTTGTTGGAGAAAAATAATGCTCTGACCTGTACAGAATATTGAAAAGGATGAGCTTTCTTTATTACAAAAGTAGGAGCCGATAAAGAGAAACCGATATAAAGTGAGGTGAAACATGACTGTCATTGGTTGTAAAACAAAATTCATTGAAACATGATCGATCATTGACTATATTTGGGGCATGAGTTAAATAGTCAAAGAAAATGAATTGTTTGTTTACATCTCGTATCATATATTGCTCTCGCAACTGGACTAGTTTCAAAAGTTACCACTCCCACCATCAACTAAAAAAGGACTGTTGTTATAAATAATGATTCGATTTCTTTGAGATCGTTTCCAATTGAAAAAAGGATGCTTCTGATCAACTAAAATTTACAGCGTGGAGAAGATAAAAAAAAATTAATTTATTTGCCTATAAAAGAATTATAGATAAAAAATTTGAAATGGAAACTAAGTATAAGTTAAAAAAAATTAGCAGAGATATCAATTCTAGAAGTTGGTTGCATTGATACTCAGAATACACAACCCAGCATTAAAATAAAATAAGGATATGAAATGTCTTTGGACCTTAATTAGGAAATGGAAGAAGCCAAACTATTAAAACCTACTCAACTTTATTTTCAAATTAACTCAGACTGGGGTTTGAACCCAGGACCTTTCTCACTCTAGGCGAATGCTCTAACCGGGTGAGCTACCTGAGCAAGTTCCAATCTAAATGCAAATTTTTTCTCTTATATACACAGTTAATTCCCGTGCACCAAATGCTATGAAAGCTTTGCTTGTATCTTGCAAATGGTGGCTTCTTTATTAAGAAGACATTTATTTGGGAATTTTACATTACATTATAAAGCCAGTACGGTTTCTTTTGATGTTTTTATTTTTCGTTTCATACATCTCAATGATAGATAAATCATATTTGAAGAAAAAATTATATGCTCAGACTGGGGCTTGAACCCAGGACCTTCCTCACTCTAGGCAAATGCTCTAACAGAGAGAGCTACTTGAGCAAGTTCCAATCTAAACCCAAATGTTTCTCTTATATAAACAGTTAATTCCCATACACCAAATGCTATGAAACCTTTGCTTTTATCTTGCAAATGGCGGCTTCTTTATTAAGAAGACATTTATTTGGGAATTTTACATTACATTATAAAGCCAGTACGGCTTCTTTCAATGTTTTTATTTTTCATTTCATACATCTCAATGATGATAAATCATATTTGAAGAGAAAAATTATACACTCAGACTGGGGCTTGAACCCAGGATCTTTTGCACTCTTTCTCTGTTATATCTTTTCTAACTTGATTTTCCCATCTCATTCTTAGTTTTCCCCTCAGCCTTTTTCCATTACATCTTCTTTTCTAATGTAAGTATATTATATAATGTGAAACTTAATATTATAATTTAATTTTAGTAAATAATCTATCCAAACTTTTATACAGGGTTCTTCATTTATAACCTGACGGGCACACAGCATTTTGCCTGTGCACGGTTGGGTGTGCCACAGCCAGCTTTGCTCCTACATAAACTCCATGCCTAAAGCATGTATTAATATCTTACCTTATAGACACTGGGTCACCTTGTTTTAAACAATGGACACGTTTTAGTTTTAATAATTTATTTGCTCTATGTGCAGAAGACTGAAATTTCCATCTGTTGTGCTAATTTTGGTAATTTTGATGATGTATGTTCAAAACTTGCACCTATTTTGTCTAACTTTTCCTCTGTTAAAACTGTTCGTTTCTCCGACATCCTCATGATATGATCATTTCTTCTGTAGTGGAACAGATGATGATGATGATGATGATAATAATAATATAATCATAACAATAATAATATTAAAGTATAAAATTATGGAATATTTAAATAACTAATAAAGTTGAGGAGACAGACCTTTCAGGTAACTAATAAAATTGAGGAGACAGACCTTTCGTATATTCCATAATTTTATACTTTAATTTTGAATAATACCTCAATGGAACATATCATGAATCTTATAATAATGATAATAATAATATTAATAATAATAATAATAATAGTAATAAATTATATCAGCAATAAGTTAAATAACTTCACAAAAATAACAGGAGTAATAAACAATGTATTTAAATAACAAAGTTAAAGAAAACAAGAATTAAAATACAAATATTACCTTGGTGACTCATCTTCTTCTTTAGTAGGCGACTACAACCTCATTGAAGTTTTGGCCTCCTCAACAATTTTTCTCCATCTAGATCTATCCTGGATACAGACTGGCCAATTTTCAATTCTAATATATCTTTTATAACATCATCCTGCCATTTGTTTTTTGGGCGTCCAGCTGTTCTGGTGCATATTGGTTTCCATTTGTATATTCTTCTTACAAGCTTGTCTTCCTGCATTCTATTTATATGTCCAAACCAGCGCAGTCTTTGAGCTTTAATGTGGATTATTACATTTTTATTTCATATGAGATTATTTAATTCAGAGTTCATTCGTATACACCATGTGCCATCACTTTCTCTAATTGGTTCAAAAATTCTCCGTAAGATCTTCCTTTCAAAGATTAATAGTTTTTGTTTATCAGACTCCTTCAGTACCCATGTTTTACAGCCATAAGTTACAATCGGTCTTATTACTGTATTATACAGTTTAACTTTAGTTAATCTGGAGGCAAGTTTACTTTTGAATAGTATTCTATTTACATAGTAAGCTTTATTGCCCAAAGAAATTCTTTCACCAATTTCTTCCTCTATATAGTTTTTCCATTTACAGTTGAACCAAGATATTTATATGATTTTACTTCTTCTATATTTGTATCATTGATGTTCAGATTACTTATTTTTTCATTTCTTGTTGTAAATTTTAAGTATTTTGTTTTGGAATTATCTATTATTAATCCATATTCAACTGATTTTTCTTTCAGCAAGTGAAAAGTTTCTATTAGTGTTGGTATGTTCCTTGCTGTCATCAATATGTCTACTGCATATACAATACATTCTTTAGATTTGGTACTTATATTATTTCTTAGGTCTAAATTTTCATTGCTGAATCAACTACTATACTAAATAGTGTTGCGGATAAGGGATCTCCTTGTTTAACTCCAGATTCAACTTTAAATTATTTGCTGAGTTTATTATTTATTCTAACTTTAGCTGTTGTGTTTTTTAAGTGTTAATTCAATTAATCTTATCAATTTATTGGGTACCTTATATTGTGACAAACATTCAATAATTTTATTTCTTTGTATGGAGTCAAATACATCAGTGTAATCAATAAACAAATTATATAAATTAATTTTGTATTCATGGCATTTTTCAAATATTTGTCTAATAACAAAAATATTATCTATAGTGGATCTGTTTGGATGGAAACCCACTTGATAATCAGCTAGACTATTTTCCACTATTTCTGAGAGTCCATAATTTAAAATGCATGCAAAAATCTTATATGCTATATTCAAGAATGTAATTGGCCTATAATTTTCACATAGTAGTCTATCTCCTTTTTAAAAATCAGAATTATAATACCTTCATTCCATTGTTCTGGTAATAATTCTTCTTTCCAGATTTTAGTAATCAAATCAAATAATTTTAGTTTTAATGTTCTCTCTCCTTGTTTGATTATTTCAGCAGAGATGTTATCTGAACCAGGAGCTTTATTTGATTTAAGATTATTAATTATATAACAGATTTCATTGTACGTATGATGGTGGCATTACTTCTTGTTGATTATACTCGTTACATTCTTCCTCTCTTAGAGTACATGGTGTTGTTATATCAGTTGGGTTCAACACGTTACAGAAAAAATCTTTCTATCTATCTATAACGAGGTCTATTTCGGTTATAAGATTATCTTCATTATCCTTACAAAAGGTTGGTAGAATTACCTGTCATTGATTAAACTTCTTAAACTATCAAAAAATTTCCTTCTATCATTATTTTTATGATTTTCTTCAATTTTTATAATTTTTTCATTAAGCCATTTTTTCTTTTTCTGTTTCACAATTTCATTAGCTATCTTTCTTTTTTCTTCGCAGAGGTCATTATTGTTTCTAGTTTTGAATTGTAACATTTTCTTTCTAGCATTATTTTTCTCTTGTATGGATAATCTACATTCATCATCCCACCATTCATTTCTAGGGTTTTTTTCTTGTTTTTTGTATTATCTCTTTAGCACATTGGAGTATTTGTAATTTTATACTTTCCCATTCTTCATTTATTGTTTGATTTTCGGGTACTTTCTTTAAATTATCGTGTAGTAGTTTCCTGTATTCTCTCATTTTAAAGGGATTCTGAAGATTTGTTTTATTTCATTTAATTACATCGATTTGCTGTATTAATTTCTTTCTATATATTTTAGGAAGTTTTTGTTTGATTACTACTTTTACTAGATAATGATCAGAGTCAATATTTGGGCCTCTCTTTGACTTTACGTCCTCTATTAAATCCTGTTTGTTATAGTTTATTATCACATGATCTATTTGGCTTGTTACCGAGTGATCTGGTGATACGGTGATACCCACATCCCTTTATGTATCCATTTGTGTTGGAATTGGGTGCTCATTATTTTGAGATTATTAATTATCGTAAATTCACATAACATATGACCATTATTATTTATTTCATTATGTAAGGTTTATTTCCTAGTTATATTACTATATGCTGGTTCTTTCCCTAACTGAGCATTGAAGTCTCCTAAGATTATGGTTGTATCACTTTAAGGCCTTGTTTCGATTATTTTCTGTAAATCTTCATAAAATTGTTCTTTTACTTTAATTTGTTTTCCGTCTGTTGGTGCATATACATTTATTAAGGTTATTTTATTATATTTCCCTTCAATTCATAATTTACAAATTACGAGGGCGGATCGGAAAGTAACGCACAATAATTTTTTTCTGCCTTGGTATTGCAGCTAGAATGTTGAAATTTCACAGAGATATAGTTTGAAGTTTTCACTACAGATGGTATTTTTTTTTTCTCAGGTGCACCTCTTGCGAGAGAAGCTTGAACTATGCAACAAAGATGGCGTGCATGCTACAGTCGTCCACCTGTGAGGGACGGATTGGATCGGAAAGTAACGCACAATAATTTTTTTTTAAAAAGTTTAATAGTAAAAAAAAGGAAAAAAATCACAAATGAACTTACATCTTTTACCTACTTTTCAACAGTCACCAACTTTCTCAACACATTTTTCCCATCGTGTTACCAGTTTCAATATGCCCTGTTCGTAGAAGTCCGTTTGGTTGGAGTGTAGCCATCTGTGCACTGCTGATGCCTGCTTTGTTTCGGGCGTGTTGTGGTACGCCCACGACTCATTACCTGTGACGATTCCTTCCAGAAAGTCATGTCCTTGTGCGGTGTACCGCGTTAAGTGGTCCAAGCTTGCCATCATTCGCTGGCCCTTGTGGTCGTCTGTCAGGTTCTTAGGCACCCAGCGAGCACTAACGGTCCATACAATCATCCCCATACACGCCATGCATGTCCCTGTGAATTTCACTGGGTTTATGCCCTTTGGCCCACAAAAATCGAACAACACTTCTCTGTTCCTCACAGGTGGACGACTGTAGCATGCGCGCCATCTTTGTTGCATAGTTCAAGCTTCTCTCGCAAGAGGTGCACCTGAGAAAAAAATACCATCTGTAGTGAAAACTTCAAACTATATCTCTGTGAAATTTCAACAATCTAGCTGCAATACCAAGGCAGAAAAAAATTATTGTGCGTTACTTTCCGATCCGCCCTCGTATTTCATTGCAGGGAGAGAAATTTATTACATGTTTTAGTATTTGTTTTTTTACATATAAATCCAGTACCAGCCTGGCCTGATTTAGAAGCATGTCTGCTAAAAAATATAGAAAAGTCTTTCTTAGTTATGCTACCATTATCACTCCATCTAGTCTCTTGGACTGCTATAATATATAAATTAGTTTTGTTGAGTTGTTCTGTCAGTTCTTGAATTTTCCCGGGTTGAAGGAGAGTTAACATTCCAGGTACCAATACACAATTTATTCACATTCCGTTGTCCTCTGCGTGAGTCTATATCCAGTAATCCATCCGATTACATTATGTTGAGGTTCTTTAGCCAGTAATTGTTTTTACGGAGTTAGGGAGCTGGCCTAACATCCAACCTCCAACCTGGAGGGCCAGGTCATTTGAATTTGGAGTTTCCGTCCCCTAGATCAGTTGCTTTTACTACAGCTCTTGAGTCCGATCTACCCATGAGGAACTTCATCCACCAGCTGTGCCATTCGGAAGGACTCCTTCCCCGCCAAAGCTGTCGTTGAATCCCTCTTCTGGAGTATTTCTTTGTCTGGTCCCTCACCTTTGACCTGTCCGACAAGGGAGATCCTACCAGCAGCTATGCTACCATCGGCATAGCTCTCAGGATCATTGGGACTCACAAGCTCCACCACCAACTTCAAGGTCCTCTACTCCCTACGTGGAGCTTGGTGACTCATACTCTTCTATATATCATGGATTATCAAAGTACCTCAATTTTTATGTAGGGGCAAAGCCAGCAATGACACACCCAACCGCACACAGGAAAAACACCATTTTGCCCGTTAGCGTTCGATAACATGAAGAAAAATTTGGATAAGACTTTAAAAGGGAAAAAAAGAAAAAATATATTGATGATAATAACTAATTTAATGAAAATAAAAAAAAAAAAAGAAAAAATTGATTAACAAAAAGGTACAGGAAAAATATGGAGGCAGGAGTAAATTGAAAAATATAGAAATAATAAACTTTTGTTAATTTTTGGAGGTAGAATTGTCGTAAGAATACTTCTGAAACATCTCTCATTAGCAAATCAATAAAATAAACACCTCATAGTGGTTCCTCCCATGTAATTTTGATTACAGTACAAGTCAAACTTTAGCATGAGTTAAGGCCAAGTTCTTCTCAATCTTATGTTCAGGAAAGAAGTCCTGCTCGAAATGACATTGTAATAATGGCATTTGTTTAATTCTTTTAGACGAAGCAATATTCAGGATTTTTACATCCTGAAAAATTCCACCACATATTTTTTTTTTACGTTGAACCAACACCCTCAAATACCAGTAGTGAACATGATGGGACTAGAACTCTTTTGTAGGTATGTGCAAAAAGCTATATAAATTAAATTTATTAGAATTTTTTTAAAAGATAGTTTCTGAATGTTTAATAACACTGGTCAACAAGTGGTTTTGTGGCCCTGGATATAAGATTAATTTCAGATATATTTATGCTCACAATTCATGAAACTATCAGCGATTTTGGAAGATTTGCTCTGGTTTTTTAAATCTTTATTTTCATTTTACACTACAAAAATCGGAAAATATATAACATATATTTATAATGTCAATTGTTTTTTGAAAAATTAGTATACACCGACATAAATAGAAAGAAAAATCTTGAAAACCCAGGTTATACTTAGGTGAAACGCCTTTCATAAGATTTTTTCTATAATTTTTAGGGAACAATCTCTTTCTAAAGACCAGCAGTAATCCGCCATCATGTGACAGTCCCATCTATCCTGATACCTTTCCTCCATTACTTTTAGATCCTGGTGAAAGCACTCTCCCTGTTCGTCACTATAATTTCCTAAATTATCCAGAAATCCATCCAAGTGACTGTGGAGAAAGTGTAACTTTATACTCATACTAGCTCCCAGAATTTTGAAGCTTGTCAACATATTTTATTTATAATTTGGTGCTTTATAGCAAATTTTCTACTACCAATACAAAACCCTTCCAAGCTTCACTTTCCGGAACAGTCATAACTTTGATAAAATTTGCATCTCAATTGCCGAATTTGAGGACCATCAAATATTCTGCCTTTTAACTTTTCCATACTGAGCTTAGCAAATTTTCTACAAATGTATTTGAAACATTCTCCTTCCTTGTCCAATGCTTTGACGAATTGTTTTATCACATCCAGATGCATGTTGTGAGTACTTTAATTTTGTCAAATAACTAGATCATGGCCTATGTGTGGAGTGAGGGGTGCAAGAGTGGAGATCACGTGACGTTTGTATGCATGATAAAAATGCGCAGAAATCAAATCATGACTGGAAACATAAATTTTATTAGTAACAAGCCATTTACTGTTTAAGATATAAGATATGCAAAAATTATAAAAACTAGAGCACATTCAGCACTTTCATGAATATATTCGTAAACTGTGCACTTGAAAACATAGAAATTCGCTGAGATATACAGGGCAACAAAAAAGTTTTTTTTGTAGAGCTGTATAATTCTCCAAACAGCTGGAAACTTTAATCATGAAATTAAAGACTGTTAAAAGTGTTTTTATTATTCATTTTTATACATCTCAATGATGGATAAATCATATTTGAAGAAAAAAATATACGCTCAGACTGGGGCTTGAACCCAGGACCTATGGCTTTTAGGTGAATACTCTACCAACTGAGCTATGTGGGCAAATTCTACTCTAAATGCAAATTTTTCTCTAATGTACTATGTTAATTCCCGCATACCAAATATAAATAAATATACGAGGGTAGGGGCATAAGTCATGGCAACTATTTTTTTTTGTGAGAATTTGAGCGTGGGTTTTAATCTAAAATACACATATGAAAGAACACGAGATAAAAGAAATTTAACAACACGCCAACATTTTGCTCCTCATGTTTATTAAGGTAATTGTCATATCAATACAGTTTTCATGTTCCAGAATCAATACATCATATCTTTTTATTTTTTTCACTGTTTTTTTTTTACTCTCTTCCTCACTCATTAGCTCACTCTCTCTCATTCTACAGGCCCTCAAAGTAGTCTCCTGCAACGTTCATATCATGCTGCCAAAGATGTCGGAGGCGCCGAATACCATCTGCTTCACCATTTTCTTCATCATGTGTGAATCTGGTCATGTGCTGTTAAACAGCATTTGTAATAAAAATTAAATGAATCATGATTTCTTCTTACCTCATACTTCTATGTTTTTTTAAACACAGCACTGCAGTATCGGCGACCCATTGTCACCATCGTCAGCTGTTTTCATGACTGTACTTCTGTTCAAAAAAATGTTTATTAAAGCTTTCCAAAAGATTTAAATTTAACAAACTTTTGTCTGCCATTTTGAATGTTGTCGTCCTTGAGCAATCATGATTTATTCCCGTGACTTGACTTGTCTGTTAAATTTAAATAAATATATATTTAATATATAAAAGCATTTGTAATGTCCATTTGTGTCCCAAACCGTAAAAAAATGAGAGTGAAAATATAAAAAAGGTGAGATGTAATGATTCTGGACATCAAACTGTATTGATATGACAATTACCTTAATAAACATGAGGAGCAAATGTTGGCGTGTTGTTAAATTCCTTAAATTTTGTTTATCTCTTCTTCTTTCATATGTACATTTTAGATTTTTCACCCACACTCAAATTCTCACACAAGAAAAAATAGTTGCTATATATATATATATATATATATATATATGGTTGGTTGGTATCTAATGTCGAGCACTTGATAATGAAATCATTCGCTCTCTTGTACTCCAATATTTAGCAGAAAGGCTGGTCTCTTCTACAAAAGCTGGGCAATGGAGGAGATGGTTTCTTTCTGTATCTTCATTTAAATTGCAAAAAGGGAATTTAGGTGAATCTGTTATGCCAAGTCTGTGTAGGTGTTCATTCAGGCAGTCATGTCCCACAAAAAAAAAAAATAGTTGCTATATATATATATATATATATATATATATATGGTTGGTTGGTATCTAATGTCGAGCACTTCATATTGAAATCATTTGCTCTCTTGTACTCCAATATTTAGCAGAAAGGCTGGTCTCTTCTATAAAAGCTGGGCAATGGAGGAGATGGTTTCTTTCTGCATCTTCATTTAAATTGCAAAAAGGGAATTTAGGTGAATCTGTTATGCCAAGTCTGTGTAGGTGTTCATTCAGGCAGTCATGTCCCATTAGCAATCTGAATATTGCTACTGCAGATTTTCTTTGTAATGTAGTAATATATATATAAATAAAAATATGACTGTTACGTGTTTACTTGCAAGTAAAAGAAACTATAACTTTATAACCAACATTATTATATTATATTTAAAAAAAAATGAGAAACTATACTAACCTATACCCTGTTGTAGTGCCCACCGAAGTAATAGCTGTGCAGGAGTCTTGCTAAGCTTTTTAGCAATTGAAACTACAGTAGGATCTTCCAAAAGAAGTTTATCAGATGATCCACCTAGTGAGCAATAAGCCTGTACAAGAATACCTTGCTCTTGGCAAAATTTCAATAGCTCAGGCTGTGGATAATGAGGATGATACTCCACCTTAAATAAAAAATACTACGATGTTAATATCATTCGTTTTTAAACATCTTAATGATGGACAAATATAAAAAATACTACATTTAATAAAAATCAAATGAATCGTGAATTCTTCTTACCTCATATATCTATGTTTTTTAACCCAGAACTGCAGTAATTATGCCGGTAATTTTCTAAACTGCCATCTGGTGTACTTTTGAAGAACTTTGTAATCAAATTAGGTTCGACTGGAAACTCAAAGTTCATGGTTCTAGTATGTTTTTTTTTTAATGTATATCTTTTCCCAAACTGTTGATTCCAAAGGTTTAGATAGATGTTTCAAAAGTTTTGCTTCTTTTTCAATTCTATGATTCTCTAATAAACAATGTGCTGCTATTGCTGATTTTTCAATTTCACCATTTTTTGTGTTTCTAAAGTGTTCTTTTTTTCTCTTATCAATCGGTAATCTCAGTTTTTTATTTATCTTGAATAAGTCAACATTAATAGTTTATATGATTATGTGGAAAAAAAAAAGCGACATTCTTGAACCACTGATTCTACACTTATGGTAAAAAAAATATTCAGAACACAGGAATAGATGAGCAGAAGGTTATTTTAAACTTTTGAAAACAGAAAAAACAATATGGTTTTGGTAGTCTTGGAAGAATGTTTTGTGTATACTAACCAAAAGAAAGCACAACACAAAAAATGTCCAAAATAGCTGGAATTAAAGACAAAATAGGTCCAACAAATTGTGAAAATGGAAATCCCATTTTAACAAACACGATATGATATATGCAAAAAGTTTGTCCATGAGAGTAACTTTAGCAATAAAAGTGGGGGATTATTTAATTAATTACCTTTTTAACCTTAGTTTTCTTGTAATCAATAGTAAAGAGAAACATTTTTGCCTGAACCAGGAATCGAACCTCGAACCTTCAGCTTTCCATGCTGATGCTCTGACCACTGACCTAATTCAGGCTTTATTCCCATCCAGGCATAAATCCTCCCTTTACCTTACTCTTTTGGTCCCACATTCAAATGCAATGAAAAGTACACAATGAATGGTTTCTACATTAAGAAACATGAAGGGATTCCACATAGCTATAGCATTATTTATTAAATTAATATTAAGAAGCTAAAGCTGTTATTATGATTGAAATAAGTAAATTAATATACACAACTAAATTATTGTAATCAATGGTAAAGAGAAAATTTTTTGCCTGAACTGGGAATCAAACCCCGAACCTTCAGCTTTCCGTGCTGATTCTCTGACCACTGAGCTAATTCAGGCTTCATTTCCATCTAAGCATAAATCCTCCCTGTACCTTACTTCTCCTGAAAATGTCCTTTAATGTACCAACTTCGGGCACATTTTAAGCACCAGCAAATGATTATGGTTATTTAAAGTTGTATCAATAGTTTATATTCAAATGAATGAATAGAACATACATAAGAAAGAAGAAGAAGAACAACAACAAGGTTAAACATCTATACCTGGTTAACTGCTGGTACAACACTCCCGCTGTTACTAAGAAGTTCTTTCAAATGCTTGATTGTGTAATTTGATACACCAATTGCTTTCAGAATTCCTTTTTTATGTAAAGAAACCAATTCCTGCCATGTTTCCGCACGTAACACAGCATTTTGAGGACTTATCACAGGCAATCTTGCAACCAGGCCAGTGAATTAAATACAAGTCCAAATATGAAGTTCCAAGTTTCTCCAGAGATTCATGAACAGCTTTTGTAGTTTTACCTTTACCATGCTCACTTGGATCTAATTAAAAAAAAACATATAATGAAACGAAAGTGAATTTCTCACAAAGTGCATCTAAGAAAACAGAAAACCTTAGAAAGTCCAACTGTTTTGTGATTTGTTAAAAAATGACCTGCAAATAAATGTGTGTATATTTCAATGCTACTCATTAAATTTTGTGTGTTTTGGGGTCCATGCTAGGCATGTAGATGATGATAACAAAGCATACTTTCAATTTACATGCCATTTTGACAAACCGCATTATATAAGTGATAGGTATTCATATTACAGAGAGTTTAATGCCTGTGCATACTATAAATATGTTGTGTATGGGATGATGATGATGAAGAAGAAGAAGAGAAAGGGAGAAAGTGAAACCTATTGCTAGTAAATTAGCCTAATCCTACTGAAAAGCACCAAAGGAGACCACCAAGACTTAATGTCTCCATCTAATGTCCGAATTATAGTCAACAATATCACGTGTCATTTCAACATATACTGTGAAGGAGTTCGGAATTTAATCCAGGCATCTAAAGTACATTCTAGTGATTAAAAGTTGTACACCATCACTTCCTCCCCTAGCTCTGAGATTGAAATTTTCTTCTTCTTCTTTTTCCTTTCATGTGATAGATCTAGGGGTCTATTAGGGTCTCAATCCAACGTTTGAAGGGTCTGCCAAAGATCTCTTGCCTGGTGGCTGGTAATTTAAGATTTGACATGGTATTCTTGTTCTGCTCATTCTTCTTACGTGAGATTTCCAGTTGTTTCTATATTTCTGTACATATTCCATTATTGATTCTGTTTGTAATTCTTTGAGAATCTCAGAATTCCTTTTATGGTCTGTTCTTGAGTAACCTGCAGTGCGTCTCATAAATTTCATTTCTGCCGCAGTTAGTCTTTGTTCATCTACAATGCAAATTGCCAGGCCTCACTGCCGTAACATAATATGGGTCTGGCCAGTGTTTTATAAATTCTAGTTCATGTGTGTTGCTGTACTGTGTTTGGCTTGAATATATATTTTAATTCCTGCTACTTTGTTAATTTTATAAATTTTTGACTAAAATCTTTTTCCTCTTCGTATGTAACTTGGTATCCGAGGTAGTTAAATGTGTTAGTTTGTTCTAATATTTTATTATTAACCCATCAGCGTGGATGGATTTAAATCCCCTGCGGGAGGATTTCTTGGAATGACATTTAAATTTGTAAGTTAGAAAACAAAATTTCGTAAAAGTTAAGCATCTCGTTTGATATTTAAAATATCTAAATGGGAATTTGAACCTATATTCAGTTAAATGTGATACTAATTACAATAATTTCATTCAAACTACAGTAATATAAATCAAATTTACAATACATTAGAAATTAAGTTAGTGGAGATTAATTTGAAGGACCCCTCCACACATAATCCAGCTTCACAGCCAGAGCATCTAAACACTGTATCTTTCTGTTTATTTTTTTATAACACATGACACATCTATTGTTAGCCTGGGCTTTATTTCCTCTCGGAGGCATTCTTTCCAGAAAATGCCTTGTAACTAATATCGGTACAGTATTGCCAGTTGAATAACATCCTTGAACCTTTCTTTTTACTCCACCCCCATACTGCTAAACTAACGCTTCTGCAAGGTCAATGAGAAACATATTTTGCAGTGAATTCTCTCCACAGATAATCATGATGTTCAATTAGCAACGTTTTGCATGCGCAAACACTTAAAGAAACTTCTGCTAGGCAGTGGAGATATCTGTGAAATCAGGAAGACCAAAATTCACAATTAATTTGAAAATATATTTTAAGAAATGGATGTTTACTCCATTTTGTTAGGTTCTGATAGGACAAGTTAGTGTACATCAAATTAGTTTACACTTCATTACATAATATGCATGTAATTTATTTTGTTATGTTAAGGAGAAGTTGGTGTACATCCATTTCTTATCAACATGTTTGGGAATTTATTGCAAAGGTTGATCATAGTGGTTTCACACATGAGTCTGCCATCTAGCGGAAATTCCTTTAAGCGTTTGTGTATGTGCACTATGATTCTGTAGAACTTAAAAAATTATTGGTCGAGGTAATCTAAACTTTTTCTATATCAATTGTCAGAATTTTAGATTTCAAATAAATTATTTCCATTTATAACGTCAGATTAATTTAAATTAGGCATAATTGAAAATCAAACTATTTACATTACCCAATTTTGTGGTTAAAAATATATCTTCTCTCTTCAGATTGTATTTTGGTAATAAAGATTTGAAAGCAAGTCCTATTGCTTCTTCATTACGATAAACAGCTGCTGTATCTGCAAGAGAACACAAATACAATGAACACACAGAAAATTGACCTTCATTTTAAAGTATAACTGACATTAACATCAACTGTAAACTTACCAAAAGACCTATATCCAGCTCTGAGAGCAGCTTCAATAACTCGATAAATCACACTTTGGCCATGAACTCTATATGTTCCCACTAAAAATAAAAAAAAAATGTATTACATGGTAAAACATTCAAATAGATAGCAAACTTAACTTTTAAGTTTGTGGATTCACTTCTACATTTCACCATAACTATTTACATAGTCAAGTTATTCCATTTCTTACATCCAACCATTGGCATTTTCTGCCCAGTGTTCAAAGTGAAGAACTGAGTTTGTACTGCCATTGTGTTCAAATAGTTCAATCTGGAAATAGAAATTAATTTCCATTTAACACATACTTATGGCACAAGTGGCAAAAAGGAAAAGAAAAACAAAATATGTATTCAACAACTTTACTCGCATGAAAATCCATAAATTTCCATAGAAAGCTTTTTTAATAACGGAATATAGGCGATATAAGATAATTTTCTTAGTAAGTTTCAATCGATTATTCCATTCCCTAATGATTTTTCTGTCTCTCTAGCATAGTCTGTATAAAAAATAAACTTAATTATGTTCTATTCTATAGTAATTCTGCTTGAGGGCAGGTCTTTCACTGCAATCACAGCATTTTTTATTTATGCTTTGCAGCTTTACTAGGGAATTATAGGTGTGGTAACTTCCCGTTGCTTTCCACACCGGTGAAGGATGATGACAGGATAATTTGCCCTAAGCTTCCTGACATTTGTCTTACAGGTGTGGGAAAACCCTGAATAAAAAACTTCACCCAGAAATCTGCCCGACCGAGAATCGAATCTGGGCCCGTTGCGTGACAAGGCAGCACGCTACGTCGAGACCACATTGGCGGATCTTATTTATGTAATGTCGATTTTTCAGCAATTTAACCCTAAAAACCTAGTTGGTTGCAGTACATAAAGTACCCTTTAATTAAGGTTAGATACTGAGATTAGTATTTTTTTAACTACGAATATATTAAAAGTTACGCAATTTCATCAATAAGCTTCGGAGCCATTAATATATACGTTTATATATATTTTAACATAACATTAGATTCATTACTTACCACATATTTACGAAACCACAATCAGTTGACACACTTCACGGCCATCTTGCTGGTTTCGATACAGTTGAAAATATCGACCTTATGCACAAAGTCGATAATTGAAATCCAATCTGGCAAAAAAAAAAAAAGAAGAAAGAGAGATTTCCAATGCCGCCACCATGAACTAATGACACTACCTTACTACTCTACACCAACATAAAATATTTCCCTAAATGCGTGTTTCACGAAAAAAAAAAGTACAATCGTCGACAATGGAAATAAAGGTCCTTGCATATTATTACTTAAAAATAAGTCGTATCATAACAGCTCTTAAAAACCAAATCTGACTACAGTTTCTGTCACTGACAACTAACACACTAGCACTATCGAACCCGTAGGTTCATGGCCACGCGGACATAAGCTCTCCATATATCCCTATCCTGAGCCAATGTTTTCCAATCATCTCCTGTATAATTTACTTCCCTCAAACACAGTTAATGTTATTCTCCTACCTCATTCTTTGTCTACCAACTGGGCATTTTCCCTCTGGTTTTCCTACAAGAAGCTTCCATGCATGTCTTTCATTCCCCATCCGTGCTACATATCCTGCCCATCACAGTCTGTGAGACTTAACTGTTCTCATTATATCTGGCTTCCTATAAAGACCATATAATTCGCTGTTATGCAGTCTTCTCCATTCACCTGCCTGTTCATCTCTCTTTGGTCCAAAAATTTTCCTAAGAACTTTATTCTCAAATACTCGTAATATCCTTTCCTCCCTTAAAGTAAGAGTCCATGTTTCGCATCCATATAATATAACTGGTAGAATAATAGTTTTATATATTTTCAGTTTAACGTTTTTTGAAAGGAGATGGGAAGTCAAGAGTCTCTGTAATGCATACTAACATGCATTTGCAGAATTGAGCCTATGTTTAATTTCCTTGTGCATCTCATTCAATTGCAATGAATCATCATTCACAAATACACAAATGAATGGCTTCTACCTGAAGAAGACATGAAGGGACTCCACACAGCTATAGCATTATTTATTAAATTAATATTGTGAAGCTAAAGCTATTACTATGATAGAAATAAGTAAATTAATTAACACATTAAATTATTGTAAATCAATGGTAAAGAGAAAAATTGCAATTGAATGTGGGACCAATAGAGTAAGGTAAAGGAAGGATTTCTGCTTGGATGGGAATGAAGCCTGGATTAGCTAAGTGGTCTGAGCATTAGCATGGAAAGCTAAAGGTTTGGGGTTCGATTCCCGGTTCAGGCAAAAATTTTTCTCTTTACCATTGATTTGAAAAGATTGTATTAGATTGAAATCTTCAAGTAAATAGAGTAAAAGTAAGTCTAAAACAAATGGAGAACATTTTGTTAAAATCACAAATGAAGGGAAAATGAAATGGAGATGAAAGGTAGTCACAAGAATAGAACGCAATTGAATTGGTACATAAGAAAATAAATAAATTTAAAATACAAAATTAATTAATGAAAGCACACTTATAAAACAAATAGAAAAAATAAAATTCAAGAAATTCACTTACCATCCATTGAAACACTACAAGTTACAAGAATTTTTTTAAAAGTTTAACATAAGATTGACACCAAAGAATGAATACAGTTTTAATGGGATAATTAAAACCAATAAAAATGAAAAAAAAATTGAAGAAGGAAAAAAATCAGGAATTTATCAGATCAAATGCAGGGATTGTGACAAAATTTATATAGGGGGAAAAAAAAGAAAGAAAAAAGAAAGAAATTTGAAAACAAGGGTGAAAGAACATGTTAAAAATGTAAAAATGGAGAAGTGGAAAAGTCAGTAGTAGCTGCTCATGTTTGGTCCAAGAAACATCTAATTGAATCAAAAGATAGTCTAATTAAACAAACAGATAAACAAAAGGAACTCACAGTTTGGGAAAAAATCCGCATTCAGAAAAACAAAGAAAAAATTATGAAATTCGAAATTCCCGCAATCCTGAAGTTTATAGGTCCACCAACAGAGTGAAGAAAAAGTGGTTTTCTGATCGACATAATATCAGTCGTCAAGATGGTACTGAAGATGGGACTGCTATGGTCTTGAAATCACAATTTACTTAGAAGATTAGTATGAGGAGAGGTATGAAACATTTGCTTTGAAACTTAACATAATAGTGATTTATTCCTATAAAAGTTCAAGTAATTGAGTTGCTTTGTCGATCCTCTATGGACCTGCGAAGAGATAAGGGACATGTTTTTTCTTTTATAGTTAGCTGTACATAGAAAATTTTCCAGACATATAAAAAAACTGTTATTAATTGATAAAATATCTCATAAAATACAAACAATTGGAAAAAAACATGTAAAACAATTAAGATTTCAATTTAGATATAATCAAATTCAAATTCTAACTTCATTAAAATAGCCCTCAATTAAAAGACTAATGATTATGCTACCTTTGCATAGTCAAAATACCAAGGCCATTTAATTAAATCATTGGGCATGGAGATTAAAAGAATCCAAGAAGGTTTTAGAATTGATGTCATTGAAAAGGAGACAAAGAGATATACTTCAACACACATGGTCGCAGGAAATTATGAAAGAAAAAGAACAGTAGGAAGAATGAGAATAAGACTGTAAACATTTGACTCAGGAATATTTTTTATAAATTTATAAATATTTTTAATAATAGTTAACTGATAAGTAAAATATAATGAAAATATCTGTGTTACAGTGTTACAGATTCTTTTAAGAGTAAAGTAAAGTAAAGTGATCCCACGACAGGCCTCAGGAAGCCCTTGAGGTAGTAGGAGGTTAAGGCTCCCACTTTTTCTAGACAATCGGCACTTGATATTCAGCCGGGTTGTCAGCCCTGCATGACGGCCGCCTTTACCCCAGAACAAGCGTCTGTACTCATTTCCGTTAGGGCTGAGTCGACCCCAGGACCATAGTGCTGCCAGATGGTTTGGGTCAGTTTAAAAATCCTGACCTCACGGGCTCGAACCCTCGACCTTCCGGCTTGTACCGCAATACCTTGACCACTATGCTACGGCACATAGTAAGTTAAATTCTGCATGTAACTGCAGAAATTTATAAAACTGTGAAGAGAAGATCAGGAAAGATAAGTAAAAGAGATTTCATGCTGTAAAATGAATCAATGGTACAGATTTAGTGGAAATTCTGCATTCTTACATAGAAGAAAAAAATTAGTTGCATAATCTTAACTGCTTGCATTTACTTTTTCCATTGTGTTACGAAGGCCACTTGCTCTCTGAAAATCTGAAAATTAGGCCTGCTGATACATATTTTGCTACCTGATTTTCTAATGTAATCTTTTTTTTATCAACAACTTTTCTTCATTCCTCTCAACATGTCCAACCCATCTTACCCTGTAGCTTTTAAGTTCCCCTATGATTTATGTTTTCCCATAAAATTTATACAATTCACTATTATTTTGGATTCCCCATATATCTCTAACTTTGGTCCATATATTCATCGCAATTAAGAAAAGATAAATATGCAAAATATGATATAAAATAATTGGATGCTAATCAGCCTTGTGTTTTTGTGGTCAGAGCTTCTCATTCATGAGGCTCGGGTTTACTTCCCAGTCACATCATAGGAATTTTTTCTTAAAGGAAATTATTCCTGTGATAACCCAGGATCTGGAATTTAATTAATTTAGGTTTAAAGTTTTTCCTGATGCTTCATTATAATTTATCACCCATCATACCATTGGGGTAATGTAACTCCGTCTTCCAGATGGCCCAATCTCAGATGTGGGTCATAATTTTGCTAATGTCAGGAGAGAAAACTAGAAATGATGTAAAGACAATCTGATTGAAAAAAAAGTAACTTTAAGCATAAAAGTTCAAAATGCCAAAATGAAGCATTTGGAGGTAAGCAAATGTTGCTATAAGAGTACTGAAACTATGTATATGATGCAGCCAAAGTAACATCCAAATATCCCATTTATGAAAAACAAGTGGATGTGACCTCTTTCTTACATAAATTTTCTACACACATTATATCATTCTATGTAATAATTTTATTTTTAAGGATTTTGGCATTTTGCACCCTTTTACTTTAAGGTTTCTAATATGCTTAGATGCACAAGGATCATGAAAAATAGTAATGCTTAATTAAAAATTACATAATTTATTTGGCATATATGCAGGATATAGGAAAACTACTGTACGAATGTTAGTAGATAATAGTAATGAACATTTTTCTAATTTTAATAAAGATTGCAATGGGAAGAAAAACAATGAGGTAATTTACAATTTTTATATGAATCAGAGAAATTTTAATATATCACTTCATAAAACTCCATGATTTTCACAGGACTAGTTCCAAGAGCCATTATTGTTATCCTCAGCCAAAACTCCAACTGTTGAAATTTTGCCGTTACCATCACCTTCCAAGCTGCCATTTGGTGCCAATTTTATGAACTCTGAGATTAAATTTTGCTTGCAAGGAACTTAAAAAAATCATATATCTATATTTAATCATATTGCACATAAACATGCAATATTCAACAGTCTAATATATGGATTAAAAAAAAACATTCCATTAAGTGTAGACAATTTTAAGAAAGAATACAATCACAGTTTTAACATAGCTAGATGAAGGGCTTTGGAAAGAAGATAATAAATAAGTTAAAGAAATTCAAACAACAAAAAAAAAAGACATAAAAATACACCATCCTACAATCTGATCCAAGTAAGGAAAACAATTCAAGAAAATTACTTACTATCCTGAAACACACATTAAATCTATAAAAATATTTGACAAATTCAATATTACATTGGCACCAATAAACAAATTTAGCCTGGGTAATCTTCTTGTAACTAATAAAAAGGTTAATACCCCAGAGAATAAAAATCTGGAATCTAACAAGTTAATTGCAATGACTGTAGTAAAGTAGATATAGGAAAATCTAACAAGAATTTAGATACAAAAGAACACTTTAAAAATATAAAAAATGCCGAAATTTAAAAATCGGTAATTGCAACTCATAGTTTGCTAGAGAATCATAAAATTGAAAAGAAACTAAACTTTTAAAACATTTAGAGAAACCCTTGGAATCACAGTTTGGAAATGATAATATTCAGAAGAACAAATATAGATCCATGAATTTTGAAGTTCCCGGCAAGCAAAATTTAATCTCCAAGTTCATAAAATTGGTACTAGATGACAATTGGAAGTGATGGTAATGGCAGAATTTAAAAAGGTTGGAGTTTTGGCTGAGGATAGGAGCAATGGCTCCTGAAACTGGTCCTATGAAAATCATGGAGTTTTATGATGTGATATAAAAAAAATGATTTTAGGAAGTGGTATTTTGAGGTCATTTCAACTAAATTATTTTTAGTCTGATCATCTTACCTCAATATTAATGTTGATTTATTCTTGAACATGTTTCGATTATATCATAATCAAAACATGTTCAAGAACAAATCAACATTAATATTGAGGTAAGATGATCAGACTAAAAATAATTTAATAAAAAAATTCTCTGATTTATTACATAATTTTTTTTTAGTTTTAACATCTGAAGCCTTAAGTTAATGATGATAAATTTCAAAGTTTTCAATTTTTTTTTTCTCTATCTTAATTACCAAACTTATAATCATAATATCAAATTTGCAATTTTGAAAATTATCTTGGGATAAAAGACGCCATTATCTCTTCCTTCCAAGGAGAACACATATTACTTCCTGCACTGCATTTAATGAATTAATTAATATTATCAATAAAAAATGATAATTTACAGCAGATTACTGTATGAATGCTTTAACATTAACATATTTTGCTAATAAAAATAAATGTGATGAAATGAACTTACAGCTTTCTTAAGCATTGAAAATGGTGTTTCTGATTGCAGAACATATTTTGCATGTACACAAGTTATATCCCAAACAGACCATGTGAGTATATTCAAATTTCAGTCTTCAGTTTATATATGTGTGAGTGCAGAAAATAACTGCACAGAACACATTGACACATTCAGAAAATGAAACACACAAAATCCAAAGTTCAAATAGTTATTCTTTCTTTGGCACTAAATCACTTATCCAATCCAAATAGGGCGGATTTCCATTTTCAATCTGAAACAAAATGGAGAAGATGTAAGAATTGGCAAATTGAAACTTAATAAAGCAACTCATTTTAACTTGTGATTAAATTAAAATGTTTCATACCTCTCCTCATATCCAGTCTTCCCAACAGAGGGAAGAAGCAGTAGTTCTTCTGATCGACATATCAGTCATCAAGATAGTACTGAAGGTGAAGCTGCAAAGGCTTTGAAATTGCAATCTACTTAGAAGACTGGATATGAGGAGACGTATGAGACATTTTATTTTAATCATAAATTAAACCTCCTGAAAAAGTTCATTTCAACTTAACAATATTTGAAAAATAGATGGTGGGTTATATTTACACAATTAAAGAAAAAAGGTTACCTTTTTATTTCAATTTTGTTTTGAGGCTCATGAATATCTTGGTAATATAGGGACTAGTATTTTAGGTATATACTGGTAGCTGTTAGTGTCCATACTTTTCTGTATTTATGTGTCTTGCAAATTCAACTGAAAATTAAAATATAATATTATGGAATATTCACCTGAAAGGTCCGTCTCCTCAACTTTAATAGTTAAGTAACTAATAAAGTTGAGGAGATGGACCTTTCAGGTGAATATTCCATAATTTATATTTTAATTTTGAATAATACCTCAACAGAACATATCATGAATCTTATAAAAATCTGATGTTAAATTTAGTTAATTATGAGTATTAATGGAGAAATGGTTCATTGTAATATAATTCCAGTCTAGTATTTCCCTTGAAGACTGAAAAAAAAAAGGCATATTGGTAAAACAATAATTTTACTCGTATCAATGTAATGCCAGATTGAGGCATGTAATAAGATTAAGCCCTATTTCTGAAGCTTAGGCTCGAATCTATGAACGCATTAGACCATAAAAGTTGTTCTCTGCCTGTACTCTGCTGAGAAAGTTGCATCCAAATATGTTTTTGCATACTCAAAAATCTGTTCATGTGATGATAATTGTTGAAATTCCTAAGCTACCTGGCGAGGTGACTTAGCAGAGAAACGAATCGTGAACAACCCGATGGGAAACCGATGTAGTTTTGAAACCTTGTCGCATACCTTGCTGCTTTATCCAAGATGTCAGACCTTGAAGACTTTGATCACATTTTTGGTATATGCGGAGAAGAGGAATTTGATAGAGTCTACCAAAGAATTCAAACTGGAAGAACAGGAGAATCGGCTTAATATTGTGCGATGCAGACGTTGTTGTATACGGTTATTATTTGCGGGATGCAAGCGTAAATGCGTTTCTCTAGCAGACAAAAATAACGGAAGTGGTTTTATCGCTGAGAATTCTGGGTAATTTCTTGCCAATATTACGAAAACGACGACTTTCATGCATGACCAGTTAGTGGGTAGCTAATTCGATCTTTACACTTGCTCACGGAAAGTCAGCTCACAAGTGATTGGAAGTAATTTGAGTAGAGACTAATGGTATTTGTATGCGACCCTTAGTGATATACAAGGATGCTGACTGACTAGCCATGTTGCACCATCACAGGACACTGATAAATGAAATGGATGACATGAGTATGGAGAAGTGGTGGAACAAAGTTTTTGGCAGAGGAAAATGTAAGTAATCTCAAGGGAAACTTGTCCTATACTATATCTGAACTAAGTTCCAGTTGTACTGTAAACAAACTTGTATAAGGTATTACTCCATCGACTCCATGGTGCTATTTTTACCTGCCATATGAGTGAATTGTATACGAAACTGCCATCGATAGAAACACTGTTCTTGGAAAACATATTTTATGGGAAATAAGACTGGATACAAGGTAAGATGGTACCAATAATTATGAACTTTCATTTCTTATTTATTTATGTCAAAAATTATATATGGGCCTACCTAATCTGATGTTTATGCTTTTTCCATAATGTCGATAGATATCCTTTATTTACAATTTCATTACGAACAGAATTTATGTTCCATTCTGACTCACCCATAAATTCTGCTGATATTTTCACCATATCCTCAATGGCTAATGTAAGGCATTTCACTGAACTGTTTGAAAACATTCAAAATAATTTGTTTCTCTCCACTTTTCAAATGGTTTCTTTTCCAATCTTTTAAGAAATTTTACAGAAAGTGACTATTTTAAAACAACAGAAATACAATCTTTTGTACATTGCACGTGCAAATTAAACAATGAAATTATATTTATATCAATATTTTTATTATTCATTTCATACATCTCAGTGATGAATAAATTATATTTGAAGAGAAAAATTATATGCTCAGACTGGGGTTTGAACCCAGGACCTTTGGCTTTCTAGGCCAATGCTCTTCCCTTGAGCTACCTGAGTACTCCAATCTAAACACAAATTTTTCTCTAATGTACACTGTTAATTCCTCTTCTTATATACACTGTTAATTAACAGTGACATGAGAGAAAAATTGCATTTAGTTTGCTCAGGTAGCTCAGGGGAAGAGCATTGGCTTAGAAAGCCAAATATCCTGGGTTCAAACCCCAGCTTGAGCATATAATATCTATTTAATCTATTAAAATTGTAATTATACTGATATATTTTAATATTCTCCCATATAACTCATACAGGGTGATTACAATGATTGGAGCGATTTCATGATTTTATGGTAGCTGTAGTATTCGACATATTTTCACGAACTTTTACAGATACATAGAGCAACTTCCCAGGTTTTTTTTGAGATGTTACAGGTGCTCCATATGCTCCCCCTTGGTGATTCTGCAGATATCAAGTCTGTAATCAAGTTCGTCCCATACTCGACGTAACATGTCCCTATTAATTTGTTCAAAGGCATTGATTATGCGAGCTCGCAGTTCTGGTAAGTCTACTGGTAAAGGAGGCACAAACACTGAATCTTTCACATACCCCCAAACAAAAAAATCGCACGGCGTCAAATCGGGGGAGCGTGGAGGCCATGACAACAATTTCTGATCATTCTCTCCACTGCGACCGATCCATCGGTTTGGCAATCTCATGTTTAAAAATTCACGAACATCGTGATGGAAGTGTGGTGGAGCACCATCCTGCTGGTAGATGAAGGTCTCACTGTCGGTCGTCAGCTGCGGCATGAGCCAATTTTCCAGCATGTCCAGGTACACGTGTCCTGTAACGTTCTGCTCGCAGAAGAAAAAAGGGCCATAAACTTTGAACTGAGAAACCGCACAGAACACACTAACTTTTGGGGAGTCGCGAATGTGCTGCACAATAACGCGGGGATTTTCTGTGCCCCAGATTCGCACATTGTGTTTGTTCACTTTGCCATTCACAAAGAATGTTGCTTCGTCACTGAAGACAAGTTTCTCACAAAAACCATCCTCATCCATAAACTGCTGCATTTGTGTACAAAATTCAAACCGACTCACTTTGTCAATGGGCGTAAGGGCTTGTAGAAATTGCAAGTGGTAAGGTTTATGCTTCAATCTTTTCCGCAAGATCTTCCAAACGGTCGGTTGTGGAATGTTCAGCTCTCTGCTCGCTTTTCGTGTTGATTTCTGTGGGCTACGTGTGAAACTCATCCGCACACTCTCAACCTTTTCTTCACTCACTGAAGGACGACCCGTTGATTTCCTTTTACAGAGGCATCCTGTAGCTTTAAATTGCGCATACCATCGCCGAATGGAGTTGGCACTCGGTGCATCTTTCTCGAACTTCGTTCTGAAGTGTCGTTGCACAGTTATCACAGATTGAGTTGAATGAAATTCAAGCACAGCATATGCTTTCTCCTCGCCTGTCGCCATCTTTGATAACTGCTGCGCTCTCTCGGTTTAAAGCTGAAACACGGCTGCGAGAGAAAACAAAAAAAACCTTATGAGTTTTTATACATAACTTTAAAGTTCTGTGAAGATATGTCAAATAAGATCGCTACAATAAAATCATGAAATCGCTCCAATCATTTGTAATCACCGTGTATAGGTATGTACTAGATAATACATGTTTATTATTATTTTATTTCTTTATTTCAAGCATTAGAGAGCGAATTACATTTTCTTACACACTTAAAGGTAAAATGTATTCGACCAATGAAAATGCAATCCATACATCTGGTCTGTTTATATTACAACTGGAACTTAGCTTGGAAGAAGTACAGCTCCGAGTAGTTCACCATGAACCTCACATGGAGCGACTAAAATGTAATCTCAGGGCCCAGAGGTGAAGGGAAAATGTCTAATCATTTGCACCATGGGCCACAATTTGAATTCAGGATTTTCTGAATGAGTCTCAAATGCTATTGTAGGAGAAACTCAATTGACACTTTTAAATTTCATATTAGAGCACCATTGAGGTTATGTAATAAGATATTAAATATAAGATTGGTACCTGGTAAGTCAGTCATCCTCAACTAAATTATTAAACTTCATCAAGTAGTTCCAATATGGAGGCCTTTCAGAAACAATGTTTCATCTTCTGCATTTTTAACTTCTACTGATTAAAATGCAAAAGATGAAACATTGTATTTGAAAGGCCTCCATATTGAAACTACTTGATGAAGTTTAATAATTTAGTTGAGGATGACTGACTTACCAGGTACCAATTTTATATTTAATATCTTATAACTCAATTGGTTAAATTATAATTATGATTAATTATAAATGTTGTTGTTGTTGTTTTCAAATGCTGGGCCTTGGCACCGAAGCCATTAGCGTTCTTGCTCTCCAATATTTCTCTATTGTGGATCCAACAGGTAATACTTCACAGGTTTGTAGGTGTTCTTCATTCATTTCTTCGTCTTTATTGCATAGAGGACAATTTGGATTCGTGTAGATTCCTAATTTATATAAATGTTTGGCTAAATAGTCATGTTCTGTAAGCAGTCTAAAGGTTGCTACTGTAGTTTTACGTGGAAATTCTGGAATAATATCTGGCTTCTTTACTAAAATATTCCATTTTTTGTCTTTGGCTTTATTACATAGGTCTTGGTTTGTTTGATTTTATATTTGTTTTTAACTATTCTTTTTATGGATGTGAAAGGTAAGCTTTTAGTAGTATTCTGAATTAAATTGGAGCCTTTTTTGGCAAGAAAATCAGCAGTGTCATTTCCAGCAATTCCACAATGTGCAGGTATCCATTGCAATTGAATTCTTTTCTGTAGTTTTTGGAGTTGTTGAATCATTTTGATTAATTTATAAATAATTTTGATAACATATACTACTTACTGGAAGAGAGATTACTTCACATACTTCATAAGGATGGTTTGTTCTGTAAATAAAAAAGTGATTAATTAATTAAATTAATAGTATTTTATTGTATAAGAGAGGTTCAGCCAAGGCTGACAATTTTCATGAGACTTTAAATATATTTTAATCTCGTGTGCCATACCATAGTTTATTCACTACTAATAACTAAATTAGAGTAATTACAAAACTTTTATCATCATCATCATCATGGACAAATTCGTTTTAGGCCATGTGGCCTGTACGGTAAACCTAGCGAAGATGATCTTGATCTTTCCACCGATGTTTTGGTCTTCCTTGGTCCCTATGTCCAGTTGGGGTATATTGGAATGCCAAAATTTTTAATTGTGATTAAATATGAAGATTTGTCAATGCTGCAAAGGAAAATGATAACCACAGTGCTGGTTGCCTGAGATATAAAAAAATACAAACATACTGAAATAAATCACAGACATTAGAGTGCAAATCAAAATGCCTATTTATTCCTCAAGATTTTCTAATTGATGCTCAAACTGCTGTAATACCATTGGTTCTTAAAATCTGCTCGTTCATACAAGAAAGAGTATAATACATTTTGTGAATAGAGAAAAAGAAGGAACTTGATGGGAGTCAAACAAAGATATTATAATGTTTTTATTATTAATTTCATACATCTCAATGATGGATAAATCATATTTGAAGAGAAAAATTATACGCTCAGACCCGGGACTTGAACTCGGGACCCTTGGTTTTCTAGTCCAAGTGCTCTACCATTTGAGCTACCTGAGCAAGTACCGATCTAAATGCAAATTTTTCTCTATATACATTGTAATTCCCGCCCACCAAATGCTATGAAGCCTTTGCTTCTATCTTTGCAAATGGCGGCTCCTATAGTAAGAAGACATATTTGGGAATTATACATTACATTATAAATGCCAGTATGGCTTTTTTCAATGTTTTTATTATTAATTTCATACATCTCAATGATGGATAAATCATATTTGAAGAGAAAAATTATACGCTCAGACCGGGACTTGAACCCGGGACCCTTGGTTTTCTAGTCCAAGTGCTCTACCATCTGAGCTACCTGAGCAAGTACTGATCTAAATGCAAATTTTTCTCTATATACGTTGTAATTTCCGCCCACCAAAAATATGATTTATCCATCATTGAGATGTATGAAATTAACAATAAAAACATTGAAAAAAGCCATACTGGCATTTATAATGTAATGTATAATTCCCAAATATGTCTTCTTAATATGGGAGCCGCCATTTGCAAAGATAGAAGCAAAGGCTTCATAGCATTTGGTGGGCGGGAATTACAACGAATATAGAGGAAAATTTGCGTTTAGATCGGTACTTGCTCAGGTAGCTCAAATGGTAGAGCACTTGGACTAGAAAACCAAGGGTCCCGGGTTCAAGTCCCGGTCTGAGCGTATAATTTTTCTCCTCAAATATGAAAGATATTATAGCTTGAACAATCATAGGAAAAATCACTATGAGATGTAATTTAAGATTTAAATTAAAAAGCTTTATACCTTACCTCATACCGATCTTCTAATTATACCAGTTTCAAAGCTTAGGCAGCTTCATCTTCAGTCATTTTTTTTTTCTTGGAACGCTTTCCAAGTCTTAAAAATTGCTGAATTGTGTCCACCACTAAATTAACTTATGCCCATAATATCATTAATCTTGACTTTAGGGCATTTCTCAGCTAATTATAATTTGTTCTGTGCAAATCTCTTCCCATTACACGTTAAAGATTTCTTATGTGATGTTTCTCATGGAACGTCATAATCAGAAACACACCAATTTTCTCTTATATGATTTTTATGTAAACTGACATTTTAAGTAAAATGCGAACACTGACTCATTGTAAGATGATGTTTGTAAGTTTGGATTAATTTTTTTATAATAAATTGTTTATTAATAATTTAGACATAAGGAAACCATTTTTTTCATGATTTTTAAGTTATACAAGGTGAACGGTAATTACACCGACAAACTTCAGGGACTGATTCCTGACTGAAAATGAAGAAAAAAAAAAGTCCTACAAACATGTGTCCAGAAATTAACGATGTGCGTGCAATGACAACAAATCGTCCCGGCACACAGGACACAGCATAATCGCATCCACGTCACAACAGATGTTCAAAGTGGCCTCCATGAGATGAAATGCATGCTTTCACACGTCATATCATGGATTGCCTCACTCTTTCGCATGTTCCGACTTCTCTCCGAAAATAGCATCACAGGCAACGTGGACATGCTGTTGAAGAGTAAGCTCATCAGAAACCGGTTCAGCATACACAATGCTTTTCAGATGCCCCCAGAGGTAAAACTCCAGGGGGTTTAAGTCCGGTGATCTAGCAGGCCATGCAACAGTACCAAGAGAATAATGTCAATCATCAATGCCATCTACCGTGGCAATTATGCATTTATGGACACTTATTCATAGGACATTTTTTCCTCCATTTCCAGTTAGGAATCAGACCCAGCAGTTTGTCGGTGTAATTAAAATTCACCCTGTATTTATTGCCTCTAGCAGAAACATCAGTAAACTTTGGTGGGTTATCATTAGACTAAATCATGAATAATGTCTCTGAACATTTTGCTATAGCCTAAACATAAGCTATAACTAAGATTAAATTAACATGTTTCATACCTCACCTCATATCCAGTCTTCTAACTAGACTGTTTTCGCAGCCTGGGCAGCTTCATCTTCAGTAATTTCTTGTCAACTGATGTTATGTCGATCAGAAGAATTGCTTCTTCCTCCCTCTGTTGGTGGACCAATAAACCTCCAGATCAACTCAGAATCTGCAGGAATTTCAAAGTTCATAAGTTTTTCTTTCTTGTTTTTTTTTGAACTTATGAACTTTCAAATTCCTGCGGATTCTGAGTTGATGCAGAGGTTTATCGGTCCACCAACAGCGGAAGGAAGAAGCAGTTCTTCTGATCGACATAACATCAGTAGACGAGAAATTACTGAAAATGAAGCCGCCCAGGCTTCGAAACCGGTCTAGTTTTAAGGCTGGATATGAGGTGAGGTATGAAACATTTAAATTTAATTAAGTTATGTAGATAGGAAATAACACTATGAGGTTCTTTAATATTGTTTATTTTTTACTATTTCACTCACCTCATACTTCATAAATCATAGCAGACCCTGGGTTTCTTCACGTAATTTGTGACATTGTCAATGCTGCGACGTTGGACGTCAGTTGTGAACGTGACGCAGCATTGACAATGTCACAAATTACGTGAAGAAACCCAGGGTCTGCTATGATTTATGAAGTATGAGGTGAGTGAAATAGTAAAAAATAAACAATTTAAATTTAATCTTAAATAAAACCTCATAGTGACTTTTTCCTAATAAAATTCAATATAAGTGATAACTATGAATATGTATACAACTAGTGGTCTGCGTGAAGATATGTACGGCCCCAGAATTGATAGTTTAGTCCAATTTTAAATTACTACAAAAATATTATTGGAACAAACTACTCTTGCACTCCTATTAACTCTATTAACTGTCCAGAAACAAATGCGAGAGTCTCATACTTATTATTTTCATTTACCTCCATTTTTCAGTTACAGTTCCTTAAAATAGATCATGGATTAGGTTGAGAACAAGCAAATTTTTTTTTTTATTATCATGAAATTATAGCCCATTCTTAATTAAATAATATACTCACTTCACATACTGTGTTAATTCATCAACACGAGAACTTCTAGTTTTGATCATCTGAAATAAAAGAAAAAGAAGAAAATGTTATATCTTAATATATAAAAATTTCGTGTCACGTTGTTTGTCCGCGATGGAATCCTAAACTACTGAACCGATTTTAATAAAATTTTGTACACTGTGTGCATTTTGATCCAACTTGAGACTTAGGGTAGTTTATAACTAAATTTATAGTCACATTATTTTTTATTGCAAATTATTTTTTTATTATTTACAAAGAGTTATAATTATCTGTGAGTTCTGTATGATTCTAACAGATGGCGATGTAAGGTAATTGGTTTATTATTTTAACAAAGAGAGATCCAGATGGCTGTGCTTTTGTTGCAACTGCGAATTTCAATTGAATTACAAATATTGATTATTTCATAATTTAAGTGTGTTCAGTGTTTATTTTATTTTCAATATTATTAATTTCGTGTGTAAGTATTAGTTTTAAGTAATCTGGCTGAAAGACAGCAACTTAATTTAAATTGTTAACGTATACCTTAGCCACAGCAACGCGTGGCCGGGACTTCTAGTATATATATATTAGGGTGATCCTTATTTTTTACTTTTCATATTTCATTCTGTACAGTACCTATTTCCCCCCCCCCTTTGGTGCAAGAAGTAATTTAAAGCACATTTTGTTGAAAATTATGATGAACTTGTGTCGCATAACCCCATATATTGAAAAGAAAATTTTGTTAAAAATGGTATTGATTTATGTTTTTCAAATACATTAGGAAGTAACATTAAGAGGTTTATTTTTTCAGATAGAAAAACTAAAAGATGAGAAATACAGGAAATTCACATAAATCACCCTTGGGCACACAATAAATTTCAAAAGACTTTTGAAAAATCTAATGTTAGTTTAGTACCAAAGAATGATTGTAGTTTAAATAAACTAATAAAACCAACAAAAATGTAAATATAAATTAATGAGTCATTTTAACATCTTACCTCATATTCATGTTTTTCAAACACGGTAACTATAGTTTTCAAATGATCTTGCCATTCATTTTCAACCGCCATTATGACTACCGGATTACCGTGTTTGAAAAACATGAAATATGAGGTAAGATGTTAAAATGACTCATTAATTTATAATTAAGAACCTCATAATGTGTTTCCCAATTTTAACTTTGAAAAAATGTAAATATTGATGACGGTAAAAAATCAGAAATGTATC
>JASPKZ010008778.1:0-83101 GCA_030220185.1 Diploptera punctata
TGAGAGTGTAAATTCAACTCTTGCAATGTGATTGTCATTGACTACCATTGAGGCATGGTTTAATAGTCCTTATATAAATTGCTACAAGTCTGTTGGGTGTGGAGGATTAAACTTGCTTTAATTTGAACAATAAAAAGTTTCTCTAGTTTTCATCACAAACAAAGTGGGTTTTGTTCTCGGATAGTGCAAGCCGGGAGAAGAACTCTTTAACGCCACAAGATAATAGTCTTACATATTTCATCAATGAAGTCACTGAACACAAATTTTTAATCTCACTATCCCCTCTTGGTCTTCCCGAATGTTGGCAATTTTCACATAGTGTGTTTCCACACATATTTTTTAAAACATACATTTAATTGCTGTTTAATGGTCTATTTGTTGACTTTTGACGGCATGATTTTATTTTGCTCTTTGCAATGCTTTTATTCAATTGTTCATTGGTTGATGTTTCTACACCTTTTAGAGTGACAGAAAAGGTCGAATTTGTCAGAATAAGTCATTTACATTTTACGTATTGTTCTTAAGTAAATTAATCTACTTACTCACTGGCCTATCGAACCCATAGGTTCATGCCCGCCGACAAAAGCTCTCCATACTCCCTGTTTTGACCTAAGCTTTCCAATATTCCCTGTTAATCTACTTCCTTCAATATAGTAATATTATTTCCCACCTCATTCTTGTCTACCAACTGGGCGTTTTCCCTCTGGTTTTCCTACAAGAAGCTCCAGCACGTCTCATTCCCTACGCGCTTATCCCCGTCTTAAGAGACTTAACTGTTCTATTGGCTTCCTATAGGACCGGTAGTTCATGTTATGTAGTCTTCTCATACTGCTGTTCATCTCTCTTTGGTCCAAAATTTCCTACAAACCTTTATTCTCAAAAACTCGTAATCTCTTCCTCCTTTAAAGTAAGAGTCATGTTCGCAACCATGTACTATAACTGGTAGAATAATAGTTTTAATATTTTCTTTAACGTTTTTGAAGGAGTTGGGACATCAAGAGTTCTGTATGCTAATAGCAGCATTCCCGAATTGAGCATGTTAATTTCTTTGTGATTCTATTCCTCTTGTGTTATTGTCTAGGATTTGATTCAGCACTTCCTCAAAATTTCCCTATTTTCATTAGTGTCCATTCATTATATATGATTTCTACGTGGGCAATATTTAGTTTTATTGATATTTACTTCCAGTCCTAATTTCTTGGTACTCAATAGTGTGTGCGTGTTGCCTTTAGTATCTCTTGCATCGGCAATAGTACTACATCATCAGCATAAACTAACAGCTTATTACTACCATGAGTTGAGGCCTTCTTCATCCTCTAAGATTAATGGCATGCTCTAGTTACATTAAATAGTAGCGGAGATAGTGAATCCTTCTTCAGCCCCATCTGGATTTCAAAGTGTCGGAAGTGTTTGCTACACGCACCTACTCTGTGCCATTTAAAACATTCGTTTGATTCTGATTACGTTTAGGTATTCCGAACCCTCCAGCAGGATATATATAACTTCTCTCTCTAAATTGTTTTTTGAAGTTCTATGTGAGTAGTACCATATAATCATTTTTTCTAACATTTGTCTTATCTAAACCTTGTTCTGAATGACGTTGATGATCTCTAGAATTCGTCAATATGGAATATTCTGTTACTATATATTTGTTAGAATTTGTACGAAGTTGAAAGTAATGAGATGCCCCTGTAGTTGTTGCAATCAGTTTTATCTCCTTTCTTATAAATTGGTCCGATAACGATTCTTCCATTATCCAGTAAATTAGCTTACCATTTCTTCTGATTAGCTCGAAACACTCCCACTACGTCCAGGTCATGGAATCCTTGGTGGTCGTAGTATTTTTTAGTTTGTATTAATTAAACATTCTTACTTAACTTGTGTATGATATGCGTTTTTTATTGTGTTGTGTTGCTTCTTCATGATGTACGGAGAATAACTAAACACTCACTGGGCAAGTAATATGTTATATTTAATGTTTATTTTACGTTCGCATTTCTTCATCCGCCAGCGCAAAAATAATGAAGTCCAATTGTGCGACAAAAAACTTTAGAGTTAAAAAAACAAAAAAAACGAGGGTGAATTAGGTTTAAATACGACCATCAACATCGAAAGAATAGGAAATTCATTAAAATATTCTAAAAAAATAGTTGGAAGCTCGTTGCACGATTGCCAAGGCAAATACTGCAGCCGGGAGGTCACGAATTCATTCCGATGAGGTCATGATTTTTGCCCTGACCAAAGATTGTGGTGGTTCATTCACTGGATTCTACTCAGCCTGCCAATGAGATCAGTGTATTTTGTGACTAAAATGTCCATCTGCAGTTATGGAAAACTCGGAGATAATTAGTCTCAAAGGCGTCAGCCATAATCTCCTACTTTTCATAGCTCTGTGAGACCTTGCTTCGATAGCTTCACATGTCAGAAATATTACTTGAGGCGGTTTCATTAGAACTTAGAAAGACGTTGATTGCTTTACATACTCATTCTTTAAGAGGTTCGTAAGTTTGATGTAATTGTTGTTCACTTTACATTAAACGAGACTAAAACATTATGTTGATCTACGAAATACTAACTTTGTAGGTTAATATTGTAGTCTGAGTGTCAGTTTAACTTGCAAAACATAGAGAATTATTAAAGGAGAATACAAAGATCAATAATAACTGGAGAATGAACAAAGGACAATACGCGGAAGTAAATAATTTAATGCGGCAATTTCATACAATAATTAGTACAGGAATCGACACATCAAACGTCTTGCACAGGTCCACAAAACCCTATGCAGACTGATATTCTCACGGATATTGGTCAGTAGGAGATCGTGTCCTTAGGGAAGCGCCCAGTTGGGGGGAGAATGCATCATGAATTTTGACCGAAATCAGATTTCGTACGGGATTACGTCATATGCGCAACTATACGTCATGCGTCCCATTTCGTGTGCGATCTTGTGAACAGTGCCAATGCTCCCCTACTACCCCTTCCTTCCAGTAGCGCCGTGGGCTATCGCGCATTTCCCTCTCTTGTGAACTCGCATAGATAGCTGTGTGTTCTAACATCGCATCATCATTGTTGGTTTTCGTCGCGTCAGTCAATATAGCTCAGAACAGTAGTTTGGTCTGTAGTCCTTTAGGCCATGGTGGGGCCGCAAGACTGTATACCCAACCCGAGGCTGGATAGTGTGGTGTAAAAGATGTCGTTTATTAATATTTTTTTGCACAAGATGATCGATGATACGTTGTTTTCTTTGTTAAATAATTATTATTTGGTATTTCAATGTTAAACTGACTATATTTTTGACTCGCATTAAAACTTTGTGTATATTTACATAACTATGCCTTGATTAGCAGTGGCCTATGTCAGACATAAAAGTAAAATTCCAAGCTGCTCAAGCGCGGTGTGTTCCTCTTTCTTAAGTTCCACGATTATAGCCTGTGCTCACTGCACGTACATGTTGACATTATTAAGAAAGTTGAATTATCTTTGCTGTTTATGGGCCGGGCAACGATATCTTATTTGAGCAATCTAGGTTTGCTATCCAAAATAGTTATCACAATAACGGTTTGATCCAGCACGCATACGGTGCAATTTTGTAGCATTGAGCGTGGTTACGCCGGTGCAATTTGTAGCAGTGACCGTGGTTTTAACTGCACAATTTGAGGGACGTAGATATGCAGTGGAGATGGAAAGACATTAAATCAGGATAGGGAGTATGGAAAGTTTTGTCCGCGAGACAATAACGTACGGGTCGATAGAGCAGTGATTATTAATAGTTAGGAGATCGGTGTCCGTTGTGTACACGATTTATAGTTAATTGACTCAGAATTTTGATGAAAGACTAAATTACATTAGGATAATAGCATTATTTTAGTTTATAGGATCGCGATGAATTGTTGAGCTCTAATAAATAGCAACCAACTATAAGAATGAGGAGACATGCTGACCACATTACACAACAATACTGTTTACCTATCGCTGTGGTCTGTAGTGGGATCACTTTTACACACTTTTACCAACTCTATAAAATGACAAAGAGGTTGCTAATTACTAAAGAAATTGTTTTATAAGTTCTCGCTGTATGAAGTTCTGTTACTTAAAGAACTGCATGTTAACTTCTTTTTAAAAAACGAAGAAAGAAAATTTGATCCATAAGAATGGAAAAGAGAATATGCAATTGAATACATTGTTTTGATTTTCAATGAGTTGATTTCAAATACATAAGCAGTGTATCCCGTGATATATCTTACACATTTGAGGGAGGGACAGAAAAGTACAGGTTGGTCACTTTATTTCGAAGTAGGAGTATACATTCTCAATGAAAGTACTATATGTTAGGAGGTCCGAAAGATTAAAAGAATCAGTATAAATCGTGGTTTATTCGCCTCACAAAAGTGGCACATATTTAAGGGAAAAGTCGGTAGTACGTGTATAATTGAGGAGGGTATAGAAGCAAAAATATTGGGAAAACAGTTTTAAAGTTGCAACGTTTGAATAACCAAAATCATACGTAATTCAAAATTTGTGATAACTTCTGCGGATGATGGGGTTTTCCCTAGATTAACAATAATGCCTTTACACAAATACCTTTTCAAACAGAAAAAAAGATTCATACAATCCCTTGTTTCAACTTCGACCTCAATTAAAATCCTTTTTTTAAGTGGCGTAAAAGATGACTTTCTGATTTTCATTGTACCCATACTTTAAAGATGATAAATATATGCATTGAATATTTACCTCATAGAGAAGGGTATAAATAACATTCCACGGTCTAATTGATAAATGAAACAATTCTGAATTCAATATTTCAAATATTAATATATTTTTAAAATTAATTTGTAAATTGTTTTGAATTTTGACCTTAGTAACGTTGCGTCGTTACGATCCGTATTACGTCAACATTTAGACAACAAAGTCCATTGTATCAATAATTTTTTGGACGATAGTGAAGTTTTCTTCGTACTAAACAGGAATGGAGATAATTGATGAAAGTTCAGTTTCCTAAATTTCAGGGTTGGCCAAACCTATAAAATAACTGCACTGAAATTATAAAATTTCTTAATTAGGGCGAGAAAGTAAACCCATGCGTTTTGGTTACTATGTACAAGTGTATATTACAAAAATATATCCATAAGGTAGATGTTAATATACATTATACGAAACAAATCACTGCATTTCAATGAATGGCCTGATTTGAAACAATTATTAAAACAAAAATTCATACTTGCCGACCATTTGATCCCTGATTTACTAAATATAATTTTGAAAACACACCATCAAATATTATATATATATAGATATATATTATATTAGGTCGTAACGAGGTGGATACCCTTGAAAGAGGTTAGTCAATTGGCAGGGACGTAGGCGCCCCTGCTCTTTTGGAGCTCCAGGTCCCACTCGCTCAGTGGGGTAGTACCTGGGTAGGGCCCCGTCACAGGGTTACGGGGCGAGAGAGAAGTCCCCAAAGCCGTAGTGAAGGCACTCTCTGGAGATAACACTCCGAAATTGCAGTTCCCGGGCCTCCAGGAAGAGGGTTTTGGGCTAGAGGCCTGGTAACCAGACCTATAGTAAAAATAACTTAATCATTAAAATTCTAAGGAGATGGGCTGAAGTCGGAACGGCGTCAAACAGATCTAATCAATGAATGCAGATGATATATATATATATATGATATATAATATATATATATGTGTGTGTGTGTGTGTGTGTGTGATGTGTGTGTGTGCGTGTGTGTGTGCGATGCAACACAGTTTGTGAGTGTTTTACAGAATATTGGGAATTAAAAACTTGCTGTCGCTCGTTTTAAGCACATACTCGCTTCTGTTAAAAACCACTTTCAAACTCACATTAATTTACTATGGGGAAAGTATAGATATAACAAAATTTGTTTTATTTAACGTGGGTTTAAAAGTCCCTTATCGCTTAGGTATCACATTTCAAGTTTCCTCGTGTTTAAATAGTCGTAAGCACAGTTTACAAATTTTAAAATGTGATGTTATGTTAACAGTTCTTTGTTACTATGACATAGAGAAGGACTATGCCATTACGATTAGAAAATTTTTGTATATTTTCCTTCTTCTTAAGCGTGAAATCGATTAGACTAGAGCTATATAATGCTCGATCTGTTCTAAAGTCAAAGGAAACAAATCTTTCAGCGTTTGTGATTTTAAGGACGTAAAAACTCGTAGGTAAGATATGTTCCTTCGGAATAAAGGACTAAAAAACAGTTGTTTGTCACATGTCTGGATTAGGGCACACAAATTCCGTAATATCAAGTTAAGTAGAGGGTCTCTGGGTAACTTGTTGTCCTTTCTCCCTAGATTATAATTTCGACATTTAATAGTTTCAGCTTTTAAACAGAATAGTTTGATTATTAATTATGCCATAACACTGATGGTAAGGTATTGCGTTTGTTTTAACCTTTCTCCGGTGATGAGAGTTGCCTTTTCTATGGATGAATGTTCTCCTACATGTTGATCTCTCTTCACCATTTCTAACGCTTGAAAAATTAAAATTTCTCTTCGACATTGATTGCTCTTTTGATATTCTCTTCGGGAATTTTTCATCTTGTGCGGTTTCTCGCAAGATTTTCAAAGCAAAGAACGAGCTAACATAACTATGTAATATGCAATTCCCAGGATCGTCAGGAATCTATTGGGTGCAAATATTTTGATGAAGCTAACTCACTGGCACTCTCAAAATAAGAAAGTATGAAACAATATTTCCAATCCCCTCCCCTGTGTCATCTTATTCACCTTAAATATGGTTAATGTTATTTTCCCACCTCATCCTTGTTATACCTACTGGGCGTTTTCCCTCGTGGTTCTAAAAGTTTCCATGCACTCTTCATTCCATTCGTGTCACATGTACTGCCCATCGCGGTCTACTAGACGTAACTGGCTCTTATTATATCTGGTTTCTATAACGTCTTGTAGCTCACTGCTCATCTCGCGTTGGTCAAACATAAGTCACTCCTAATTATTTCTCTTATCTTAAAGTAAGAGCGATGTTTCACATCCAACTGGGAGGATAACATTTACTATATTTTCAGTTTAACGATTTTTGACAGACGTTGGGACGATAAGAGTCTCTCCCATACATAATAGCATACATTTGCAGAATTGAGCCTATGTTAATTCCTTGTGCATCTCGTTCCTATTTGTAACATGATTTATTAATGAAACAGTTCCTCTCGTTAACTTGATTAAATGGGCACATGTGTTGTTAGTGGTTGTCTTTGCTGTATTTTAGATGGACCTTCATACTGAAAAACCAAGGATCCAGCGAGTTTCTATCTACATTTGTATCGATTACTTTTTTTTTCGTGGTTTCACAGTTCATGTCGTCCGATCAACAAATTGATTTTGTAATTTTATTATGGTTATAAACACAAATATAGGATATATTTTTCTCTTAAATATGATAAAGATTTTAACACCAAGCCAAAGGGTGACATTACCACCCTAACTAAACCAAAACTAAACCTAACCTTACCGAACCTAAACCTCACCTAATTTAAACCGCGTACCTAATCTAACCGAATATAATCTAAGCTAACCTTACCTAACCTACCGATTCCTAACTTAAAATCTACCTAACCTAAACTATACCTAACGTGTCCTAACCTGAACTAAACACACGAACCGATCCGAATCTGGGACTATCTTAAACTAAACTAAACTTACCGAGCCTAAACCGCAAGCTAACCTAACCTCACCTAAAATAAACCTAATCAAGAAAAAGAGTGGCGTTGAACATCCCAATCAAACAGCAAGAAGCCTACCCAAAACGTAACCAAACCTAACCGGAATCTCACCACAACCAAGCTCTGTGGCATGACCACACCCAACCTAACTCTAATCTAACCCGAACCTAACCAAACAGGACCTTATCCTAACCGAACTTAAACCGGACCCTAACCTGACCTGAGCAGGACCTGATATGACCAGACCCTGGACCTAACCTAAACGTAATTAAGGTTTAAATGAACTTTGAATTAAGAAATACTCCAAGGAGGCTTCTGTTGTAAAAATATTTTTCTTACCAATGTAGGGTGGCGTGATCAGTCCAACCAAATAAAAAACCTATCCTAACGAACCGAACCTAAACTAACCAAACAAAAAATAATCAACCGTTCCATCCATAAGCAATTTATGGTCGTAGCAAAGAAAAACTTGCGAACAAAAAGTTAATACAGAGATGGAAAATCTAACTATGCTGAATGAAAATACCAGAAGATACCGATGAGGTACAAAAAGGACTAATTCCATGTAACAATTTTGTACGACGCATGGTGGAATGCACTTATATATTGTAATGCCTTTTTTTTATATCCACTGTTGTTTATTGATGCTCCATAATTTTGTAATATTGAAGTGTGAAAATATATACAGTTGCTATCGGTATAGCCATTGGACAGCAAACGCTCGCGGGGATTTCACTGTACACTGCTGACGTACTCGCGGTGGGGAGCAGACGGTCATACGGTGTAGGATCCGCGGTGATACAACCAACACATTTTCGTTAATATTTTACCAAATTGTCGTACTTACCATTATATTGACGCAGGTGGCTGGAAACAGGCTGACCCGATTGAAGAGCACGAGTCTTGATTATTTTATATGGATGCCAACTTTAAACAGTTCTGTATCTTTTTTATACATAGCCTTATTAATTCCTATTTGTTGCGAAAGGGCCCCTGATAGTAAACAGAAATTGGTAAAAGTAAAGTCTCTAAGTAGAAAACGTTAAAACCGTAAAAAAGCACCCCTTTTATTTTTTTTGTAGATAACTCTAGTTTTTATTCTATATGTGATTTATTCTGTATGTGATATATATTCGAGATGATTATTTTGTTGGCCACCATTAATTTTATCCCAAGCGTGTTGGAAATTTAAAATCATTTTTCATTTTTTAGAGTTCGGTTTTCTAATAAAGCGTGTTTGTTTTAGTTTCTTTAAGCTATTATTTATTAACATCCATTAGTTGAATTAATAATATGGATTTTCATCAAGGTAAACACCAATTCAATTGATTATATTAGTTGAATTGTCGTAAAAGTAAATTTTATTCTGTTCTATATGTGGGGGAATGGGGATATAAGTCTTTTTAAGAATGTCTACTTTAGTCTATGTTTGTCTGTAGCTGTGAATGGTTTTTAAAGTAAAATGGTCATTCAAAAATCATCTGCTGAAAATATATATATATATATATTTTTTTTTATTTAAGATTTATTTAGCATGGTGGAGTTAAGGCCATGTGGCCTTCTCTTCCACTCACCAGGACAAACATATATTACATAGAATATAACACAATCTTAATTAACTCTAATATTAAACACTAAGTAAAAATTTGATCAAAAGATAATATCTAATATACATATTACGCATCTATAATACAACCAGTTAATATTAGTTAAAATTAAGACTAAAACTAATAATAAAATGTATACAAGCAAGACATATTAAAATTGTCCCTGACTAGTGTATATAAAAAAACAGGAAAATAATGAGGATATAGAAAACTATTTTACGATTATACAATATTTATAAACAAAACACAATAAAAAATATTGTTATTCTTAATATTATTTACATAAATAATTAAAATATATTAATATTGCTAAAAGAATACTATCAGTGAGGTGTGTAACTCAGTTTGTTATTAAATAATTCTTTAGTTTGTTTTTGAAGGATGTTATAGTTTGACAGGTCTCTGACATAGGGTGGAAGGGAATTCCTGTTTTGGTAAGTGACACCGTAAAAGATAATGAATAATATACAGTGTGATGAGGCGGGATATAAAGGACAATGTGCTGATGGGATCGCAGTGTCAAGATTATGTGTGTCGGATAGTCTGATGAAGCGGCGTGATAAATAATTAGGCGATGAGTGTGTGAAGTATTTTATAGAGAAGGGATTGGGAATGGACAGTTCTACAGACTCTCTTAGACGAAAACCACGATAATTGTTCCAGGGACGTTTGTGTCTGTAACATGGTCAAAATTTGCGAATACCACAAATAAAACGTGCGCAAGAATTATGAACACGTTGAAGTCTTTGAGTGGAAATAATATTTAAGTCTGTAAAAAAGAGTGTCACAATAATCAAAATGGGGGCATTGCAAGTGTTTCTACTAACATTTCCTAAGGGGCGAATGGCAAACAAATTTTCGTACACGATTTAATGAATGTATTATTGAGAAGACTGTTTTGCATGTATGGTTTATTTGTGTATTCCAATTTAAGTTTTTGTCAATAAATACTCCTAGAAGATTTTTACTGTCTCACTATAAGGGATTTGACACTCCGCTTTAATGACACATGCGAAACTGTGTTTAGGTTAATTGTAGATAATAGTCTCTGATGACCCATAATGATTGATTGTGACTTTGTAGGATTTAATTGCAGTCCATATTTAACTGTCCAAGTCATTAGTGAGTCCAAGATCCTCGTTAATTTTGGCAACAGCGTCATTTAGTGAATATTTGTCTGTGTGGATGTAGATTTTGCATTGTCGTCTGCAAATAAATTATGTTTGCAAGGGCTTTTAGGGAGTTAGATATGTCATTTATGTAGATTGAAAAAAGCAAAGGTCCAAGTACCGAACCCTGTGGAAAAACCCCAGCTTTACGGAAGGAACAAGAAGAACATTAATGTATGATTTCCTATAACAGATTGCTGGCGCTCATGAAGGTAGGAAATTGAACCATTTCGTGGCACTATCAGAGAGTAAGAGGTTTTTAAGTTTATGCCAACAATAAAGTCCAAGTCTACCGTGTCGAATGCTTTACTAAAGATCCAGTAATGTAAGAATGGCAAGTTTTCGATTATCAGCAGCTTCGCGTATGTCTTCGCAAATATTAGTAGTAGTATAGAGCAGTATTTGTATTGTGTCCTGTCCTGAAGCCTGACTTGAAATTGATCTAGAAGGTTGTAATCATTTAGGTATTCAGTCAGTTGTTTATGGACTAATCGTTCCAGAGCTTTTGAAAGAGTAGGTAAAATGCTAATGGGTCGAAAGTCGTTCGAGGTTGAGGGCGTTTTAACTTTAGGCAGTGGACGTACGAGGGCTTGTTTCCACAATGAGGGATATGTAGAAGTTTGTAGCGAGGAGTTAAAAATATGAGTTATAGTAGGTAGTATAGCTTCGATTATTTTATTCAGTAAAGTAATATTTATACGGTCCGTTCCTTCTGCTTTGGTTTTTATTCGCATGATGGCTTTCTTTACGTCGTAGTCTGTAACATATGAGAAGTGGAAATGTTCTCTGTCGGGTTGATTTGTCAGTGATAATTCATTTATTGTTTGTTCTTTATCCTTTGGAGTAGTAGTTATACCTGTGAAGTGATTATTGAGTGTGTCCAGGGAAACAGGTAATTTGTCTACCTGTGTTGTCTTTTCTCCCAATTCCCATTCTATTCAAGTTTTTCCAGATTTCTGAAGTATTGGTATTTGTTAGGTTGTATAAATGTCTAAGTTTGGCGTTTCTTATAGCTTGATTTGTCTGTGTTACGTAACTGTTTATATTGAGTGAGACTGGTGTCTGTTTTTGTTGAGTCTATATTTCTTATGTGCTGCGTCTCTATCAGTCATCAAGTTACGAATTGAAAGAAGTCATCCAGGGTGCAGGGCGTCGTTTCCACGAGTTTAGTTTTTGGTGGGGCATGTCTCTGTTGTATAATTGTAGTATAAAGTCATTTAGTGTCTCAACTTTTCATCTACAGAATGCAGCGTCCATATTGAATGCCACGGCATCTGCATAGCTTCTTCAATTAGGGTTGCATTGTCTATAGTGTTTTAAGTCTCTATACGTAATAGTCTTTCGAGTCGGTTTAGGGCACTGCAGTGAATATGCTAAAGAATATAATATCATGTGCTGATATTCCCGGGGCTGGCAGTTGCCCGTGAGTAAGTACTCTGTCTGGATTATTAGTTGCAATTTAGTCAAGTAACGTCTCAGAGTGATGAGTGTGATGTGTAGGTCGTAGGGGTAGGAGTGTCATATCACAAGCCTGGAACGTAGCAATCAGTTGTTGTGTATGTCTGTTATCAGTGTCTAGTATATTTATATTAAAGTCGCCCATAACGATAACGTGTTTCATATTGTATTCGCGCGTTTTGTAAAGTGGACTCAATTTCAGCGATGGCTTTTATTTTAGGAGGTTGGTTATACTACACAGAGAAGACATTTTTTGAAACTGACAAATATTTCTATGAACATAATTTCGGCAGATGGTTCGTTATTAGATAGATACACAATTTTAGGAGTAAGGTCTGTTCTAACGAAGGGCTCCAATACCGCCCCCGCGACTGTAAACACGATCGTGTCTAAGAAAAGTATAACCATCCATGTCAATTAAGAAGAGGGTAATGGTGGGATTTAGCCACGTTTCGGATATGAGAAGAGCATGAATATTTAAAGAGAAGAAAATAGTTCTGATCTCATCTATATGTGCAAGTAATACTCTGAGCATTGAAATGGGCTACCTGCAAGGAATTAGGGTATGTGGACAAAGCTATTTCTAAAGCATTCCTTGAAGTAGTGGGGTCGAGAAGGGGAGTGGGAAGGTTATTGTCCTGTAGCCTGTCAAAGACTGTCAAAGGAAAATCATCATTTAAACGAAAAATGGTCGTAAAATATTTCAACAAACTTACAAACTAAACTTGGTATCACGTCACTAAGAATATCTTAATTTTATGTACTATTAATAAAATGTTTAAAGTGATAACTGTCGGTTATTCACTGGCCGTGTTTGCACTAATTATATTTCTGAGGCCCGGAGAATGATGCGTTTGTTATCTCCTTCTTTAACATGTATTGCTCCGTCAATTGTCCACACATTTGTTACACCATATTTGGTGATGCATTCTTTTAATAGCTTATACCTCATTTGAGTTAAGTCTTCCCTAATTGTAACACCACTCCCTTTCAGCTGTTTTTTGTTCTGGAAAAACCTCTCTCCTTTTTCGATAGCTTACGAATTTGACGATAACCGGCCGTGGCCGGTCCGCCTTTCTCCCCACACGATGACTCCTATCTATATCGCATGTTTCCAATTTAATACCTATTTTAGACGCCACATCGATAGCTATTTTGTCTGTATCCTCAGCGTCCATCTCCGGGATGCCAAAGATACGTAAGCATTGGCGGCGTTGGTACTGTTCAAGGGAATCAGTTTTTTCGCACAACAGTTGTTCTAGTTTCATTATTTTAGTATCCCTTTCCTGTAACGACAGCTCCAACTGTTTAATGACCTCAGTGTTCCGATCTATGGTTGTTTTCAACTCACTCACTATAGCCTCACGCACCGAGTCCTTTAGCAGCTGCAACATGGCAGGGTCCCTCAAACATTCCTGCATCACACGCTTTGTCATTTCTTCTTTATTCTCGTCGGAATTCTTTGTTTTGCGTGGCGCCATTATTACAGAATAAATGTACACACAAATAATTTCAAAATATCCTATACTACCTGTAAAACACAAACAATCACCTGCTGAAAACTGTGCAAAAACACGAGCGACCAGTATATTCACTACTCACTGTCCGCCATGACACTACTTCCGAAAATATAGAGTCAGTTGGGGATTCAACTGTTCAAGTCCCAATCTGTTAGCGGAATAATTTTACCAGCCATATTTTATTCAGGCTTAACGATCTTCTACGAGCCTGAAAATTGTCAAACTGGGATCCCACGGCTTAAAGTCTCTCCCGGAGGAATTTCTCCTTAGATTTTTTCATCCTAAAAATGTCTATCGATCGCATCCGGGTTTGAACGCGCGGTCCTCAAGACCAGGGGCAAGTAGCATAATATCCACTAGACCACCCGGTGAATGCTTATTTAATTTATTAAAATTATTATAGGTCCTCCCATGTAACATATACAGACATGTGCTAGATAGGCTTAATATATATTATTTATATTTTATTGATTTCCAGTGTTAGAAACAAAACACATTTTCTTACAAGATTAAATGTAAACACTTATGACGCAATCCATACATCAGGTTTGTTTGCATTAATTGTAGGCCCAAATCTGAAACTTAGCTCGGATTTATTCAGTCCAACTTTATTCTCTTTTGGTCTTATAGGAATATACATTTTATGGCCAATTGCTAAAATATCGAACCTGGAGGACCGGGTAATTTGTCATCGGTTTTGTCTTCTTCTAGCCTTTAGAGAATCAACACTAAGCTATAAGGCAGCAGCTGTTAGTTCTGGTTCTCTTCGGGTAAAAACAGCAATCATAAAATAGTAAATATGAAATTGGATGTCAATAATTATTTATTTTCAGGTTTAGAATAAATATACAAATGTTTGTAGATATAACAAAAAATGCAGTATTTTTATGCAGTATTCCCTATTGTTTGAAAGACCAGTTGGATTTTAAAATTAATATTTTAAATAATCTTTGATTTATTCGAGAAAGAACACTGAAAATCACATTGTCCGAGGTCTGTAAATATTAGTAGCAAGAAAAAAGTATTGTTTATATGCACTTTCAGTTATAACTCTACGAATACTCGTCAATATTTGCTGGATATTATGTTTCTAACAACGTTCTGAAAATATATTTAAGAGTAGGTTACAGTGATTTGTTCCGTTTTGTACTTGACGTACACAAAACGTTACATTATAACAAACGGAAAGATTTTAACTATGTTCTTATGCATATTTTAATAAGTGATCGTATTAAAGAAATATATGACTTATGAGTAAATATTGGTAAATTAAAAAGTAACAAGAATTAAAATATAAACTTTACCTATAACAGGTATTATTAACGGTTGTCCAGTTGCTGTTATCACTCTCGCCTACACATCCTCACACCAAAGTCGAAAAATCTGCTTCCTCCACGACATCACTGATATCGCGCCCCGACTGTCCCTGTTCCTGAGCAATTCAATGGATACATCATACCAAGGAATATAATTTAAATGTAACATTCAATTATCTTCACAGTAATTAATTAGTTTAAAGAGAGAAGAGTATAACTAATACATGTAGACTTTATATATATGTATGTAATATATATATCTCCAGTAGTCTGGTAGCATATTATCAATATGGTCCAGATAATATCAGATTTTCGCAGACTACGTTTTAGCGTAACATATTTAATATTATACTTTGTCGTTTTTAAATAATCATATTTAAACTTGAAGTGTCCTCTTCAAACTTTTTTTAATTGTTTCCGGAATAAACTTTGATAACAACGGGGGAAATAATATGAAAGTTGTAGACACTGTTTATAAAAATGTCAGAGAGTCACAGCTATTTTAACAGCAAATATCTATTGTACAATTTCCATCCGAGCTCTTTCATTACCATCTTAATCTACAGCAACTTTTAATTGAGATAATATATCCAAATTCACAGCTCAAACAAATTATATAGAACGGGTGTGCTCTAAAGGTTTATTGAAACTATCATATATCCATACGTGGAATTGTTCAGCTGTCGCCGACGTGGCTAATTTCGCTTATGGTTCCGATAATGCAGAAGCCCAGTTCACAGTGATCCAAAATATTAAAGAACCGGCAAAAATAAAAACTTACTTTTGGATAAAGGGGAAAAATGTGAACAATTCTCTACAAAAGTATACGATTAAAAAATCTGCCAAAGAATTAAACTGTATACTAATTTTTATTAAACATTTTGGTCAAATTATTTACAAATTCTCTAATAATTATTTTCACGCCAATCACTTCGAATACTTGTGTTAAACAGATTTATGCATTAATCCTATTTAACAGAGCCCGTGGGACCGAGATCCCTAGATACCGACAGCCTGACAACCCGTGAGCCCGAGAGCCAGACATCCGCCGGATTTCCGCCTCACTACTGCCTGACTACCGCACGACTACCGGCTAACTACCGCACGACTACCGCCTGACGTCCGCCAGACGTCCGCCTGACTACCACCCGATTTCTTCCGCCAGATTTTTTCCGCCCGACGTCTTCTGCCAGATTTTTTCCGCCCGACGTCTTCCGTCCGACGTCTTCCGTCCGACGTCTTCCGTCCGACGTCTTCCGCCCGACGTCTTCCGTCCGACGTCTTCCGCCAGATTTTTTCCGCCCGACGTCTTCCACCAGATTTTTTCCGCCCGACGTCTTCCGCCAGATTTTTTCCGCCCGACGTCTTCCGCCAGATTTTTTCCGCCCGACGTCTTCCGCCCGACGTCTTCCGCCCGACGTCTTCCGTCCGACGTCTTCCGCCCGACATCTTCCGTCCGACGTCTTCCGCCCGACTTCCGCCCTACTTCCGCCCGCCTTTGACCCCACTTCGGCCCGACTTCCGCCAGACTTCGACCCGACTTCCGCCCGCCTTTGGCCCCACTTCGGCTTCCGCCCGACTTCCGCCCGACTTCCGCCCGACTTCCCCCGACTTCCGCCCGACTTCCGCCCGACTTCTGCCCGACTTCCGCCCGACTTCCGCCCGGACTTCCACCCGACTTCCGCCCGACTTCCGCCCTACTTCCGCCCTACTTCCGCCCGCCTTTGGCCCCACTTCGGCCCGACTTCCGCCAGACTTCGACCCGACTTCCGCTAGACTTCGACCCAACTTCCGCCCGCCTTTGGCCCCACTTCGGCTTCCGCCCGACTTCCGCCCGACTTCCCCCGACTTCCGCCCGACTTCCGCCCGACTGCCGCCCGACTTCCGGCTTTCTTACTTCCAGGCTTTCGTACTTCAGCAAGACAACGGAGATAAGTAATTATGAGAACAAAATGATAGACCGTAATGGGGTGGGTGGATAAAGACGGATAGAGAAGGAAAATAAAACTTTAAGCACAAGAATATATACATATCTTAAAAATATCTAAATAAATAAATATTTTTTATATCTAAATTAATACACCTATCTATGATTGTAGATTAATAGTTTTCTTTCGAAGTTTCTCGCAAATACATTTTTTTTGTCTTAAAATTATTGATTAAGTAATACATTGCGTGTAACATTTAATTAAAACTCCTCGCATCAATTGTGATCAGCCAGATATTCTTATACACTTAATACTTTTAATGTTACGCATGTAGATGAATTTGATAACCAAAAAGTGATTTTCAGATTTATTTTTGGCATTGCGGATCACTGTGTAATGCTTGTATCTCACGCCATCCCTAGAATGAGAATAACTTCATAGTAGTTTATTATTTTACCACATCAACTGTTCATGAATAGCCTACATAACAACATAACAGCTTTCTCTTTTCAATTTTTGACTAAAAAATAGTGTTTAAAATAAGAAGACTTACGTAATATCCAAATGTCCATCAAATAAAGAAAAATGTACACTTAGAAAAAAAATTGGATGGCTTCAAAATCCGACCCTGTTATGAGCCACTACGCACGCTTGAAGAGCTTGGTCTATGTTTCACGAGGTAACGCATTGTTAAATGTTATAATACGACGTATTTGGTTTTAATAGTCATAACTAGTTAAATATCAATAAAGGAGACATATATCTAGATATTTACGAGTGTTCGACGTATACAATATTACTCAAATTACATCTTCTTCTTCAATTTCTGGTTTAGGCAAGAGTTGCCTATTTTTTTGTGATACATTTAAATTCTCGTGCATAGTGTAAAAGTAAACAAGACAACCAGGATTTACATGACTGGTATCCGACATGCTAGTAGCGTAGATCGTTAAACCAATTACAAAAAAATGAAATATATATGAGAGTCAGGCTTCAGATCCCTCGACAATGATTTTTTGTTGTTTATTTTTATTTCCACAAAATTCATCAACGTTTGATTCCAGCCACGTAATCTACGTCTAATTTACATTATATTAGGTAATAATCCTGCCGACGTAAACTCTATAATAGTATTTAGCTACGGTATAAATCCAATTGTGTATGCAGTACCACGGTTTAATAGTAAAGCTATAAATGTATGTAATTAATGTTAATGTAGCTTCATATGTCTATGTATTTACTTATTTCTTATTAGTGGGTAAAACGTTTCACCCTTCAACTTAAAAATATTGATCACATAGGTCAGGTCGACCATAATAATAGCTCATATATGATGGACAATAATAAAAATAATAATGACAAAATTATAATAATACATAGTAATACTTCTAAATAGTTAGTTCGTTTTTCTCTTTAAGAAAGGGCACATAGAATAAAATAGAAGGCATTGTAACGATTAAAAAATTTAACCTCATCGGGAACCGAGCCTGTCACCTCTTGCATACAAAGCAAGCAATAAAAAACTGAGCTAAACGTTCTTTGGCTTCCTTTACATAAAATGATGCTCTTCATTGGAGGATGGGGAACGTGTTTTAAATCTACTGTGCAATTAGTTTACTCGTGTGAATCGCGCGTTAAAACTTTAAATGTTCGAGGTCAAGAGTCCGCTCATTCTTCTTCTTCTTCTTTTGCCAAGTGCACATAGAGCTGATAATGTGCTTGTTTTATAAACACTAACTTTTTATGTTGCATAATATTTACAGAATTTTGTGATGAGAGGAAATAATGAATATACACTTTCCATTAATCTTATTTTAGCGTTTTTTCAAATTCATAGTCTTACAGATCTTATCATTAAAATTAATTATTTTTTTTTAAATAACTGGGTTCTTTCAGTTCAGGGAGTAAAACCTTATACGCTGTGTAATATATATAAACTTTCATTATTTGTTGATTGAAAATACTTTATTTTTACAAGGTATTGATGTATATATATTATATCGTACAGGGTTTATTCTTTTTCTTGTTCACTGAGGTTTTAGCTGCTAGAAGTACAATCACTAATTTTAATCTATTTGAAACTTGTCTGTAGATTAGTTTGTGTGTTGGGTTTTGTAGGTCTCGGGAAGTAACAAAATACATCGCTCACGACATGACTAAATTTGACGCTCACTATGGTTGTTACGGCTAATATTGGCAGAATATATTACTGAAATGCAACAACGGTGCAGAGAACCATTACCAGATATTTTCCTTAAGATGATGGTTAGATATATATAAATGTGTTATGTCATGCTTCAATGCTATTCTATTAAATTTAACTTGAATGGATATCTTCCCGTTGTGGAGTACAAAATAATGAACTAACACACACATTATCCAAGTGAGGCCCCAATTAATTATACAACTACATCAACTTGTTGAAACTGCAGTTAATAGAAATGTAAACCAAAAAAATGTGCCAACACTATATAAACATCAGCTTGGAAAACAATGTAACACGCTTCTTGCAAGACGTCACATTGCGTTGTACCAAAAATGTGAAGGAAGAAACCAGTTGCAGCATTTGAAATCTTAAATGATCATGGCCTCCTTGGAGAATATCTACACCAACTTAACATCTTCCCATCATGTGGTTGGGTTTTCTGTTGTGATAGCGACAGTGTATTCAATTAGGACCTTATAAACCTAAATACTGCTTTGAAAACCTCCAATTTATTCTGATGGTGAATTATAATGGGAAGTTTAACGTAAACTGACTTAGCTTCAAATGTCAGGGCGTTAAATTATATACATTTACTGTGACACTGAATACAGTATGTTGTGCGATGTGTTGTGCGATAAAATTTCTAACGATCTCGATTAATGTTAAAGATAAAATCTGTAATATTAAGAACGACACTTTTTACTATCTTCTAAATATTGTTTTCCTATAATGTATACAATATTCTTAACTGCAATTGAATAGTAACTACATTTATCAGTCATTATTTTAGAGATGTTTCTATAACCATTTTTAGGTTTAGAGTTTTGAAGCGCTGCAAATTGACGATGTTTGAGCAATTGAGAATGAAGCATTTCACCAAGTTTTCTTCTTGCACTTCGATTGTGATGCTGTCTAAATGGGCGAAGAATTATTTGTTGAGAGTCCTGCTAGTGTTTACCACAATGCCGTGCATTATCTTCTATAAACACTAGAACATAATAGTACACAGTTATAAACCAGTTTAAAAAAATTAAAACATTAACAAGTAATCTGCGCTACAATTCCAGCATTAACATAACAAACGAATTGAAAGTAAATTAATGCTTTTCATAATCATTTGGTAATTATGTAGCAGGTACCTCTTTTGAACTAGTTCAATTCGGTGAATTACGAGATATAATTATTAACGTTATTCTAGTGACGATTCTTATGAACGATCAAGTTATAATAAATTACAATTTCTCGTGATGAAGTCATCTTAAAAACTAACAGACTAAAATTCAACCTAACTAATAGCGTATGCTACATAAAGAAAGACAAATATCAAACTAGTGTGGGTCATTTTTATCCCGCGCCGTAGCCGAGTGGTTAAGGTAGGATACCTTGGTGGAAAGCTACGGGACTTGCGCTGGTACCATTCTGCGTGGGGAAGACATTTTCTCATAGAATTTCGGCCAGTATGGTACTGGTGCCATCCACAGCATCGTGAGGCATTTGGGTAGCTACAATAAGTAGCGGCTCAAGTTTGAGAAATCCAGATATAACGGCTGTGGGACCCGACATAACGACCACATCTCGCACCTACACTGGCTTACCTCTGTGATGAACACATGTGGATGTTAAGCCTGCAGCCGGCTGGTAGGTCAAGGACCTAGTAGGACTGTCGCGCCGTGGAGTTGGAGATATAACGGCCCGACATAACGACCACATCTCGCACCTACACTGGCTTACCTCTGTGATGAACACATGTGGATGTTAAGCCTGCAGCCGGCTGGTAGGTCAAGGACCTAGTAGGACTGTCGCGCCGTGGAGTTGGAGTTAGAATGAGTCATTTGAGTCAGCTCTTAAACTAAATACCGATCTGTTTAAATGTGAACCAAAACTAAGCATAGAGGACCGGAGTTCGTAGAACAAGGTAGTCATCTTGATATACCTAAATAAAATTAGCTTAGGGTTCTATGCGAGATGATGTAACTAACTCACTGGCAGGAATATAATCACTAATAAATGTAATTATATTAAAACATGGATATCCCAAATAATTACATACCCTGGAGTTTATAAATAAAATAGACTGAAGAAATAATTGACCAGGAAATTTTTCATATAATTGATAATATAATAAAATTAAGATTGCTTTGAGATGAAAGGGTGATTTACTATGAGAAAAATTGTTCATATACAATTTTGCCCAATATAGGACCGATGCCCAATAGCACCGTGAGGAATTTTGGCAACTGTAAAATATAGCGGCTCCAGGATAGTATAGGATCGGCACGTTACCCATATATTATCTAGATAATAGACTTCCTCTGAAAATATATAATAGGCCTAAGTGGTTAGACATTTGCAGGCCTCTCGAGAAAGAATATTTTCTTTTTTCGTTGAAAACGGAGAAATTTAATAAAATAGTATAACACAATCATCATCATCCAGTAATTAAGCCTGTTGACTCGTTCGGGTTTCATGAAATATAACACAATATTATGTGAAATTATATAAAATATAATATTTCTAATTTGAGAGTAAAATTTGTTATAATTTCAATTAACATGCCTTATACACATCACGATATATCATAATAACGGGTATTTAAACGATGATAAATGAGATATTTGAAAATGTATTTAATAATTACCTAATATAGGAGGCGTTGTCTGTAAATCTCAGCTACGCAGATTTAAACATTTTGAATCCAATCTGTAAATATTAATATTTTATTAATATCATTTAACACCATAATTTTCTATTTCATATTGAATGACGTTGCTTCGTAACGTTACGGTTATTGTATCATCATTCGTGTTGTCAACAAGGCGCATTTTGTCCAATTTTTATGAAATCAATCTCTTTTTAATAAATGTGTTAATTATGCTTAGGAGAAAAAACTACTTATATATTTAAATGGTTATTATATATAGTTTTTGATGTGATGGACTAGTGGTTATGCTCCTTGCCTATAGTTCCGAGGGTCGCGGGTTCAAACCCGGCCGGGGACGATGGATTTTTTTAGAACGGAAGAATCCAAGGAGCAAATCCTCCGTGAGGGACTTTAAGCTATGGGTCCCGAGTCCGAAGTATTTTGAGGCTCGTAAATGATTCTTAAGCCTGAAAAAAGGTCCCTAAGTAAAATGTACTGACGTTACAACATCCTAGTAATACCTTAGTTGCTTGTTAGATGTCTCATTGTGTCGGTGTATTGCCTGCATGACATCTATGAGCAAATAAGGTAACTAAAATTAACTTGGACCAGTAACTGCTTACAAAGGAGAGGCTGTGGCTCAACAATGCGCTACGTCATTCATTATACATAGATTATACATAGTTTTCTCCGTTTGATATTCGTAGTGGCAAATTTAACTTTAAAAAAGTGATATTGTTTCATTATTAGATAATAATTTGACAAAAGACGTGTAATACGCATACAATTAGAGCACAATTTTTTCTTCTCTCTCTTCTCCCCCGCCCCTCATAGGTGCTGTAATCGATACTGGTGGAATAGTGGTTGGCATACTTGCTATTGATTTAAAAATGCATGGGTTCAAACACGGCCAGTTAGTGTGAATTTCAGGGCATAAAAATCCTTAGATGAGGTTCCTTTGGAAGCGAACTTAATAATTTGGTTCCCTGTCTAGAGAATAGGAAGCTTGGAAAACAGACTGTGTGCATTTTTGCCCTCTATCGCTCAAATTTGAATTGCGATGCATATGAAATAAGTTTATCGTAAAATCGATATAATATTATAACACTGGTTTTATGATTTGGCCTTCACAACTATTTTTTCGCGACTATACATGATATTTGTCTTTCTTTTGTAGGGAAATGTTTACGGAGACTGGCCTAACTACCAACTTGGAGGATCGGTAAGTACTTGTTTATATTTTGTTCTGTAGAAATGACACCTTCTCTATGGCTAATATGTTGCTCCTAACAGTTGATCTCTTTTCCACAATTTCTGATATTGGAAAGACAAACTTAACCTCCGCCATGATTATAATTATTGCTTCATTGTGTGGTTCTCGTCCAAAGTTTGTTTATCCAGCAAGCGGGGGGGGGGCTGTTAATAGTTATGTTACTTCTGGTCTTGAAAAACACAAATTCCCCACCACTGTCTCAAGGTCATTCAATCTGAAGGGGGACAAATACTTGGTAATTATGCAGAAACGTTTCATGGACAACATAAGATTCTGTTCATTTGAACCACCTGTGAAATATGTTTAACATTCGTTGTAACGAACCAATGGCACTGTGTTAGTAGTTTCAGTCAGTTTAAACATGGCGCGATTAGGTTTAGTATATTTCAATCTTACTTGATATTTACACGCATTCTTGCGGTTTGCTGAGGAGTTTGGGAGCTAAGGCGGGCGAAGAACCCATGCATATTAAAACGTCAAGCGCGACAGGCCGAAGGCCCTTGGCTTACTAGCCGGCTGCTGACCCCACATCCACATTTGTTAATCATAGAGGTAGACGATTATCGAGCCAATGTAAGAGTGACATGTGGTCAGAATGTCGGATCTCCCAGCCGTTATAGCAACCCATTCTTATAGATTTTCAAAATATAAAAACTATCCTAATTTTTAACCATGTACCTCACAATAGGAATTTATCAGATAATAGCTAACACAAATCGACTCACTTCCGATGTACGAACAATAGTATTTAAGTTACACATCAACACGTCTGTCTTGAATTAAAAAAGCTAACAAAGATAAAGTTACATTAACCTTAGTCCTTTATGTCTAGCGTTGGTTTATAAGTAAGATCCAGATTTCTGTTAAGTTTTTAATATTCCACAAATCATTCAAATAGTATGAGGATTTGTTTATATTAACAACCATTGGTAAAAAAAAATCATCTGAGGAGAATGACAAGAAATAGACTTCCAAAATTGGCATTCCAATATACCCCAACTGGACATAGGGACCAAGGAAGACCAAAACATCGGTGGAAAGATCAAGACCATCTTCGCTGGGTTTACCGTACAGGCCACATGGCCTAAAACGAATTTGTTCATGATGATGATGATGATGGTAAAAAAACTGTAATAACACACACTAACATCAGCTTTGTGTTTAACATTGGTTATTAGGTCACATATCAGTTAGATTTTTATATTTCTTCATTTAGATAATAAACTTTAAAAATTGTTCTTTCTCCTTTATAAATACAACATACGAATCTCGAGGACAAACAATGGGAATCACGCAATAGTTACGTCATGAATATGTATATATTTCTTGACTTTCTTTGCTATTTTATATTTAGTGATTTTTCAATACAAGGAATACATTATATTTCATGAAAAAAATTGAAATTTGTTTTTAATTTTCCGAAAACAGGAACATACCATGTAATGCTAATGAAAATATTAGTTTTCCAACGTGGCTAATTAGCCAAGACTTTCAAGGAGTAGATCACAAGTCTCGCTGAAAACCAGGGTGAGAGTTGTATTTAAAATACTTAGGAATACGATAGTGTGAATTGTATAGAATTTTATGGATAAGTTGAATTGAGATAGAAGTGAAATACAAAACAGCTTAATGGGAGAAGAGAATAAATAATAAATAGAGACACAGATAGTAGCCAAAAGTGGATTTTTTTATTCTAAGTTCAAATGAACGAGAAATATGTAGCAGTTTATTTATCGTTCCTTCACTATTTCACGGTTCATTTCAAGTTCCTTCATATTTACGTAATATCTTCTTATTTTATCTGAATGGCTTGTTATTATTGATAATGCCCTCTCTCTAACTTACATCTGTGTGTTTCTTATCCTGAGCTGTCTTTAATGGTAGAACTGGAATCCTGACAACTAGGAACCAGCGAGGCCAGTCACTGTAATTATAATTTAATGTTTTTCACAGTTCTTGTAATGAGCCCAAGACATTAATTTCTTTGTGGGGTACACATAAAAAATAGGTTAGTGCAAGAGCGTGAAAGGAAGAGGATAAATATGTGATTTTAATAAAAATTACTTGAATCAAAATTTACTATTATTATAAAAAAAATATTAGTTGAAGCATAAAATAGATTCCGAAAAGGAAGATCTTGTACAGATGGATATTTCACTATTACAAATCTAATATAAAAACACAGAGAGTTTAATTTTGAAACACACATGGCGTTTTTGACTTGAGTAAGGTTTTTGACAAAGTAAATAGAAACAAATTATTAGAAATCCTCAAATATGATGGAATCCCAGACCAACTGATAAAAGATATATATGTGTAATCTATAAGGATATGATATCCAAGGTTGAAAATAAAATCTCTGGATTTAATCAAGGGTTTGACAAGGATGCGGTCTTTCACCAATGCTCTTTATAATATATATGAACTCAATTATTAAAGAATGGATACTACAACCACATGGCAGTGTACCACTTGATATATTTATTATTTAGACACCCTATTATTTGCAGATGACATTGTGTTTGTAGCGAATTCAGAAGATGACCTACAACGTTCAGTCTACTTTTTCACCAAATTGCAATGAATTACAACATGGAAATCTCAACAGAAAAATCTAAAGTCATGGCTTTCCTAGGAAAAGACCCAGTTCGCAGTAAAGTTTATTAGTAATAAAATATTAGAACAAACTAACACATTTAAGTACCTCGGATATCAAGTTACATACGAACAGGAAAAATATTTTAGTCAACAAATTATAACATTTAACATAGTAACAGGAATTATAAATAATATTTTCAAGCCAAACACAGTACAGCAGCACACACGAACTAGAATTTATAAAACATTGGCCAGAACCATATTATGTTACGGCAGTGAGGCCTGGACAATTCGTAGTGTAGATGAACTAACTGCGGCAGAAATGAAATTTATGTGACGTACTGCTGGTTACTCAAGAACAGACCATGAAAGGAATTCTGAGATTCTTAAGGAATTACAAACAGAATCAATCATGAATGTGTGCAAAAATAGAGAAACAACTGGATATCTCACGTAAGAAGAATGAGCAGAACAAGAATACCACGTCAGATCTTAAATTACCAGCCACCAGGCAAGAGATCTTTGGGCAGACCCTCAAACGTTGGATTGAGACCGTAACAGACCGCTAGGTCTATCACATGAAAGGAAGAAGAAGAAGGAGGCGAAGAAGAAGAAGAAAAGAAAAAATAACAAAAAGAAACAACAATACAGTCATCGTCCACAATGTGAAAATGTATTAAAATATTCTGAAACAATTAGCCCGGGGACGTTGAATAAAAGGTAAGGAAACGTGCTACAAGCTGGAAGATTGCGGATTCGATTCTCTAAGAGGTTCTTCCTCATAATCATTACAAGGAATCATAAATCCTAACGTTATAGAAATTGTTGTATTCAAAGATGTAAAAGACATATACTTGATATATATTTTTAACTACCCTAAACATTCTCACGGCCCATTGCTCTAAGTTTGAATGTGCGTTCAACCAATTGAGTACCATACATACGTTATAAGTGTAAAGCCGTTGGGAAGGGCTGACAATCCGGCTGATATCTTGCACCAAATGTCTAGATAGGTGTGAGTCTTAACTACTCAATATCCCAAGGACTTCCTAAGGCCTGCACTGGGATAAATTACACCACTTACAGCAACTAGCCGTGATATAAATTGGGATTACTTGTATTTTACCAAATTTACCTCGAGAAAGACGTAGCGGAAAATTACATTTAGTTCTCTCATGGAATCCCTTGTTAAAAAATTTCCAAACCTCGGCTTTATCTTCATAACAATGTGACACTAAGTTACATGACGTTGTGTGGAAGTTCTTAGGTGTATTTTGGACCAAAGAGAGATGACAGAAAGGTGAATGGAGAATACTAAATAACAGTTGACCACATGATTTTTATAGGCAGCCAGTCTCGAAGACCGAAATGGAAGAACATGTGTCAAGAGTGGGGAATGAAAGACGTGCGTGGACGCTTTTTCATAGGAAAATCAGAAGGAAAACGCCCAGTTGGTAGACCAAGAATGAGGTGGGAGAATAACATTAACAATTAATAAAAATAAGTAGATTATACAGGGAATAATTGGAAAACATTAGTTCTGGATAGGGATGTATGGAGAGCTTATGTCCGTGCGGTCATGAACCTACGGGTTCGATAATACCACTGAGTTAGTTAGTATGAAATATTCATGCAAATAGAACAAATATATCAAATATATTATCTTTGTCCTATATTTACTTCTTCTGCTTCTTCTTCTTCTTCTTCATCTTGAACGTCGTAGACAATCTTGGTGGACCAATGGTTACCATGCGTCCATCTGGCTTCCAGGGTAACGAGTTCAAACTCGCCTGTGGATTTACAGGACGTAAAATGACTGAGTACCGGTTCCGTCGGAAAATCACCAAATACTTCGGTACCGTGAATATATTTTAGGAACGTAAAGGAACCTCACGTTTGAAGAAATATAACTGGGAGCAAAATATGTTGATAATTTTTCGCTTAGATTTGAATTGTGCTCTAATGATCTTAGATGTTAAAGAGCGTCGTTAAATAAAAATTATATCGTAACACTTAACGCATATTTTAGCCGTCTAAAGTAAGTTTTACCCGACTGTACATGGTCTAGCATCTTTTGTTGGAATATTTTTGGAGCGGATTCTAGAATGCAAACTCTAACTTGGAACGCTAGGATTTATTTAAGGTTATATCCGTTAGAAGATTATCTTCTCTACCGTTAACATTATCCTCCTGCCCATTGATCTCTCTTCTGCCATCTTGCGTTGCAAAGTGAAATTTCCTCTTCGTGTATTGATGCAGCCTGACACGTTCTTCGATATCAATTAATTATCTTGTTTCTCGCTCAATGTTTGTCCTGTAAAGGTAGCCCTGCCATGGTACTTCTGATTTACTTGAAACACTCCCACTATCGTCAAGGTCATGGAATCTCTGATGGTCCTAGATATGGTACGATATGCGTTTGTTATATTGTGTTGTTCTTTGCTATCTTCATGATGTACCGCAGTCACAACTAAAGTCATCATGTACCTATTTAATGTTTATTTTTACGCGACAGTACGTTTTGTCGTACTTACAGCAATGGCGACCATGATTCAAATTTCAACTTTCTGCATTTCGAGGTTGCCAACATAAATAATTATAGTGTAATATTACATGTTTAGAACCGACGTGTGGGAAGTAAAGCCACTAAACATTATGCATACTATGTACAAAGCTAGTGTATACGAAACAAATAACTGCATCTTAAATGAACTGAACTTTATTAGAAACAATGTAATACCGCGATTGGTGCTACGGCCTCCTTTAATTTCAACTAATAAACATTGCCCACACTGTTAACAAGTATTACTATAAATAATATAATTATCCCTTATTCTTCTTCAGTAATAGATCTTGGACTACATCTAGACGCTAATTTAACCTGGCAAACACAAGTGAAACACATATGTAAAAAGACTTTCTCCATCTTACATTAACTTAGACGTTTCAAGAATTTTCTCCCAGTTTCGTTAAAACAAATCCTTGTGCAGAATCTTGTGTTACCACACTTCGATTATTGTGGCGTTAAATACGTATAATGATCTAAACTATGCCTTGTCGCAGAGACTGCAGCGTGTTCTTCGATTCATTTTCATCCGCCGTTATGACCATATTTCCGAACACTTTAATAACCTCTCTTGGCTCCGTCTTACTGACAGACTAAATTGCACTTCCTTTTCACTACTCTTCAAGCTTCTGAATTCCTACACTCCTAGTTACCTGGCGTCCAAATTTGAGAAGTTATCTTCTTACCACAATATTGACACTAGGTCACAATATAACAGTCTGCTAACAATCCCTCTTCATAGCACTTCCTCTTATTCTACTTCCTTCACAGTAGCCTCTGTCCGCTCCTGGGATTTCCTTCCTCAAGATATCAGGGATTGCCGCACTCTTGAAACTTTTAAGTCACGACTATACAGTTACCTGTTGTCTAATAAATAATTTTTCTCTACTTATTTAAATTTATACTATATCATTAATAATTTGTTCTCTTTTTTTATATATCTTGTAAATATTATATTTAATTCGTTAAATCTAGAGTAAATCAAATACTTACTTACTCACTGGCACTATCGAACCCTTACGTTCATGACCGCGCGGACATAACCTCTCCATACATCCCTATCCTGAGCTAATGCTTTCCAATCATTCCCTGTATAATATACTTCCCTCAAATCATAGTTAATGTTATTCTCCCACCTCATTCTTGGTCTACCAATTGGGCGTTTTCCCTCTGGCTTTCCTACAAGAAGATTCCATTCAAGTCTTTCATTCCCCATACGTGCAACATGTCCTGCCCATCGCAGTCTACGAGACTTAACTGTTCTTATTACATCTGACTTCCTATAAAGACCTTGTAGTTCATTGTTATGTAGTCTTCTCCATTCACCTGTTTGTTCATCTCTCTTTGGTCCAAAATTTTTCATAAGTACTTTATTCTCAAATACTTGTAATCTCCTTTCCTCCCTTAAAGTAAGAGTCAATGTTTCGCACCCATATAATATAACTGGTAGAATAATAGTTCTATATATTTTCAGTTTAACGTTTTTTGAAAGGAGTTGGGACGTCAAGAGTCTCTGCAATTCATAATAGCATGCATTTCCAGAATTGAGCCTATGTTTAATTTCTTTGTGCATCTCATTCCTATTTGTGATTATTGTTCCTAGGTATTTGAATTCAGTCACTTCCTCAAAATTTTCCCTCATTTGTCATTAGCTGTCCATTTCCATTATATAATGAATTTCTACGTGTGACCATATATTTAATTTTATTGATATTTAGCTCCAGTCCTAATTTCTTAGTATTACTTAATAGTGTGTGCGTGTTGGCCTTTAGTATCTCCTCGCTATCGGCCAATAATACTACATCATCAGCATAAACTAACAGCCTATTAATACCATTCAGTTGTAAGCCTTCCTCATCCTCTAAAGATGTAATGGCATGCTCCAGTACAAAATTAAATAGTAGAGGAGATAGTGCATCTCCTTGCTTCAATCCATTCTGGATTTCAAAAGTGTCCGAAAACTGTATTTGTATAAGTCTAACTTTTTAGGAATTCCGAACTCCAGCAGGATACTACACTGCTCAAAAAAATTTATGGGATGTTGTAGAATAGCCTATTAAGACTATGTTTTTTGGAATAGTATTAGATGCAATCACTTTCTATTACTCCAAGATAATGTAAATAAGAGTTTGAAGTCGTTACGTAACCTCGGTATCATACCAGAGGGCAGTGTCTGTACTGTTGATGTGAAAGGGTGGTGTGGGGGTGAATGTTTTGTTGCTGTTTTTAAATCCAGTCCAGTTTTCAGTTAGTGAATGGCTTGCCTTAGGGGCAGTGATGTCTCGACAATGTGATTTACCTGAACCAATGGCATGGAGGGCCATGGGAAGGATGGAAGCTGGACAGACACAACAAGAGGTGGCACAAGCCATTGGGGTGTCTGAAAGCGTGATTTCCAGACTTTGGAATCAATTTCAAAGAACATACTGTTCACAGAAGAGCCGGACAAGGTCGACCAAGGGCAACCACAGCAAGGGATGACCGTTACCTCTTGTTAACAGCCCGTCGGAATAGACAGCAGAATGCAATCAACTGTGAAATATCCAAAATGTATTTTATTTAAGTTGACAAAGTAAGGGAAAGCTAAGATCTATATATTTAAAATAAAAGTAAACTCAAACAAAATAGAATACAACTCGGATAATTAACGTCCAATTCTAATACCGGCTTCAATGGACTGACGAATCTTACGCAGTGGTCTCTCTCTTTTTTTATTTTTTGGGGGTTTTTTGGGATATTTTACGATCTGTAAGTCTATGATACGGAATCCATGGTCTTATAGCAATATGCATTTTTATATCTCTAGAACAGGCAGCTGATCCACTGCTAAAATCTCCAACCTGGAGGACCAGGTTCTTCTGCTTTTAGAGAATCAAAACTGTGTTATAATACAGCAGCTGTTAGTTTTGGTTCTCTTTGGGTAAAACAACAGTAATAATATAATAATAGTAAATATGAAATTAAATAACAATAATTAATTATTTCCAGGATTACAATATACATTCATGTGTTTGTAGTTTTCCTTATTTTTTGAAAGATCAGTTTGATTGTAATATGATTATTTCAATATTTCTAACAAATCTTCGACTTATTCGAGGAAACAAACAGAAAATCACATTATCAGAGGTTTGTAAATATTAGTACAACAAATATTATGTATAATAATGTTATATACATTTTCAATTATACCACTGGAGATTTGCTGGATATTATGTTTAAAGTAATGTTCTGAAAATATCTGAAAGTAGAGTTAGTTACAGTGATTTGTTCCATTTTGTACATTTATACAGAACACTTTACATTAGAACCAAACATAAAGGTTTAACTATGTTGTTATGCATATTTCTTAATAAGTAAGTAATTATATTAAAACAATAATTGAGTAAATATTGGTAAATTAAAACATAAACACATTAAGAATTAAAATGTAAACTTTACCTATACATGTATTATTAACGGTTGTCCCTCTGCTGTCATCAGTCTCGGCCGTACATATCCGCACGCCTAAGTAAAGAAATCTGCTTCCTGCATGACTTTACTGATATCGCGCCCCGACTGTCCCCGTTCCTAAACAATTCAATGGAAACATCATACCAAGGAATACATTTTATATACATTTAATAATTTTCACAGTAATTAGTTTAAAGAGAGAGAAGGGTATAACTAATAAATACTGACTTTATATTTATGTACATAATAAGACCTATGTATCCAGTGCTCTGGTAGCATATAGTGTGTACAGTCCAGATAATCTAACATATTTAATATTATATTTTGTCGTTTCTAAATAATCATATTTAAACTTGAAGTGTCCTCTGCAAACTGATTTTGTAATTGTTTTTGGAATAAACTTTTATAACAACTGGGGAAAATAAAACACATACGTTGTAAACAGTGTTTATTGCAGGAAGTCACAACCGTTTTAATAGCAAATATTTAATGTAAAATTTCCTTCTGAGTATTTCCATTATCATCTTAATGTCCTGCAGCTTTTCTCTAAGATAGTAAATCGAAATTCACAGGTCAAACAAATTATATATTAAATAGCACGGGGTTTTCTCTAAATATTTATTGAAAATATCGCATATTCATACGTACATTTGCACACCTGCCGCCGACGTGGCTACTGTCGCATGTAGTTCAGCCGCCCAGTGCACAGTGATACAAAATGTCAAAGTACCGGAAAAAATCAAAATATTTACTTTTTGTTAGAGGGAAAAAAATTGAACAGTTTACTACGGAAGTAAATGAGGTAACAATCTGCCAATGAAATTAACCTTTGTATTAAATTTATTGGACATAATTTTGGGGACGTTAAAATAAGCGTTATAAAAACTGACCTTTTATTTCAATTTTGGTCAAAATATTAACACTTTTTCTAATAATTATTTTAAAGCCACTCACTACGTATACTTGTGTTAAACAGACTTATGCATTCATACTATTGGGCAGAGCCCGAGGGACCGCGAGCCTGATAGTCAGACAGCCCGACTTCAGCCCGATTTCAGCCCGACATTCGCCCGACCCTTCCCGACTTCTGCCCGACTTTCGCTCGACATCCTTCCTAATTCCGCCGACTTCCTCCCGAATTCCGCCGACTTCGCCCGACATTCGCCTGAATTCCGCCCGATATCTTCCCGACTTCCGCAGAACTTCCGCCTGACATTTGCTTGATTTCCAGCCAGATTTCCGCCCGATATCCGACCGAATTATAGTCCTACTTCCGCTATACGTCTGCCCGAATTCTGCTCCACACCACCCTAACTTCCGCCTAACATCCGCCCGACTTCTGCTCGACTTTCAGCCCTGGATTCCAGCCACGACCTCCAGCCAAGACCTGACTGGAAGTGACTTCCATCCACGACTTCAAGCCTCAACTTTCAGCCACGACTTCCAGCCCCGACTTTCAGCCCCGACTTCCGCCCGATTATTGCCCGACATCCGCTCAATTCTGCCAGACTTCTGACCTACTTCTGCCCGACGTCAGCCCGACTTTCAGGCTTTGAATGTTCGAGTGTCGCCAACATCATGGATACAAGTAATAATGAGAACTAAAATATTTGAGGTTATGGTGTGGAAGAATAAAAACTAAGGTACAATGAAAATGAAACTTTAAGCACAGGAAGATGTGTAAACATTAAAAATTTGTGAATAAATAAATTATAAATAAGTAAAGTAAAGTAAAGTGATCCCACGACAGACCCGGAGGCCCTTGGGGTAGTGGGAGGTTAAGGCTCCCACTTTTTCTAGACAATCGGCACTTTATGTCAGCCGGGTTGTCAGCCCTGCGTGACGGCCGCCTTTACCCCCAGAACAAGCGTCTGGTACTCATTTCCGTTAGAGGCTGAGTCGACCCCAGGGCCATGGTGCCGCCAGAGGGTTTGGGTCAGTTTAAAAATCCTGACCCCAACGGGACTTGAACCCTCGACCCTCCGGCTTGTAGCTCAGTGCCTTAACCACTACGCTACGGCGGCCCCCATAAATAAATTATAATAATTATTATTTTCTAAATTAATACGCTAATCTGTGATTCTAAATTAATATACTATAAAGTATCTCGCAAATAAGTTGTTTCTTAAAATCTGTAATTTACTAATATTTTTCACGTAACAACTAATTAAAAGTCTTCGCATCAATTATGCAGAGTCAGATATTCGTATACACTTGTAATTTTTAATCTCACGCATGTGGATGCATTTGTTAGCCAAATTGTGACTTCCAGATTTTTGCTCCTTTTTCGTTATTGTGGATCACTGTGCAGTTCTTGTATCTTCTTTTCTCACGCCATGCCTAGAATAAAAAAAAAGTCTTAGTAGGTTTTTAATATATCAAGTGTTGAAGAATAGCAAACATGACAATACTTTTCTGTTTTTAAAATGTAACAAAAATCTTACAACATTTTTTACTAAAAATGTGTGTTTAAAAATAAGAAGACTTACGTAATATCCAGCAAATAAGAAAATGAACACTTAGGAAAAAGATTAAGCCGCTTCAAAACGCAGAGTCCCTGTTATGACCCACCGCGCATGCTCGAGGTGCTAGATCTGTGTTTCACGGGGTAATGCATTGTTAAATGTTATAAACACGTTGTATTTGGCTTCAATGGTCAAAAATGGTTAAATATCAATAAAGGAGACATATTTCTCGATATTTACGAGAGTTCGACGTATAAAATATTACGCGAATTACGACATTTTAATAAAGTTCAACTTTTTTTTGCTAAGTGTACGTAGAGCTGATAATGTATTTGTTTCTTAAACAATGACTTTATATGTTGTATAATATTTACAGAATTTTGTGTTGAGAGGAAATAATGTAAGTTTGTATACATTAAGGTTATTTTGAGCGAATTTTCAAATTCTTAAAGTCTTGCAGATCATATCTTTAACTTCAAATCGATTGTTTGTAAATAACTGGGTTCTTACAGTTCAGAGAGTAAATCCTTATTTGCTGTGTAATATCACTTTCATTACATATTGATTGAAAATTAAAATTAAGAAATAAACACATTTGTTTATTTTAATAAGTTATTAATGTATAAATATTAGGTCGTATAGTGTTTATATTTTTAATTGTTCGCAGAGATGTTACCTTCTAGTAGTACAATCAGTAATTTTAATTTATTTGAAACCTATCTGTAGATCAGCGTGTTTGTTGGGTTTTGTAGGTCTCGGAAAGAAACAAAATACATCGCTCAGGACATGACTCTAAGTTAACGCGCACTTTGGCTGTTACAGGCTAATATTAGCAGATGATGTTACGAAACATAAAACTGATAGAATTGTATTGAGAACTGTTAACATGTTGTTTTCTTAAGATGAATGGTTATAGATTAAGTCATGCTTCAATACCGTCCTCAAGGGAAGAGATCTTTCTGATGTTCTACAAAAAATAGACTGAGAATGCTTCACTGAAACCATTACAGGCTTTAAGGCTTTACCTTATTTGGAAGAAGAAGAATAAGAAAATGTTATAAATAAATATACACATATTGGCTCTCAGGTAGTGGCTGGAGGTGATGATGGATCCGGTGTATACTGCTTCTATACCATTGGAAATTACTGCTTCAGCTCAGATGGAAAAAATAAATAATTGTTACCTTCAATAACTAAAATGCAAAAACGTTAAAAAATGTAGTATTTTACTCTGATTTAAAAAATCAGCAATACAGGCTTTGACACACAAAACATCTCTCATGTTTTCATGTTTCAAACATTCAAGCCGTATTCAGAGACTTCCAAAATATCAAGAAAATAATTAAACGTCAATGGATTCCTTCTCGTTGTGGAATACAAGGTAATGAAATAGCATACGCATTAGCCAAGGCCCGCAATTAATCACGCAACTAAATCAAATCCTTGAAGTTACAGTCAATACAAATGTAAACAAAAAATGTACCAATGCTATAGAAACATCAGCTTTGAAGAAAATGAACACTCCTCTTGCAACTCACCACCTTGTATAAAAATGTCAAGGAAAAAATTCAGTTGCAGTGTTTCAAATCTTAACTGGCCATGACCTCCTTGCATAACATCTACACCAATTTAACATCTTCCCATCACTTGGTTGTGTTTTGTGTTGTGATAGCGACAGTGTCATGAATTAGGACCTTATGAAACTAAGTCCTGCTTTAAAAAACTTCCAATTTAATCTGATGGCGAATTATAATGGGGAAGTTTACTGATAGGTGACATTGCTCCTAATGCCAGGGCGTTAAATTATATAAATTTATAACGTTAATGTGACACTGAATACAGTGTGTTGTGCAATAACGATTTATTTTACCAATAATCTCGATTAATGTTAAAGATATAATCTGTAATATTAAGAACTGGATATTTTACCATTTTCTAAATACTGCTTACATTATTTTTAACTGGAGTAAAATTCTAAGACACTGCATTAAACAGTCATTGTTTTACGGATTGTGCTGTAATAAGTTTAAGGTTTAAAGATTTGAAGCGCTGAAAATTGACGATGTTTCAGCAGATGATGATGAAGCATTTCACCAAGTTTTCTTCTTGCACTTCGATAGGGATGTTCTCTAAATTGGCGAAGAAAACCGATATTAATTATTTCTTGAGAGTCTTGCTAGTGTTCACCACCAGAAATTCACAAAAGCTTGCACATATAATTATCTTCTATAATGATCCAATAATCACTAGAACATTATAGTACACAATTATAAGCCAATTAAATAATTGAGAACACAAGACTTGTGCGCTATAACTCCAGAATTCACTTAACCAACGAATTGAAAGCAAATTAATTGCATTTCGTAATAATTTAGTTATTATGTACTAGGTGCCTCTTTTGAACTAGTTCAGTTCAGTGAATTACAACATAAAATTATTTACATTATTCTAGCGACGATTCTTATGAACGATCAAGTTATAATAAATAGCAATTTTTCGAGAAGAAGTCATCTTGAAACCGTACAGACAAAATTCAACCTAACTAATAGCGTATACTACATAAAGAAGGACTCCCAGCAAGTAAGTGTCGATTTTTTTTCCACGTAATATTATTGGGAGAATAATTGCTGTATAAATTTGCAGTTTAACGTTTTCTTAAAGAAGTTAGCGTAACGGGTGTCCCTATAATTCGTAGAGATGATTACTACATAGATTCGAATAAAGAAAGAATAAATAATAGTTAAAAAAAACTAAAGCAACGCGCTTTATTAGAAAACCGAACTAAAAAATGAACAGCAGTTTTAATTTCCAGCACGCTTGACATACAATTAAAGTGGTCACCAAAAAAATCATCTCCAACACGTCTAGAATAAAACTAGAGTTATCTACAAAAAAATAATGTTACCATCAAAGGCGTGGAGTGCTCTATATCAATTAATATATTTGATAATAAACAGATATTGGTAAAAGTAAAGTCTCTAAGAAGGAAACGTAAAAATCATAAAAACACCCCACGCTTTTGATGGTAAAATTATTTTCTTTTTGTTGATAACTCTAGTTTTATTCTAGATGTGTTGGAGATGATTTTTTTGTTGACCACTTAAATTTTATCCCAAGCGTGTTGGAAATTCAAATTATTTTTCATTTTTTAGTTTGGTTTTCTAATAAAGCGTGTTGTTTTAGTTTATTTAAAATATTATTTACTTTCTTATTTTTAGTTTAATTGATCGGCATAAACCGGAATCCCATGAAAATTTAATTGCTTAATACTCTTCAAAAAATCCTACTGGCCTGATTTGAACCAGCGACCTATGGATTACTGAAATTTTTACCACTTCACCGTTCTAGCAACTGAGCTCTTACAACGATTGACTAAAAAGTCGATAATTCCGCAACCTATTTACCGGTTTTTATTTTTTTGATTTTCTGATGATTTTGTCCAGGATTTTAGAAAAAAATATGAAATGATCGTATTGTCATGGGTCCCTTACAAGTATACAAGGTTCAAGTCGATCCAATGTTTTAAATGGGTGAAAACCGTGTTCAAAGATTCCGTTACATAGATACAGGTCCATTACATAGACAGATACAGTTCCATCCACAGTAATTCAGTCCGAAGGCAGGTCCTTCACCGCAATCATAGCATTTTCATGCTAAGCTTGCAGCTTTACTAGGGAATTGTAGGTGTGGTAGCTTCCCATTGCTTTCCACACCTGTGTGGATGATGATGATGGCCATATGATTTCGGGGACCGTTTGGGCCTTAAAGGTTTCCTTACAGGTGAGGAAAACCCCGATAAAAACCTCACCGGGGATCGAACCCGGGCCCGCTGTGTGACAAGACAGCACGCTACCTCTAGACCACAGCGGTGGACAGATACAGGTGACGCTAATATAGAGCGTGTAAATACACAGAGATTACGTTAGAGTTATGTCAGGTAATATTTTTTTATTATTATTGGACATATATAAATCCTATTTCGTCTTAAGCTACACTGCTCAAAAAAAATAGGGGATATTGTAGAATAACCTATTAAGACTATGTTTTTAGGAACAGTATTAGATGCAATCACTTTCTATTACTCCAAAAGAATGTAAACAAGAGTTTGAAGTCATTACGTAACCTCTGTACCACACCAGATGTCAAAGAGATCCTGATTAGGAATATGGCAAACAAACAATGCAACATTAACATGGGTGAAAATGTTTTCTTTAGTATGGTGTATGGTCTCCTCGAATGGCCAGCACTGCCTCACACCTGTGTGGCATTGATGCAATGAGGTTAGCAATGAGTTCTTGGGGGATACGTGGCCACTCTACCATAAGAGCAATCTGCAGCTCTGGAACAGTTGTGGGAGGTGCTGGTCTGCCTGCAATGCGCCTGCCTAATGCATCCCATACATGCTCAATCGGATTTAAGTCCGGGGTGGAAGCTGGCCATTGCATACGCTCGATACCCTCCACTTCCAGCATGTCGAACACCAAGCCAGCTCTGTGGCGTCGTGCATTATCGTCCATAAAAAGAAAAGAATCACCTATGGCACCAGCATAAGGCACGACAAAAGGTCGGAGAATCTCATCTCTATACCTTACCGCAGTCAAAGTACCACCTTGGATGGCATAGAGGTCCGTACGTCCACCACTACTGACTCCTGCCTACACCATCAATCCACCGCCACCATATGGGGATCTTTCACGTACAAAAGCTGGATTGTTTCGTGTCCCTTTTTCTCTCCAGATGAATACACGCCGACTATCACATTCCACGTTGAATCGCGACTCATCAGAAAAAAGAACTGATCTCCATTCAGCATGCCTCCACCCACGATGTTCCTCCGCCCAGTTTCTGCGATCTCTACGGTGTTGTGGAGTTAACCTGGTACACATCATGGGCCTATGGGCATAGAGACCACTTCCTTGCAGTCGATTAGGGACAGTTTGAGTTGACACCCTGCGTCCTGTTGCTGTTTGAAGTGTATTTCGCAGTTGAGTTGCATTCTGCTGTCTATTCCGACGGGCTGTTACGAAGAGGTAACGGTCATCCCTTGTTGTTGTTGCCCTTGGTCGACCTTGTCCGGCTCTTCTGTGAACAGTATGTTCTTTGAAACTGATTCCAAAGTCTGGAAATGACGCTTTGAGACACCCGAATGGCTTATGCCACTTCTTGTTGTGTCTGTCCAGCTTCCATCCTTCCTATGGCCCTCCAAGCCATTGGTTCAGGTAAATCACGTTGTCGAGGCATCACTGTCCCTAAGGCAAGTCATTCACTAACTGAAAACTGGACTGGATTTAAAAACAGCAACAAAAAATTCACCCCCACACCGCCCTTTCACATCAACAGTACAGACACTGCTCTCTGGTGTTGTACCGAAGTTACGTAACAACTTCAAACTCTTATTTACATTATCTTGGAGTAATAGAAAGTGATTGCATCTAATACTATTCCAAAAAACATAGTCTTAGTAGGTTATTCTACAATATCCCCTATTTTTTTTAGCAGAATATATTAGGATTACAGTTTGTGACAAAGTTGTGGTACTTTATATGATTTGATCTAAACCAAAAGGTTTATATTAACGAATCTTATTTATGAATTCTACTTTCTGTAAAGGTTTGTACGTAACAAAAAAAATTGAAAATGATTTTTAACACGTTGCTCTTTCGACTTATATACAATTAGGATTAATAATGCCCTCGACTGTCATTAAGGCTGTTACCTACATTGTAGCACAAATAACCCTAAGGCCATTTGATATTTCGTTTAGTTAGTAATTGTCAATCAAGTGAACTATAAACCTAGTAAATTAGGTTATTGTCAAGTCTGCTCTAGTGCTACGGATGTCAGTCCCAAACAAAATAAAAGCCAGTCCAGTTGTATGTAATATATAGTGGGTGTCAAAAGTATTCATTCACATCATTTGATTGAGGTAATTTTATCGTGTAACACTTGAACATTTTATCGAAATTAATTTTTGGCTGAAGCAGCAAAATTTTTCAGCAATGAAAATCATCCCTTTTACTTGCGACTTCATTTAAAATAGTTGGCTTTATTTCTTGGAATATGTCACACTGTGGCCACATACCATTCACTACATTCTTCTCCCTTTGTTTGATATCAATAAAATATTTACCAATGTTTTTCTTTTCTCATATAGCTTGAGCTCCCGAATTCTGTTATATAACCATGGAGTTGGAGATATAACGGCCCGACATAACGACCACATCTCGCACCTACACTGGCTTACCTCTGTGATGAACACATGTGGATGTTAAGCCTGCAGCCGGCTGGTAGGTCAAGGACCTAGTAGGCCTGTCGCGCCATGGAGTTGGAGATATAACGGCCCGACATAACGACCACATCTCGCACCTACACTGGCTTACCTCTGTGATGAACACATGTGGATGTTAAGCCTGCAGCCGGCTGGTAGGTCAAGGACCTAGTAGGCCTGTCGCGCCATGGAGTTGGAGATATAACAGCCCGACATAACGACCACATCTCGCACCTACACTGGCTTACCTCTGTGATGAACACATGTGGATGTTAAGCCTGCAGCCGGCTGGTAGGTCAAGGACCTAGTAGGCCTGTCGCGCCATGGAGTTGGAGATATAACGGCCCGACATAACGACCACATCTCGCACCTACACTGGCTTACCTCTGTGATGAACACATGTGGATGTTAAGCCTGCAGCCGGCTGGTAGGTCAAGGACCTAGTAGGCCTGTCGCGCCATGGAGTTGGAGATATAACGGCCCGGCATAACGACCACATCTCGCACCTACACTGGCTTACCTCTGTGATGAACACATGTGGATGTTAAGCCTGCAGCCGGCTGGTAGGTCAAGGACCTAGTAGGCCTGTCGCGCCATGGAGTTGGAGATATAACGGCCCGACATAACGACCACATCTCGCACCTACACTGGCTTACCTCTGTGATGAACACATGTGGATGTTAAGCCTGCAGCCGGCTGGTAGGTCAAGGACCTAGTAGGCCTGTCGCGCCATGGAGTTGGAGATATAACGGCCCGACATAACGACCACATCTCGCACCTACACTGGCTTACCTCTGTGATGAACACATGTGGATGTTAAGCCTGCAGCCGGCTGGTAGGTCAAGGACCTAGTAGGCCTGTCGCGCCATGGAGTTGGAGATATAACGGCCCGACATAACGACCACATCTCGCACCTACACTGGCTTACCTCTGTGATGAACACATGTGGATGTTAAGCCTGCAGCCGGCTGGTAGGTCAAGGACCTAGTAGGCCTGTCGCGCCATGGAGTTGGAGATATAACGGCCCGACATAACGACCACATCTCGCACCTACACTGGCTTACCTCTGTGATGAACACATGTGGATGTTAAGCCTGCAGCCGGCTGGTAGGTCAAGGACCTAGTAGGCCTGTCGCGCCATGGAGTTGGAGATATAACGGCCCGACATAACGACCACATCTCGCACCTACACTGGCTTACCTCTGTGATGAACACATGTGGATGTTAAGCCTGCAGCCGGCTGGTAGGTCAAGGACCTAGTAGGCCTGTCGCGCCATGGAGTTGGAGATATAACGGCCCGACATAACGACCACATCTCGCACCTACACTGGCTTACCTCTGTGATGAACACATGTGGATGTTAAGCCTGCAGCCGGCTGGTAGGTCAAGGACCTAGTAGGCCTGTCGCGCCATGGAGTTGGAGATATAACGGCCCGACATAACGACCACATCTCGCACCTACACTGGCTTACCTCTGTGATGAACACATGTGGATGTTAAGCCTGCAGCCGGCTGGTAGGTCAAGGACCTAGTAGGCCTGTCGCGCCATGGAGTTGGAGATATAACGGCCCGACATAACGACCACATCTCGCACCTACACTGGCTTACCTCTGTGATGAACACATGTGGATGTTAAGCCTGCAGCCGGCTGGTAGGTCAAGGACCTAGTAGGCCTGTCGCGCCATGGAGTTGGAGATATAACGGCCCGACATAACGACCACATCTCGCACCTACACTGGCTTACCTCTGTGATGATCACATGTGGATGTTAAGCCTGCAGCCGGCTGGTAGGTCAAGGACCTAGTAGGCCTGTCGCGCCATGGAGTTGGAGATATAACGACCCGACATAACGACCACATCTCGTACCTACACTGGCTTACCTCTGTGATGAACACATGTGGATGTTAAGCCTGCAGCCGGCTGGTAGGTCAAGGACCTAGTAGGCCTGTCGCGCCATGGAGTTGGAGATATAACGGCCCGACATAACGACCACATCTCGCACCTACACTGGCTTACCTCTGTGATGAACACATGTGGATGTTAAGCCTGCAGCCGGCTGGTAGGTCAAGGACCTAGTAGGCCTGTCGCGCCGTGGAGTTGGAGATATAACGGCCCGACATAACGACCACATCTCGCACCTACACTGGCTTACCTCTGTGATGAACACATGTGGATGTTAAGCCTGCAGCCGGCTGGTAGGTCAAGGACCTAGTAGGCCTGTCGCGCCATGGAGTTGGAGATATAACGGCCCGACATAACGACCACATCTCGCACCTACACTGGCTTACCTCTGTGATGAACACATGTGGATGTTAAGCCTGCAGCCGGCTGGTAGGTCAAGGACCTAGTAGGCCTGTCGCGCCATGGAGTTGGAGATATAACGGCCCGACATAACGACCACATCTCGCACCTACACTGGCTTACCTCTGTGATGAACACATGTGGATGTTAAGCCTGCAGCCGGCTGGTAGGTCAAGGACCTAGTAGGCCTGTCGCGCCATGGAGTTGGAGATATACCGGCCCGACATAACGACCACATCTCGCACCTACACTGGCTTACCTCTGTGATGAACACATGTGGATGTTAAGCCTGCAGCCGGCTGGTAGGTCAAGGACCTAGTAGGCCTGTCGCGCCATGGAGTTGGAGATATAACGGCCCGACATAACGACCACATCTCGCACCTACACTGGCTTACCTCTGTGATGAACACATGTGGATGTTAAGCCTGCAGCCGGCTGGTAGGTCAAGGACCTAGTAGGCCTGTCGCGCCGTGGTGTTGGAGTTATAACGGCCCGGCATAACGACCACATCTCGCACCTACACTGGCTTACCTCTGTGATGAACACATGTGGATGTTAAGCCTGCAGCCGGCTGGTAGGTCAAGGACCTAGTAGGCCTGTCGCGCCATGGAGTTGGAGATATAACGGCCCGACATAACGACCACATCTCGCACCTACACTGGCTTACCTCTGTGATGAACACATGTGGATGTTAAGCCTGCAGCCGGCTGGTAGGTCAAGGACCTAGTAGGCCTGTCGCGCCATGGAGTTGGAGATATAACGGCCCGACATAACGACCACATCTCGCACCTACACTGGCTTACCTCTGTGATGAACACATGTGGATGTTAAGCCTGCAGCCGGCTGGTAGGTCAAGGACCTAGTAGGCCTGTCGCGCCGTGGTGTTGGAGTTATAACGGCCCGGCATAACGACCACATCTCGCACCTACACTGGCTTACCTCTGTGATGAACACATGTGGATGTTAAGTCTGGAGCCGGCTGGTAGGTCAAGGACCTAGTAGGCCTGTCGCGCCATGGAGTTGGAGATATAACGGCCCGACATAACGACCACATCTCGCACCTACACTGGCTACCTCTGTGATGAACACATGTGGATGTTAAGCCTGCAGCCGGCTGGTAGGTCAAGGACCTAGTAGGCCTGTCGCGCCATGGAGTTGGAGATATAACGGCCCCGACATAACGACCACATCTCGCACCTACACTGGCTTACCTCTGTGATGAACACATGTGGATGTTAAGCCTGCAGCCGGCTGGTAGGTCAAGGACCTAGTAGGCCTGTCGCGCCATGGAGTTGGAGATATAACGGCCCGACATAACGACCACATCTCGCACCTACACTGGCTTACCTCTGTGATGAACACATGTGGATGTTAAGCCTGCAGCCGGCTGGTAGGTCAAGGACCTAGTAGGCCTGTCGCGCCGTGGTGTTGGAGTTATAACGGCCCGGCATAACGACCATATCTCGCACCTACACTGGCTTACCTCTGTGATGAACACATGTGGATGTTAAGCCTGCAGCCGGCTGGTAGGTCAAGGACCTAGTAGGCCTGTCGCGCCATGGAGTTGGAGATATAACGGCCCGGCATAACGACCACATCTCGCACCTACACTGGCTTACCTCTGTGATGAACACATGTGGATGTTAAGCCTGCAGCCGGCTGGTAGGTCAAGGACCTAGTAGGCCTGTCGCGCCATGGAGTTGGAGATATAACGGCCCGACATAACGAACCACATCTCGCACCTACACTGGCTTACCTCAGTGATGAACACATGTGGATGTTAAGCCTGCAGCCGGCTGGTAGGTCAAGGACCTAGTAGGCCTGTCGCGCTGTGGTGTTGGAGTTATAACGGCCCGGCATAACGACCACATCTCGCACCTACACTGGCATACCTCTGTGATGAACACATGTGGATGTTAAGTCTGGAGCCGGCTGGTAGGTCAAGGACCTAGTAGGCCTGTCGCGCCATGGAGTTGGAGATATAACGGCCCGACATAAACGACCACATCTCGCACCTACACTGGCTTACCTCTGTGATGAACACATGTGGATGTTAAGCCTGCAGCCGGCTGGTAGGTCAAGGACCTAGTAGGCCTGTCGCGCCATGGAGTTGGAGATATAACGGCCCGACATAACGACCACATCTCGCACCTACACTGGCTTACCTCTGTGATGAACACATGTGGATGTTAAGCCTGCAGCCGGCTGGTAGGTCAAGGACTAGTAGGCCTGTCGCGCCATGGAGTTGGAGATATAACGGCCCGACATAACGACCACATCTCGCACCTACACTGGCTTACCTCTGTGATGAACACATGTGGATGTTAGCCTGCAGCCGGCTGGTAGGTCAAGGACCTAGTAGGCCTGTCGCGCCATGGAGTTGGAGATATAACGGCCCGACATAACGACCACATCTCGCACCTACACTGGTTTACCTCTGTGATGAACACATGTGGATGTTAAGCCTGCAGCCGGCTGGTAGGTCAAGGACCTAGTAGGCCTGTCGCGCCATGGAGTTGGAGATATAACGGCCCGACATAACGACCACATCTCGCACCTACACTGGCTTCCCTCTGTGATGAACACATGTGGATGTTAAGCCTGCAGCCGGCTGGTAGGTCAAGGACCTACTAGGCCTGTCGCGCCATGGAGTTGGAGATATAACGGCCCGACATAACGACCACATCTCGCACCTACACTGGCTTACCTCTGTGATGAACACATGTGGATGTTAAGCCTGCAGCCGGCTGGTAGGTCAAGGACCTAGTAGGCCTGTCGCGCCATGGAGTTGGAGATATAACGGCCCGACCTAACGACCACATCTCGCACCTTACACTGGCTTACTCTGTGATGAACACATGTGGATGTTAAGCCTGCAGCCGGCTGGTAGGTCAAGGACCTAGTAGGCCTGTCGCGCCACGGAGTTGGAGATATAACGGCCCGACATAACGACCACATCTCGCACCTACACTGGCTTACCTCTGTGATGAACACATGTGGATGTTAAGCCTGCAGCCGGCTGGTAGGTCAAGGACCTAGTAGGCCTGTCGCGCCATGGAGTTGGAGATATAACGGCCCGACATAACGACCACATCTCGCACCTACACTGGCTTACCTCTGTGATGAACACATGTGGATGTTAAGCCTGCAGCCGGCTGGTAGGTCAAGGACCTAGTAGGCCTGTCGCGCCATGGAGTTGGAGATATAACGGCCCGACATAACGACCACATCTCGCACCTACACTGGCTTACCTCTGTGATGAACACATGTGGATGTTAAGCCTGCAGCCGGCTGGTAGGTCAAGGACCTAGTAGGCCTGTCGCGCCATGGAGTTGGAGATATAACGGCCCGACATAACGACCACATCTCGCACCTACACTGGCTTACCTCTGTGATGAACACATGTGGATGTTAAGCCTGCAGCCGGCTGGTAGGTCAAGGACCTAGTAGGCCTGTCGCGCCATGGAGTTGGAGATATAACGGCCCGACATAACGACTACATCTCGCACCTACACTGGCTTACCTCTGTGATGAACACATGTGGATGTTAAGCCTGCAGCCGGCTGGTAGGTCAAGGACCTAGTAGGCCTGTCGCGCCATGGAGTTGGAGATATAACGACCCGACATAACGACCACATCTCGCACCTACACTGGCTTACCTCTGTGATGAACACATGTGGATGTTAAGTCTGGAGCCGGCTGGTAGGTCAAGGACCTAGTAGGCCTGTCGCTCCATGGAGTTGGAGATATAACGGCCCGACATAACGACCACATCTCGCACCTACACTGGCTTACCTCTGTGATGAACACATGTGGATGTTAAGCCTGCAGCCGGCTGGTAGGTCAAGGACCTAGTAGGCCTGTCGCGCCATGGAGTTGGAGATATAACGGCCCGACATAACGACCACATCTCGCACCTACACTGGCTTACCTCTGTGATGAACACATGTGGATGTTAAGCCTGCAGCGCTGGTAGGTCAAGGACCTAGTAGGCCTGTCGCGCCATGGAGTTGGAGATATAACGGCCCGACATAACGACCACATCTCGCACCTACACTGGCTTACCTCTGTGATGAACACATGTGGATGTTAAGCCTGCAGCCGGCTGGTAGGTCAAGGACCTAGTAGGCCCTGTCGCGCCATGGAGTTGGAGATATAACGGCCCGACATAACGACCACATCTCGCACCTACACTGGCTTACCTCTGTGATGAACACATGTGGATGTTAAGCCTGCAGCCGGCTGGTAGGTCAAGGACCTAGTAGGCCTGTCGCGCCATGGAGTTGGAGATATAACGGCCCGACATAACGACCACATCTCGCACCTACACTGGCTTACCTCTGTGATGAACACATGTGGATGTTAAGCCTGCAGCCGGCTGGTAGGTCAAGGACCTAGTAGGCCTGTCGCGCCATGGAGTTGGAGATATAACGGCCCGACATAACGACCACATCTCGCACCTACACTGGCTTACCTCTGTGATGAACACATGTGGATGTTAAGCCTGCAGCCGGCTGGTAGGTCAAGGACCTAGTAGGCCTGTCGCGCCATGGAGTTGGAGATATAACGGCCCGACATAACGACCACATCTCGCACCTACACTGGCTTACCTCTGTGATGAACACATGTGGATGTTAAGCCTGCAGCCGGCTGGTAGGTCAAGGACCTAGTAGGCCTGTCGCGCCGTGGTGTTGGAGTTATAACGGCCCGGCATAACGACCACATCTCGCACCTACACTGGCTTACCTCTGTGATGAACACATGTGGATGTTAAGCCTGCAGCCGGCTGGTAGGTCAAGGACCTAGTAGGCCTGTCGCGCCATGGAGTTGGAGATATAACGGCCCGACATAACGACCACATCTCGCACCTACACTGGCTTACCTCTGTGATGAACACATGTGGATGTTAAGCCTGCAGCCGGCTGGTAGGTCAAGGACCTAGTAGGCCTGTCGCGCCATGGAGTTGGAGATATAACGGCCCGACATAACGACCACATCTCGCACCTACACTGGCTTACCTCTGTGATGAACACATGTGGATGTTAAGCCTGCAGCCGGCTGGTAGGTCAAGGACCTAGTAGGCCTGTCGCGCCGTGGTGTTGGAGTTATAACGGCCCGGCATAACGACCACATCTCGCACCTACACTGGCTTACCTCTGTGATGAACACATGTGGATGTTAAGCCTGCAGCCGGCTGGTAGGTCAAGGACCTAGTAGGCCTGTCGCGCCATGGAGTTGGAGATATAACGGCCCGACATAACGACCACATCTCGCACCTACACTGGCTTACCTCTGTGATGAACACATGTGGATGTTAAGCCTGCAGCCGGCTGGTAGGTCAAGGACCTAGTAGGCCTGTCGCGCCATGGAGTTGGAGATATAACGGCCCGACATAACGACCACATCTCGCACCTACACTGGCTTACCTCTGTGATGAACACATGTGGATGTTAAGCCTGCAGCCGGCTGGTAGGTCAAGGACCTAGTAGGCCTGTCGCGCCATGGAGTTGGAGATATAACGGCCCGACATAACGACCACATCTCGCACCTACACTGGCTTACCTCTGTGATGAACACATGTGGATGTTAAGCCTGCAGCCGGCTGGTAGGTCAAGGACCTAGTAGGCCTGTCGCGCCGTGGTGTTGGAGTTATAACGGCCCGGCATAACGACCACATCTCGCACCTACACTGGCTTACCTCTGTGATGAACACATGTGGATGTTAAGCCTGCAGCCGGCTGGTAGGTCAAGGACCTAGTAGGCCTGTCGCGCCATGGAGTTGGAGATATAACGGCCCGGCATAACGACCACATCTCGCACCTACACTGGCTTACCTCTGTGATGAACACATGTGGATGTTAAGCCTGCAGCCGGCTGGTAGGTCAAGGACCTAGTAGGCCTGTCGCGCCATGGAGTTGGAGATATAACGGCCCGACATAACGACCACATCTCGCACCTACACTGGCTTACCTCTGTGATGAACACATGTGGATGTTAAGCCTGCAGCCGGCTGGTAGGTCAAGGACCTAGTAGGCCTGTCGCGCCATGGAGTTGGAGATATAACGGCCCGACATAACGACCACATCTCGCACCTACACTGGCTTACCTCTGTGATGAACACATGTGGATGTTAAGCCTGCAGCCGGCTGGTAGGTCAAGGACCTAGTAGGCCTGTCGCGCCATGGAGTTGGAGTTAGAATGAGTCATTTGAGTCAGCTTTTAAACTAAATACCGATCTGTTTAAATGTGAACCAAAACTAAGCATAGAGGACCGGAGTTCGTAGAACAAGGTAGTCATCTTGATATACCTAAATAAAATTAGCTTAGGGTTCTATGCGAGATGATGTAACTAACTCACTGACAGGAATATAATCACTAATAAATGTAATTATATTAAAACATGGATATCCCAAATAATTACATACCCTGGAGTTTATAAATAAAATAGACGGAAGAAAATAATTGACCAGGAAATTTTCATATAATTGATAATATAATAAAATTAAGATTGCTTTGAGATGAAAGGGTGATTTACTATGAGAAAAATTGTTCATATACAATTTTGCCCAATATAGGACCGATGCCCAATTAGCACCGTGAGGAATTTTGGCAACTGTAAAATATAGCGGCTCCAGGATAGTATAGGATCGGCACGTTACCCATATATTATCTAGATAATAGACTTCCTCTGAAAATATATAATAGGCCTAAGTGGTTAGACATTTGCAGGCCTCTCGAGAAAGAATATTTTCTTTTTCGTTGAAACGGAGAAATTTAATAAAATAGTATAACACAATCATCATCATCCAGTAATTAAGCCTGTTGACTCGTTCGGGTTTCATGAAATATAATACAATATTATGTGAAATTATATAAAATATAATATTTCTAATTTGAGAGTAAAATTTGTTATAATTTCAATTAACATGCCTTATATACATACGATATATCATAATAAACGGGTATTTAAACGATGATAAATGAGATATTTGAAAATGTATTTAATAATTACCTAATATAGGAGGCGTTGTCTGTAAATCTCAGCTACGCAGATTAAACAGTTTTGAATCCAATCTGTAAAATATTAATATTTTATTAATATCATTTAACACCATAATTTTCTATTTCATATTGAATGACGTTGCTTCGTAACGTTACGGTTATTGTATCATCATTCGTGTTGTCAACAAGGCGCATTTTGTCCAAATTTTTATGAAATCAATCTCTTTTTAATAAATGTGTTAATTATGCTTAGGAGAAAAAACTACTTATATATTTAAATGGTTATTATATATAGTTTTGATGTGATGAACTAGTGGTTATGCTCCTTGCCTATAGTTCCGAGGGTCGCGGGTTCAAACCCGGCCGGGGACGATGGATTTTTTTAGAACGGAAGAATCCAAGGAGCAAATCCTCCGTGAGGGACTTTAAGCTATGGGTCCCGAGTCCGAAGTATTTTGAGGCTCGTAAATGATTCTTAAGCCTGAAAAAAAGGTCCCTAAGTAAAATGTACTGACGTTACAACATCCTAGTAATACCTTAGTTGCTTGTTAGATGTCTCATTGTGTCGGTGTATTGCCTGCATGACATCTATGAGCAAATAAGGTAACTAAAATTAACTTGGACCAGTAACTGCTTACAAAGGAGAGGCTGTGGCTCAACAATGCGCTACGTCATTCATTATACATAGATTATACATAGTTTTCTCCGTTTGATATTCGTAGTGGCAAATTTAACTTTAAAAAAGTGATATTGTTTCATTATTAGATAATAATTTGACAAAAGACGTGTAATACGCATACAATTAGAGCACAATTTTTTTTCTCTCTCTTCTCCCCGCCCCTCATAGGTGCTGTAATCGATACTGGTGGAATAGTGGTTAGCATACTTGCTATTGGATTTAAAATGCATGGGTTCAAACACGGCCAGTTAGTGTGAATTTCAGGGCATAAAAATCCTTAGATGAGGTTCCTTTGGAAGCGAACTTAATAATTTGGTTCCCTGTCTAGAGAATAGGAAGCTTGGAAAACAAGACTGTTGTGCATTTTTGCCCTCTATCGCTCAAATTTGAATTGCGATGCATATGAAATAAGTTTATCGTAAAATCGATATAATATTATAACACTGATTTTATGATTTGGCCTTCACAACTATTTTTTCGCGACTATACATGATATTTGTCTTTCTTTTGTAGGAAATGTTTACGGAGACTGCGTAACTACCAACTTGGAGGATCGGTAAGTACTTGTTTAATATTTTGTTCTGTAGAAATGACACCTTCTCTATGGCTAACATGTTGCTCCTAACAGTTGATCTCTTTTCCACAATTTCTGATATTGGAAAGACAAACTTAACCTCCGCCATGATTATAATTATTGCTTCATTGTGTGGTTCTCGTCCAAAGTTTGTTTATCCAGCAAGTGGGGGGGGGGCTGTTAATAGTTATGTTACTTCTGGTCTTGAAAAACACAAATTCCCCACCACTGTCTCAAGGTCATTCAATCTGAAATACTTGGTAATTATGCAGACACGTTTCATGGACAACATAAGATTCTGTTCATTTGAACCACCTGTGAAATATGTTTAACATTCGTTGTAACGAACCAATGACACTGTGTTAGTAGTTTCAGTCAGTTTAAACATGGCGCGATTAGGTTTAGTTTATTTCAATCTTACTTGATATTTACACGCATTCTTGCGGTTTGCTGAGGAGTTTGGGAGTTAAGGCGGGCGAAGAACCCATGCATATAAAAACGTCAAGCGCGACAGGCCGAAGGCCCTTGGCTTACTAGCCGGCTGCTGACCCCACATCCACATTTGTTAATCATAGAGGTAGACGATTATCGAGCCAATGTAAGAGTGACATGTGGTCAGAATGTCGGATCTCCCAGCCGTTATAGCAACCCATTCTTATAGATTTTCAAAATATAAAAACTATCCTAATTTTAACCATGTACCTCACAATAGGAATTTATCAGATAATAGCTAACACAAATCGACTCACTTCCGATGTACGAACAATAGTATTTAAGTTACACATCAACACGTCTGTCTTGAATTAAAAAAGCTAACAAAGATAAAGTTACATTAACCTTAGTCCTTTTTGTCTAGCGTTGGTTTATAAGTAAGATCCAGATTTCTGTTAAGTTTTTAATATTCCACAAATAATTCAAATAGTATGAGGATTTGTTTATATTAACAACCATTGGTAAAAAAAATCATCTGAGGAGAATGGCAAGAAATAGACTTCCAAAATTGGCATTCCAATATACCCCAACTGGACATAGGGATCAAGGAAGACCAAAACATCGGTGGAAAGATCAAGACCATCTTCGCTGGGTTTACCGTACAGGCCACATGGCCTAAAACGAATTTGTTCATGATGATGATGATGATGATGGTAAAAAACTGTAATAACACACACTAACATCAGCTTTGTGTTTAACATTGGTTATTAGGTCACATATCAGTTAGATTTATATATTTCTTCATTTAGATAATAAACTTTAAAAATTGTTCTTTCTCCTTTATAAATACAACATACGAATCTCGAGGACAAACAATGGGAATGACGTAATAGTTACGTCATGAATATGTATATATTTCTTGACTTTCTTTGCTATTTTATATTTAGTGATTTTTCAATACAAGGAATACATTATATTTCATGAAAAAAATTGAAATTTGTTTTTAATTTTCCGAAAACAGGAACATACCATGTAATGCTAATGAAAATATTAGTTTTCCAACGTGGCTAATTAGCCAAGAATTAGCCAGACTTTCAAGGAGTAGATCACAAGTCTCGCTGAAAACCAGGGTGAGAGTTGTATTTAAAATACTTAGGAATACGATAGTGTGAATTGTATAGAATTTTATGGATAAGTTGAATTGAGATAGAAGTGAAATACAAAACAGCTTAATGGGAGAAGAGAATAATAAATAGAGAGACAGCTAGTAGCCAAAAGTGGATTTTTTTATTCTAAGTTCAAATGAACGAGAAATATATAGCAGTTTATTTATCGTTCTTTCACTATTTCATGGCTCATTTCAAGTTCCTTCATATTTACGTAATATCTTCTTATTTTATCTAAATGGCTTGTTATTATTGATAATGCCCTCTCTCTAACTTACATCTATCTGTTTCTTATCCTGAGCTGTCTTTAATGGTAGAACTGGAATCCTGACAACTAGGAACCAGCGAGGCCAGTCACTGTAATTATAATTTAATGTGTTTCACAGTTCTTGTAATGAGCCCAAGACATTAATTTCTTTGTGGGGTACACATAAAAAATAGGTTAGTGCAAGAGCCTGAAAGGAAGAGGATAAATATGTGATTTTAATAAAAGTTACTTATATCAAAATTTACTATTATTATAAAAAATTATTAGATGAAGCATAAAATAGATTCCGAAAAGGAAGATCTTGTACAGATGGAATATTTCACTATTACAAATCTAATATAAAAACACAGAGAGTTTAATTTGAAACACACATGGCGTTTATTGACTTGAGTAAGGTTTTTGACAAAGTAAATAGAAACAAATTATTAGAAATCCTCAAATATGATGGAATCCCAGACCAACTGATAATATATATATATATATATATATGTGTAATCTATAAGGATAATGATATCCAAGGTTGAAAATAAAATCTCTGGATTTAATCAAGGGTTTGACAAGGATGCGGTCTTTCACCAATGCTCTTTATAATATATATGAACTCAATTATTAAAGAATGGATACTACAACCACATGGCAGTGTACCACTTGATATATTTATTATTTAGACACCCTATTATTTGCAGATGACATTGTGTTTGTAGCGAATTCAGAAGATGACCTATAACGTTCAGTCTACTCTTTTCACCAAATTGCAATGAATTACAACATGGAAATCTCAACAGAAAAATCTAAAGTCATGGCTTTCCTAGGAAAAGACCCAGTTCGCAGTAAAAGTTTTATTAGTAATAAAATATTAGAACAAACTAACACATTTAAGTACCTCGGATATCAAGTTACATACGAACAGGAAAAATATTTTAGTCAACAAATTATAACATTTAACAGAGTAACAGGAATTATAAATAATATTTTCAAGCCAAACACAGTACAGCAGCACATTGGCCAGAACCATATTATGTTACGGCAGTGAGGCCTGGACAATTCGCAGTGTAGATGAACTAACTGCGGCAGAAATGAAATTTATGTGACGTACTGCTGGTTACTCAAGAACAGACCATGAAAGGAATTCTGAGATTCTTAAGGAATTACAAACAGAATCAATCATGGAATGTGTGCAAAAATAGAGAAACAACTGGATATCTCACGTAAGAAGAATGAGCAGAACAAGAATACCACGTCAGATCTTAAATTACCAGCCACCAGGCAAGAGATCTTTGGGCAGACCCTCAAACGTTGGATTGAGACCGTAACAGACCGCTAGGTCTATCACATGAAAGGAAGAAGAAGAAGGAGGCGAAGAAGAAGAAGAAAAGAAAAAATAACAAAAAGAAACAACAATACAGTCATCGTCCACAATGTGAAAATGTATTAAAATATTCTGAAACAATTAGCCCGGGGACGTTGAATAAAATGTAAGGAAACGTGCTACAAGCTGGAAGATTGCGGATTCGATTCTCTAAGAGGTTCTTCTTCTCCTGATGATGTCACAATCATTACAAGGTATCATAAATCCTAACGTTATAAAAATTGTTGCATTCAAAGATGTAAAAGACATATTCTTGATATATATTTTTAACTACCCTAAACATTCTCACGGCCCATTGCTCTAAGTTTGAATGTGCGTTCAACCAATTGAGTACCATACATACGTTGTAAGTGTAAAGCCGTTGGGAAGGGCTGACAATCCGGCTGATATCTTGCACCAAATATCTAGATAGGTGTGAGTCTTAACTACTCAATATCCCAAGGACTTCCTAAGGCCTGCAGTGGGATAAATTACACCACTTACAGCAACTAGCCGTGATATAAATTGGGATTACTTGTATTTTACCAAATTTACCTCGAGAAAGACGTAGCGGAAAATTACATTTAGTTCTCTCGTGGAATCCCTTGTTTAAAAATTTCCAAACCTCGGCTTTATCTTCATAACAATGTGACACTAAGTTACATGACGTTGTGTGGAAGTTCTTAGGTGTATTTTGGACCAAAGAGAGATGAACAGAAAGGTGAATGGAGAACACTAAATAACAGTTGACCACATGACTTTTATAGGTAGCCAGTCTCGAAGACCGAAATGGAAGAACATGTGTCAAGAGTGGGGAATGAAAGACGTGCGTGGACGCTTTTTCATAGGAAAATCAGAAGGAAAACGCCCAGTTGGTAGACCAAGAATGAGGTGGGAGAATAACATTAACAATTAATAAAAATAAGTAGATTATACAGGGAATAATTGGAAAACATTAGTTCTGGATAGGGATGTATGGAGAGCTTATGTCCGTGCGGTCATGAACCTACGGGTTCGATAATATCACTGAGTTAGTTAGTATGAAATATTCATGCAAATAGAACAAATATATCAAATATATTATCTTTGTCCTATATTTACTTCTTCTTCTGCTTCTTCTTCTTCTTCTTCTTGAACGTCGTAGACAATCTTGGTGGACCAATGGTTACCATGCGTCCATCTGGCTTCCAGGGTAACGAGTTCAAACTCGCCTGTGGATTTACAGGACGTAAAATGACTGAGTACCGGTTCCGTCGGAAAATCACCAAATACTTCGGTACCGTGAATATATTTTAGGAACGTAAAGGAACCTCACGTTTGAAGAAATATAACTGGGGAGCAAAATATGTTGATAATTTTTCGCTTAGATTTGAATTGTGCTCTAATGATCTTAGATGTTAAAGAGCGTCGTTAAATAAAAATTATATCGTAACACTTAACGCATATTTTAGCCGTCTAAACTAAGTTTAACCCGACTGTACATGGTCTAGCATCTTTTGTTGGAATATTTTTGGAGCGGATTCTAGAATGCAAACACTAACTTGGAACGCTAGGATTTATTTAAGGTTATATCCGTTAGAAGATTATCTTCTCTACCGTTAACATTTTCCTCCTGCCCATTGATCTCTCTTCTGCCATCTTGCGTTGCAAAGTGAAATTTCCTCTTCGTGTATTGATGCAGCCTGACACGTTCTTCGATATCAATTAATTATCTTGTTTCTCGCTCAATGTTTGTCCAGTAAAGGTAGCCCTGCCATGGTACTTCTGATTTACTTGAAACACTCCCACTATCGTCAAGGTCATGGAATCTCTGATGGTCCTAGATATGGTACGATATGCGTTTGTTATATTGTGTTGTTCTTTGCTATCTTCATGATGTACCGCAGTCACAACTAAAGTCATCATGTACCTATTTAATGTTTATTTTTACGCGACAGTACGTTTTGTCGTACTTACAGCAATGGCGACCATGATTCAAATTTCAACTTTCTGCATTTCGAGGTTGCCAACATAAATAATTATAGTGTAATATTACATGTTTAGAACCGACGTGTGGGAAGTAAACATTATGCATACTATGTACAAAGCTAGTGTTAATATACGAAACAAATAACTGCATCTTAAATGAACTGAACTTTATTAGAAACAATGTAATACCGCGATTGGTGCTACGGCCTCCTTTAATTTCAACTAATAAATATTGCCCACACTGTTAACAAGTATTACTATAAATAATATAATTATCCCTTATTCTTCTTCAGTAATAGATCTTGGACTACATCTAGACGCAAATTTAACCTGGCAAACACAAGTGAAACACATATGTAAAAAGACTTTCTCCATCTTACATTATCTTAGACGTTTCAAGAATTTTCTCCCAGTTTCGTTAAAACAAATCCTTGTGCAGAATCTTGTGTTACCACACTTCGATTATTGTGGCGTTAAATACGTATAATGATCTAAACTATGCCTTGTCGCAGAGACTGCAGCGTGTTCTTCGATTCATTTTCATCCGCCGTTATGACCATATTTCCGAACACTTTAATAACCTCTCTTGGCTCCGTCTTACTGACAGACTAAATTGCACTCTCTTTCACTACTTTTCAAGCTTCTGAATTCCTACACTCCTAGTTACCTGGAGTCCAGATTTGAGAAGTTATCTTCTTACCACAATATTGACACCAGGTCACAAGATAAGTCTGTTAACAATCCCTCTTCATAGCACTTCCTCTTATTCTACTTCCTTCACAGTAGCCTCTGTCCGCTCCTGGGATTTCCTTCCTCAAGATATCAGGGATTGCCGCACTCTTGAAACTTTTAAGTCACGACTATACAGTTACCTGTTGTCTAATAAATAATTTTTCTCTACTTATTTAAATTTGTACTATATCATTAATAATTTGTTCTCTTTTTTTATATATCTTGTAAATATTATATTTAATTCGTTAAATCTAGAGTAAATCAAATACTTACTTACTTACTTACTCACTGGCACTATCGAACCCTTACGTTCATGGCCGCGCGGACATAACCTCTCCATACATCCCTATCCTGAGCTAATGCTTTCCAATCATTCCCTGTATAATCTACTTCCCTCAAATCATAGTTAATATTATTCTCCCACCTCATTCTTGGTCTACCAATTGGGCGTTTTCCCTCTGGCTTTCCTACAAGAAGCTTCCATTCAAGTCTTTCATTCCCCATACGTGCAACATGTCCTGCCCATCGCAGTCTACGAGACTTAACTGTTCTTATTATATCTGACTTCCTATAAAGACCATGTAGTTCATTGTTATGCAGTCTTCTCCATTCACCTGTTTGTTCATCTCTCTTTGGTCCAAAATTTTTCCTAAGTACTTTATTCTCAAATACTTGTAATCTCCTTTCCTCCCTTAAAGTAAGAGTCCATGTTTCGCACCCATATAATATAACTGGTAGAATAATAGTTCTATATATTTTCAGTTTAACGTTTTTTGAAAGGAGTTGGGACGTCAAGAGTCTCTGCAATGCATAATAGCATGCATTTCCAGAATTGAGCCTATGTTTAATTTCTTTGTGCATCTCATTCCTACTTGTGATTATTGTTCCTAGGTATTTGAATTCAGCCACTTCCTCAAAATTTCCCTCATTTGTCATTAGCTGTCCATTTCCATTATATAATGAATTTCTACGTGTGACCATATATTTAATTTTATTGATATTTAGCTCCAGTCCTAATTTCTTAGTATTACTTAATAGTGTGTGCGTGTTGTCCTTTAGTATCTCCTCGCTATCGGCCAATAATACTACATCATCAGCATAAACTAACAGCCTATTAATACCATTCAGTTGTAAGCCTTCCTCATCCTCTAAAGATTTAATGGCATGCTCCAGTACAAAATTAAATAGTAGAGGAGATAGTGCATCTCCTTGCTTCAATCCATTCTGGATTTCAAAAGTGTCCGAAAACTGTTTGCCTACACGCACCCTACTCTTTGTGCCATTTAGACACAGTTGTATAAGTCTAACTTTTTAGGAATTCCGAACTCCAGCAGGATACTACACTGCTCAAAAAAATTAGGGGATATTGTAGAATAACCTATTAAGACTATGTTTTTTTGGAATAGTATTAGATGCAATCACTTTCTATTACTCCAAGATAATGTAAATAAGAGTTTGAAGTTGTTACGTAACCTCGGTACCACACCAGAGGGCAGTGTCTGTACTGTTGATGTGAAAGGGCGGTGTGGGGGTGAATGTTTTGTTGCTGTTTTTAAATTCAGTCCAGTTTTCAGTTAGTGAATGGCTTGCCTTAGGGACAGTGATATCTCGACAATATGATTTACCTGAACCAATGGCATGGAGGGCCATAGGAAGGATGGAAGCTGGACAGACACAACAAGAGGTGGCACAAGCCATTGGGGTGTCTCAAAGCGTGATTTCCAGACTTTGGAATCAATTTCAAAGAACATACCGTTCACAGAAGAGCCGAACAAGGTCGACCAAGGGCAACCACAGCAAGGGATGACCGTTACCTCTTGTTAACAGCCCGTCGGATTAGACAGCAGAATACAACTCAGCTGCGAAATATCCAAAATTTATTTTATTTAAGTTGACAAAGTAAGGGAAAGCTAAGATCTATATATTTAAAATAAAAGTAAACTCAAACAAAATAGAATAAAACTCGGATAATTAGCGTCCAATTCTAATACAGGCTTCAATGGACTGACGAATCTTACGCAGTGGTCTCTCTCTTTTTTTATTTTTTGGGGGTTTTTGGGATATTTTACGATCTGTAAGTCTATGATACGGAATCCATGGTCTTATAGCAATATGCATTTTATATCTCTAGAACAGGCAGCTGATCCACTGCTAAAATCTCCAACCTGGAGGACCAGGTTCTTCTGCTTTTAGAGAATCGAAACTGAGTTATAATACAGCAGCTGTTAGTTTTGGTTCTCTTTGGGTAAAAACAACAGTAATAATATAATAATAGTAAATATGAAATTAAATAACAATAATTATTTATTTCCAGGATTACAATATACATTCATGTGTTTGTAGTTTTCCTTATTTTTTGAAAGATCAGTTTGATTGTAATGTGATTCTTTCAATATTTCTAACAAATCTTCGACTTATTCGAGGAAACAAACAGAAAATCACATTATCAGAGGTTTGTAAATATTAGTACAACAAATATTATGTATAATAATGTTATATACATTTTCAATTATACCACTGGAGATTTGCTGGATATTATGTTTAAAGTAATGTTCTGAAAATATCTGAAAGTAGAGTTGGGTACAGTGATTTGTTCCATTTTGTACTTGTATACAGAACACTTTACATTAGAACCAAACAGAAAGGTTTAACTATTTTGCTATGCATATTTCTTAATAAGTAAGTAATTATATTAAAACATTAATTGAGTAAATATTGGTAAATTAAAAACATAAACACATTAAGAATTAAAATGTAAACTTTACCTATACATGTATTATTAACGGTTGTCCCTTTGTTGTCCTCAGTCTCGCCGTACATATCCGCACGCCTAAGTAAAGAAATCTGCTCCCTGCATGACTTTACTGATATCGCGCCCCGACTGTCCCCGTTCCTAAACAATTCAATGGAAACATCATACCAAAGAATACATATTATATACATTTAATAGTTTTCACAATAATTAGTTTAAAGAGAGAGAAGTGTATAACTAATAAATACTGACTTTACATTTATGTATGTAATAAAACCTATGTATATATGTACTCTGGTAGCATATAATGTGTACAGTCCAGATAATCTAACATATTTAATATTATATTTTGTTGTTTTTAAATAATCATATTTAAACTTGAAGTGTCCTCTGCAAACTGATTTTGTAATTGTTTTTGGAATAAACTTTTATAACAACTGGGGAAAATAAAACATACGTTGTAAACAGTGTTTATTGCAGGAAGTCACAACCGTTTTAATAGCAAATATTTAATGTAAAATTTCCTTCTGAGTATTTCCATTATCATCTTAATGTCCTGCAGCTTTTCTCTAAGATAGTAAATCGAAATTCACAGGTCAAACAAATTATATATTAAATAGCACGGGATTTTCTCTAAATATTTATTGAAAATATCGCATATTCACACGTACATTTGCACACTTGCCGCCGACGTGGCTACTGTCGCATGTAGTTCAGCCGCCCAGTGCACAGTGATACAAAATGTCAAAGTACCGGAAAAAATCAAAATATTTACTTTTTGTTAGAGGGAAAAAAATTGAACAGTTTACTACGGAAGTAAATGAGGTAACAATCTGCCAATGAAATTAACCTTTGTATTAAATTTATTGGACATAATTTTGGGGACGTTAAAATAAGCGTTATAAAAACAGACCTTTTATTTCAATTTTGGTCCAAATATTAACACTTTTTCTAATAATTATTTTAAAGCCACTCAGTACGTATACTTGTGTTAAACAGACTTATGCATTCATACTCTTGGGCAGAGCCCGAGGGACCGCGAGCCTGATAGTCAGACAGCCCGACTTCAGTCCGATTTCAGCCCGACATTCGCCCGATTCTTCCCGACTTCTGCCCGACTTTCGCTCGACTTTCGCTCGACATCCTTCCGAATTCCGCCGACTTCCTCCCGAATTCCGCCGACTTCGCTCGACATTCGCCTGAATTCCGCTCGATATCTTCCCGACTTCCGCAGAACTTCCGCCTGACATTTGCTTGACTTCCAGCCAGATTTCCGCCCGATATCCGACCGAATTCCAGTCCTACTTCCGCTATACGTCTGCCCGAATTCTGCTCCACACCCCCCTAACTTCCACCTAACATCCGCCCGACTTCTGCTCGACTTTCAGCCCTGGATTCCAGCCACGACCTCCAGCCAAGACCTGACTGGAAGTGACTTCCATCCACGACTTCAAGCCTCAACTTTCAGCCACGACTTCCAGCCCCGACTTTCAGCCCTGACTTATTGTCCCGACTTCCGTCCTACTACTGCCCGACGTCCGACCTACTTCTGCCCGACTTCAGCCCGACTTTCAGGCTTTGAATGTTCGAGTGTCGCCAACATCATGGATACAAGTAATAATGAGAACTAAAATACTTGAGGTTATGGTGTGGAAGAATAAAAACTAAGGTACAATGAAAATGAAACTTTAAGCACAGGAAGATGTGTAAACATTAAAAATCTGTGAATAAATAAATTATAATAATAATTATTTTCTAAATTAATACGCTAATCTGTGATTCTAAATTAATATACTATAAAGTATCTCGCAAATAGGTTGTTTCTTAAAATCTGTAATTTACTAATATTTTTCACGTAACAACTAATTAAAAGTCTTCGCATCAATTATGCAGAGTCAGATATTCGTATTCACTTGTAATTTTTAATCTTACGCATATGGATGCATTTGTTAGCCAAATTGTGACTTCCAGATTTTTGCTCCTTTTTCGTAATTGTGGATCACTGTGCAGTTCTTGTATCTTCTTTCCTCACGCCATCCCTAGAATAAAAAAAAAGTCTTAGTAGGTTTTTAATATATCAAGTGTTGAAGAATAGCAAACATAACAATACTTTTCTGTTTTTAAAATGTAACAAAAATCTTACAACATTTTTTACTAAAAATGTGTGTTTAAAAATAAGAAGACTTACGCAATATCCAGCAAATAAGAAAATGAACACTTAGGAAAAAGAAAAAGATTAAGCCGCTTCAAAACGCAGAGTGCCTATTATGACTCACCGCGCATGCTCGAGGTGCTAGAACTATGTTTCACGGGGTAATGCATTGTTATATGTTATAAACACGTTGTATTTAGCTTCAATGGTAAAAAATGGTTAAATATCAATAAAGGAGACACATTTCTAGATATTTACGAGAGTTCGACGTATAAAATATTACACGAATTACGACATTTCGAATAAAGTTCCACTTTTTTTTGCTAAGTGTACATAGAGCTGATAATGTATTTGTTTCTTAAACAATGACTTTATATGTTGTATAATATTTACAGAATTTTGTGATGAGAGGAAATAATGTAAGTCTGTATACATTAACGTTATTTTGAGCGAATTTTCAAATTCTTAAAGTCTTGCAGATCATATCTTTAACTTCAAATCAATTGTTTGTAAATAACTGGGTTCTTACAGTTCAGAGAGTAAATCCTTATTTGCTGTGTAATATCACTTCCATTACATATTGATTGAAAATTAAAATTAAGAAATAAACACATTTGTTTATTTTAATAAGTTATTAATGTATAAATATTAGATCGTATAGTGTTTATATTTTTAATTGTTCGCAGAGATGTTACCTTCTAGTAGTACAATCAGTAATTTTAATTTATTTGAAACTCATCTGTAGATTAGCCTGTCTGTTGGGTTTTGTAGGTCTCGGAAAGAAACAAAATACATCGCTATGGACATGACTCTAAGTTAACGCGCACTTTGGCTGTTACAGGTTAATATTAGCAGATGATGTTAGGAAACATAAAACTGATAGAATTGTATTGAGAACTGTTAACAGGTTGTTTTCTTAAGATGAATGGTTATAGGTTAAGTCATGCTTCAATACCGTCCTCAAGGGAAGAGATCTTTCTGATGTTCTACAAAAAATAGACTGAGAATGCTTCACTGAAACCATTACAGGCTTTAAGGCTTTACCTTATTTGGAAGAAGAAGAATAAGAAAATGATATAAATAAATATACACATATTGGCTCTCAGCTAGTGGTTGGAGGTGATGTTGGAGCCGGTGTATACTGCTTCTATACCATTGGAAATTACTGCTTCAGCTCAGATGGAAAAAATAAATAATTGTTACCTTCAATAACTAAAATGCAAAAACGTTTTAAAATGTAGTCTTTTACTCTGATTTAAAAAATCAGCAATACAGGCTTTGACACACAAAACATCTCTCATGTTCCCATGTTTCAAACATTCAAGCCGTATTCAGAGACTTCCAAAATATCAAGAAAATAATTAAACTTCAAAGGATTCTTTCCCGTTGTGGAATAAAAGGTAACGTAATAGCATACACATTAGCCAAGGCCCGCAACTAAATCAAATCCTTGAAGTTACAGTCAATACAAATGTTAACAAAAAATGTACCAATGCTATAGAAACATCAGCTTTGAAGAAAATGAACACGCCTCTTGCAACTCCCCACCTTGTATAAAAAATGTCAAGGAAAAAATTCAGTTGCAGTGTTTCAAATCTTAACTGGCCATGACCTCCTTGCATAACAGCTACACCAATTTAACATATTCCCAACACTTGGTTGTGTTTTGTGTTGTGATAGCGACAGTGTCATGAATTAGGACCTCATGGAACTAAGTCCTGCTTTAAAAAACTTCCAATTTAATCTGATGGCGAATTATAATGGGGACGTTTACTGATAGGTGACTTTGTTCCTAATGTCAGGGCGTTAAATTATATAAATTTATAACGTTAATGTGACACTGAATACAGTGTGTTGTGCAATAAAAGTTGTAACGATTTATTTTACCAATAATCTCGATTAATGTTAAAGATATAATCTGTAATATTAAGAACTGGATATTTTACCATTTTCTAAATATTGTTCTCCTATAATGCTTACATTATTTTTAACTGGAGTAAAATTCTAAGACACTACATTAAACAGTCATTGACTTACGGATTATGCTGTAATAATTTTAAGGTTTAAAGATTTGAAGTGCTGAAAATTGACGATATTTCAGCAGATGATGATGAAGCACCTCACGAAGTTTTCTTCATGCACTTCGATTGTGATGCTCTGTAAATGGGCGAAGAAAACAGATAATAATTATTTCTTTGCAATCCTGCTAGTGTTCACCACCAGAAATTCACAATAGTTTGCACGTATAATTATCTTCTATAATGATCCAATAAACACTAGAACATAAGAGTACACAATTATAAGCCAATTAAATAATTGAGAACATAAGACTTGTGCGCTATAACTCCAGAATTCACTTAACCAACGAATTGAAAGCAAATTAATTGCATTTCGTAATAATTTAGTAATTATGTAGTAGGTGCCTCTTTTGAACTAGTTCAGTTCAGTGAATTACAACAAAATTATTTACATTATTCTAGCGACGATTCTTATGAACGATCAAGTTATAATAAATAGCAATTTTTCGGGAAGAAGTCATCTTGAAACCCTACAGACAAAATACAACCTAACTAATAGCGTATGCTACATAAAGAAGGACTCCCAGCAAGTAAGTGTCGATTTTTTTCCACGTAATATTATTGGGAGAATAATTGCAAGCATAAATTTGCAGTTTAACGTTTTCTTAAAGAAGTTAGCGTAACGGGTGTCCCTATAATTCGTAGAGATGATTACTACATAGATTCGAATAAAGAAAGGATAAATAATAGTTAAAAAACTAAAGCAACGCGCTTTATTAGAAAACCGAACTAAAAAATGAACAGCAGTTTTAATTTCCAGCACGCTTGGCATACAATTAAAGTGGTCACCAAAAAAATCATCTCCAACACGTCTAGAATAAAACTAGAGTTATCTACAAAAAAAATAATGTTACCATCAAAGGCGTGGGGTGCTATATATCAATTAATATATTTGATAATAAACAGATATTGGTAAAAGTAAAGTCTCGAAGAAGGAAACGTAAAAATCATAAAAGCACCCCACGCTTTTGATGGTAAAATTATTTTCTTTTTGTTGATGACTCTAGTTTTATTCTAGATGTGTTGGAGATGATTTTTTTGTTGACCACTTTAATTTTATCCCAAGCGTGTTGGAAATTAAAATTATTTTTCATTTTTTAGTTTGGTTTTCTAATAAAGCGTGTTGATTTAGTTTATTTAAAATATTATTTACTTTCTTATTTTTAGTTTAATTGATTGGCATAAACCGGAATCCCATGAAAATTTAATTGCTTAATACTCTTCAAAAAATCCTACTGGCCTGATTTGAACCAGCGACCTATGGATTACTGAAATTTTTACCACTTCACCGTTCTAGCAACTGAGCTCTTACAACGATTAACTAAAAAGTCGATAATTCTGCAAACCTATTTACCGGTTTTTATTTTTTTTGATTTTCTGATGATTCTGTCCAGGATTTTAGAAAAAAATATGAAATGATCGTATTGTCATGGGTCCTTTACAAGTATACAAGGTTTCAAGTCCATCCAATGTTTCTAAGTGGGTGAAAATCGTGTTCAAAGATTCCGTTACATAGATACAGGTCCATTACATAGACAGATACAGGTCCATCCACAGTAATTCAGCCCGAAGGCACGTCCTTCACCGCAATCATAGCATTTTCATGCTAGGCTTGCAACTTTACTAGGGAATTGTAGGTGTGGTAGCTTCCCGTTGCTTTCCACACCTGTGTGGATGATGATGATGGCCATATGATTTCGGGGACCATTTGGGCCTTAAAGGTTTCCTTACAGGTGAGGAAAAGCCCGATAAAAACCTCACCGGGGATCGAACCCGGGCCCGCTGTGTGACACGACAGCACGCTACCTCTAGACCACAGCGGTGGACAGATACAGGTGACGCTAATATAGAGCGTGTAAATACACAGAGATTACGTTAGAGTTATGTCAAGTAATATTTTTTTATTATTATTGGACATATATAAATCCTATTTCGTCTTAAGCTATATTAGGATTACAGTTTGTGTTGTGGTACTTTACATAATTTGATCTAAACCTAAAGTTTTATATTAACGAATCTTATTTATGAATTCTACTTTCTGTAAAGGTTTGTACGTAACAAAAAAAAATTGAAAATGATTTTTAAAAAGTTGCTCTTTCGACTTATATACAATTTGGATTAATAATGCCCTCGACTGTCATTAAGGCTGTTACCTACATTGTAGCACAAATAACCCTAAGGCGATTTGATATTTCGCTTAGTTAGTAATTGTCAATCAAGTGAACTATAAACCTAGTAAATTAGGTTATTGCCAAGTCTGCTCCAGTGCTACGGATGTCAGTCCCAAAAAAAATAAAAGCCTGCCCCAGTTGTATGTAATATATAGTGGGTGTCAAAAGTATTCATTCACATCATTTGGATTGAGGTAATTTTATCGTGTAACACTTGAACATTTTATCGAAATTAGCTTTTGGCTGAAGCAGCAAAATTTTTCAGCAATGAAAATCATCCCTTTTACTTACGAGTTCATTTAAAATAGTTGGCTTTATTTCTTGGGATATGTCACTCTGTGGCCACATGCCATTCACTACATTCTCTCTCCCTTGTTTGATGTCAATAAAATATTTACCAATCTTTTTCTTTCCTCATATAGCTTGAGCTCCCGAATAATTCTGTTATATCTTTATGGTTGTTAAGTTTTGTTTAATCTCAGTATTTGTTATGTATCAGCTGCTTGCAATATGTTTCCTGATAATTCTGTTTCCTGTCATTTTGGAGTTGTTTTAGTGGAGTTTTTGTATCGCTCCAGTAGCTGAGCTCCTGATGAGTTGCTTGTATATTATCATATATTTAATGTTTAAATGTATTGTAGGTAATGTGATTAGGAGTGACCACAGGGATCTTCTACCGTGTTCTATTTTTAGCATGGTGTACTTTGTATGTACACCCCATTCTAAATTACTACCCAAAAATATGAAGAAATAGTTAACTTTGAAACTATATTCAGTACTTCCATTAAATAAAACTAAATTTGAGATTTTCTGAATGCTGTTTTTTCTAGTGAAAAGTACACATAGAGTTTTGTCATCGTTTATTTTAGTTTACAATTACTACACCATGTTTCTAATTGTGTTAGCTGCCTTTCAATCGAATATTAACCATAATTATGATTCATATTCGATGCAATAACAGCAATACCATCTGCAGAAACAGAAATATCTATATTTTATTTAATTGGCAAATCGACAGTAAAAATTTAATGTTGGTGACTATTTAACTCATGGTCCAAATGGGAATCAATGATCAATCACGTTTCAATGAACTGTGTTTTACAAGCAATGGCAGTCATGTTACACCTCCATATTTATCGAATTTTGTTTACCAAAATAAAGGAAGCCCCTCCTTTTTTAATATTATGAACAGGTCAGAGCATTATTTTGTAGTGACAGACTCTCGAACAAATACGTTGAATATAGCAAATAATGAACATATTCCTTCGAACTACACATTTGATAATTGTGTATTCAATAATTGTTTTTAAATAATGATTTTTAGGAGTGTTTCTTAAAAAATAATCATATTTAATGTTGGTTATAATATACAGTTTGATGTGTTAGATTTTTCTCCACCAGGGAGCATTCTTACAATATTGCGATCATATTTTGCAATAAATAATATAATATAGTTGCAGTGGATGAACACATGAAACATAACCAAACATTTCTGATTTGTTTCCAAACATCGTCGTTTTATAACTATATTTAAATAATGATTTGTGAGTAAACAGCTTCATTTTATCCGTTAAAAATAGTCCTAACAAATGCCACTCTTTATTTCCAAATCCTCTAGATAAATTGGAAATCACTCGTGGCGTTACTTATGATAATACAGATACCTGTGTTACTCCCGCTGTAATTATTTTAGTTTGGGAGAGGGCACCCGTGTGTGTAAATTTAAAAGATCTGTTATTTAAGTAATCATTAATAAATTTTGTTAAGAATAAAGGGGTTTCAAAACTTGGCACTTTGATGCCAGACATTATCAAAAGTTTTTTAGAAGTTAATTTGTCAGGGTCGTGTTTTCATTGTTAATCGATTCCTTTAATTTTTTCGATAGTTCTCAAAAATTGCAATACTATTGATTTATTTTGACGAAACCATATTGTTGAGTAATATTACTAATGTGGGATTGTAGTAAATTCAAAATAAATTTTTCCAATACTTTTGCTGTAATATTAATCGAACTTAGAGATCTATAATATTGGAGTTTATTTTACTTTTGTTACCTTTAGGAAAGAGAACCAGTCGGGAGGCTTTGCTTTCCAGACGTATATATATATATATATATATATATATATATATACTCTGGGAACTCAATATTGCATTATTTCATTTTTTTTAATATAAGAGATTTTTATTCAAACGTTTCAGCGCTTCATAAGGGATAGTCCCGGAGACTTTTTATTCAGAGTATTTTTAATTAGATTTCGAGTTTAACAGGGTTGGACCAATATGAACTCGGAGTATCTGTAACGTATTATGAAATTGTTCTATATTTTAATTTAGAGGAATGGCGTTTGGTTTCCGGAAGACGGCGGCTGCTGTCAATGATACCGGATAATGATGATGATGATGATTTTAATTTATTTGTTGTAGTAAATTGTTATCGGGTTGAATTGCGTTGTTCTCTTCGAATACCCTTTTCCAATAGTTAGCTATAAATTTACTTCACCTGCGTCCTAATAAATGAGTCGTCCTTGATCAGCTTCCAGTGGGGTATTACAGTTTTCTTATTTTTTTATAGTCTATTAATGAAATTCCAATTATTTTTTTAATACCTTTATTTATTTGTTTCAAAATGTTCATTCTTGTATCCATTGATCTATTTTGTAATTAATGGTATTAGAAAATGAACTACTGGTCTAGGATTTCTGAATTTGTGTCATTATTTCGGAGTTTTTAATAATTTGTAGAATTAAAAAGTTTTTGTTTTATCTTTAAGTTATTGCAGTAAATGGGATTCTTATGATGTGTTGTATTTCCTTTTGTAGTATATTGTGTCGTGTCTGTTTACAGTTTGGTGTAATAATCTATTTCTTATTGTTTGTTTATAGTAGCAGTATGCCGGAGTACCAACATGTTTTGAAATTTAGCCAATCAATATATTTTTCATTTAATAGTCGTCAGAAAAGGGTTTAGAGATCGGTAATTCTAAAAAACACCGGAAAGCAATCCGATTCAAACTGCAGGACACAGAGATTGTTATGTTGGATGTTTTTCGCACACAGGCACATATCTAAAATATCGTGAGCCTCCAGCTGATTGTTCGGATAAATGGCTGCCTCGTCAGGGGTTAAAATATTAAAACCATACATATCTGATAATTCGTCTGTTAACTTTCCCCGAGCATTTATTTTGTTACAGCTCGATTTAATATTTTTGGCATTAAAATTTCCCGTGAATATAATATTTTGTTCCAAATTTATTAGTTCTTTCAGTTGGGATTGATTAATATTATTATTGAGAGAGCTCTACAAAAAAAAAATGTTGCCCTGGATATCTCAGCGAATTTTTATGTTTTCAAGTGCGCAGTTTACGAATATATTCATGAATGTGCTGAATATGCTCTAGGTTTTATGATTTTTGTGTATCTTAATCTTAAAGAGTAAACGGTTTGTTACTAATAAAATGTATGTTTCCAGTCATGATTTGATTTCTGCGCATTTTTTCGTGCATACAAACATCACGTGATCCCCACTCTCACACCCCTCCCTCCGCACATCGGCCGTGATGTCAGTTATTAAAGTACTCACGACGTGCATCTGGATGTGATAAAACAATTCGTCAAAGCGTTGGACAAGAAAGGGAAATGTTTGTAGAAAATTTCCTAAGCTCAGTATGGAAAACTTAAAAGGCGGAATATTTGATGGTCCTCAAATTCGGCAATCGATGAAAGATGTAAATTTTATCGAAGTTATGACTTCCGGAAAGTGAAGGTTGAAAGGGTTTTGTATTGGTAGTAGATAATTTACTAGGTAACTATAAAGCACCAAATTATAAAAAATTGTGCAAAACATGTTGACAAGCTTCAAGATTCTGGGAGCAAATATGAGTATAAAGTTACACTTCTTCCACAATCACCTGGATAGATTTCCGGATAATTTAGAAAATTATAGTGACGAACAGTGAGAGCGCTTTCACCAGGATCTAAAAGTAATGGAGGAAAGGTATCAGGGTACATGGGATCGTCACATGATGGCAGATTACTGCTGGTCTTTAAAAAGAGATTGTCTCCTAAAAAATTATAGAAGAAAATCTTATAATAGGCGTTTCACTGAAATATAACATGGATTTTCGACATTTTTCTTTTTATTTATGTCGGTGTATAATAATTTAAAAAAAACAATTAACATTATAAATATATCTGTTATATTGTTTCATATTTTCCGATTTTTGTAGTGTAAAATGAAAATAAAGATTAAAAAACAGAGCAAATTTCTAAAATCATTGATAGTTTCTGAATAGTGAGCATACATATATCCGAAATTAGTCTTATATCAAGAGCAACAAAACTATTGTTGACCTGTGTATCAGATGGAGTCGATAATTGCGGGTGTGTTAAAATAATAGGGACTTCATTAGTGGACTGTCTCATTATCATTAAAATTAAACAAATTTGTATGGGAGTATGGAATATTTCCTTTAATCAATATGTGTCTGATTTCTTTCCTATGCATTTTGTAGTATTTAATTTTTAAATTTTTATAATTTGATAATTTAGTCTCATTAATTAAAATTATATCTAAATAAATTTTGTTAAATATCATTAGTAAATCATTAATTTGCGTTCTGTGCCATTATCATTAAATTATAATATATTAAGGGTCGTAGCGATTTTCCGTCTGTAATTAACAGACATTAAATTTCCTATTATAGTGAAATTGTCCGGCGCTGTCTTAAGTTTAAAAATAGTTTGTTTGAATCTCGCCACTAACTTTACAATATTTAAATATCTAATAAATTTTTTAATTTTCAAAATATTCTTATATTATTTCCTGGATTCTGTTATTAATTTATATTCAGTTCTATTCCAAATTGGTTTTAAAGTTGGAAATTCTCTCACTCTTTTTGTTAATTATTGGATTTTGTTTTGTCTTCGGAGTTTGAAGGTTCGACATAATTTGTGAAATATTTGGACAATTTTTGCCATTTGCAAGTTGTTCTCCACCCACATATTTTCTTTATATTTTTGCATATTTTTTGGGAGTTCAAATGATCTAAATTGTATTTATTTTTGTCTTTTTAGCAATATTTCTAGAATTAGTATCATTATGTATAACGTCTTCATCAATTTCGTTGTTGAAACTATTTTAACTATTTAATAACGTAATTTCGTTTTTTATTAAAAACGATATAAATTTAGGCTGGACGATAGTGTCGCGATTTTAGGTTTGTTGACCTCACCCACGCAGAGGATTTAAAAAGTAACTTACTTGATATAATACATAGTGATAGCAGAAGCAGCACACTTATCACTCCATGAGTTTAATTTCTTTAAAGGTAGGAAAGGCTTCATTTTAAAGCATAACAACAAAATGTTATCTAAAATAAGGTAAAATAGAATGTTTGTAAGTTTAGAATTAAATTTGTTAAGATATTAAATGAGCTAGCTATGTCAGCCTTTTAAAGGGTGATAAATATGGTATCTGAAAATGTATTTATATTTACCTGATGGAAAGCGTTTGTCATTGATCTCTCGTAGCAGTGTAAACTTACAGACAAAAACAGGTTTGAATTCATTTTGTGTAATATTAATATTTTATTAATTTAAAATATTTTTCAATTTCACGTTAAGTGGCGTTGCTTCGTAACGTACTCGAAAGTTATTGCGTAATTTTTGTTATTCAACAAGGCGCATTTTACACAAATGTTTTATGAAAGTTATCTTCTTTGTAAATTATTAGGGCCAAAATGCTCCCCGAATTTCATCTGGCCATCATTATCATATTCGCTATGCTTAGTAGTAGTAGTAGAACTTTATTAGACAAAGAGTAAGATATTTACAATATTATTTACAAATATCGGTCGCACGGGCAGTAAGCCGTACGTGCTGTTGACAGTCCGTTACAATAGAGTAATAATTGGTACTAGTGTAAAGAAAAATAAACAACAAAAACAGCAATAACATTACAATTACATAAAGAAAACACAATAATAATATTACAATTAAATAATAACACAATAGCATTATACACTAAAAAACATTAACATTACAATTACATAAAGATAAGACATTAATATTACAATTAAATAATAACACAATAGCATTATACACTAATTAATTTATATATAATAGTTAATAATTAATGGTATTGCATTTTGATAACATATATTTATTCATGAATGAGTGTTGTCCTTATTTTCCGCGTTTTGTCCAGAAATTTACCGAGGTTTATCCAATTTTCTGGATTTACCAATAACTCGTAGCATGCCAATCTTTCCCGATTTGAATTTAGAAATCTTTACGGTAATAACTGACGTCTCCAATATTCTAAATCATTACATTTTCCTAATATATGTATCTCATCTTCAAAGTTCCCGCACATTGGACATATTCGCATATCGAGATCGTCGCTAATTTTTAGAAATTTCCATGCCCTAGCCTAAACCAAGCAAGCCCTGATCTCTCCTTAAATCCTAGGTTGAGTATATACGATTCTTTTCCCCAGACGTGTTTTAGGTCTCTTTGTAAACACAGTGAGCGTTTTGCTGTACATTCGGTGAAAGTATCTTGTTGGTTTATATCTAAGTACCTCCTCCTTAATTTTCTCCACACGTTCTTGCGATTTTCAGTCCCTTTTTGCCATATCCAGCCCATCCTAATCTTTTGGAGTTCTCTCCTAACCTCGTCTGCCCAAAATTTAACATCTATGTTTTTAATTTGGTGGTCGTAACAAATTGCTCTAAGCATTGTTTGTTCACCTTGGATTACTCGCAACCAGTATTTGAGTACACGAATTTTACAGTTTATGTCGTCCTGGAATGACCCGAATTCATATAAAATTCCACAGTTAGAAACGGCCTTACTAAGTCCTGTAATATATTTTAGAAAATGCATATATACCTTATTTAGTATTTCCGTTCTTTGGAAAACCAAAATCTCACTGCCATAGTGCATTACTGGCCTGACCATGGCTCCATACATTTTTTCTAATGTGCTGACTGGAATATCAGGCACTCGACCCAGAATACCGAGTACACTGTTAAGTTGTCCCCTCCCTTTAAATAATGCTATATCAATATGCTTTTCCACTTCCCGTTCATTTTCAACGTCGTACCAAGATATTCAAAATGTTTCACGTTTTGAAGTACTTGATCTCTGTATTTCCATTCCTCTGCTCTACCATAAACCGTCCCATTTTTAAAGGTCATTGTTTTTGTCTTACTAACATTTACAGTCAGTCCCCAATTCCTAAGGTATATTTCCAGTAGGTCAAGACCTTTTTGCAAACCCTTGATTGTCTTGGAACAGATAATTAAATCATCTGCATACAACAGGACTGGGACTTTAACATTTCTTATCTCCGGAGCCTCAATTTCTCCTTCTAGCATTACGTCTACAATATCATCAACGAATAGATTAAATAGCATTGGTGATAAAATGCAACCTTGTCTCACTCCACGATTGGCTTCACTGCTCTCTGTAATGTGCCCTTGGTCTACTTTTATACAAAATTTAACATATTTATAAATTGACATTAAAGCATGTATCATTTTATGAGACAATCCTTTCCGATTTAATTTTTCCAAAGTGCGCTTCGGTCCACAGTATCAAATGCCATCTTAAAATCAATGAATGCACAAAATAATTTACCCCCCTTCATTTTCAGATTGTCATCAATTAATGTTCTCAGAACAAATACGTTGTCCACCGTGGAGTACACTTCTCTAAAACCTGCCTGATATTTTGAGAGCCTATTGTTCTCTTTAGCCCATTGTCTTATTCGTTCGTAAAGTACTTTACAATATATTTTTCCGAACACTGACAAGAGACAAATTCCCCTGTAACTTTCTGGTATCTGTGCCCCACCTTTCCCTTTGTATAGCGGTTGGATGACACCTGTCGCCCAGGCTTCCGGATAATCTCCTCCATTAATAAGTTTGTTGAACGCAGTTTTCAAAACGTCTAATAATTTATTGGATGATATCATATTTTTCAAGAATTCCCCTGGTATTCCATCAATTCCAGCTGATTTACCATTCTTTAAACATTTAATGGAAGAAACCACTTCATTTTTCGAAATATCCTGATCCAGTAATTGAATATGAATTGGGTCAGGGATCTCAACTATATTTCCTTGATTATATCTTAACCTCTCATTTCCCAGCACCCTATCAAAGTAACTTCTCCATTCCCCGGGCGTTATTCTTGTCCGATTTATGGACTTTACTTTGAGTTCCTTTACCGCTTTCAATATGTCAGCAATGTTCCCTCTTTCAGTCGCGACTCTCATTTCTTCGGATTTCTTATTTTGCCATGCTAGTTTTGTTTCTGCCAATAATTATTTATATTCCTTTCTCTCTTGCGCATAATTTTTTCTGCTTTCATCTGTGCTTTCTTTTCTAAACTTTAAAAGACTACTTTCGATAAACTTCTTCTTCTTTCTACATGCATTATTGTACCACCCTTTGTCCTTCTGGTTCATTACGTATTTAACCTTGAATTTTTCCCCTGCTTTTGAAAACATTCTCTCAAAGTTTTAATAATTTCCTCCCCGCTAAGATCATTTAATTGCAGATCCTGTATTAGCGTTTCCAAACTCCTGATAAATTCTTCTCTCAGATCCTCAAGCCACCTGAAACGCGTAATTGGCCGCAATATTGTTGCCACCTCATCATTAGCTGTCTCACTAATACGTTTCATATTTAAAATAAGTTTGTTTGGGAAGTGGTGTGATTCTATTCTGGAAACTATACAGAAATTACTTAGGACTGGAATCATGTCTTGTGTGCATATTGAATAATCGATTACGCTACCTCCATTTTTATTAATAAATGTCAGTTCTCCATTTTTATCTTCCCCATATTTCCCATTCAGAATTTCAAGTTCAAATGCATCACAAAAAGCTAACAATTGGTTTCCTTCTGAATTTAAAATCTTATCTTTGCTTCTCCTACCCTCACCTCGTGTTTCATTATCATGTGATTTTATAGTGATATTTTCCCTCCCAATCCTACAGTTAAAGTCCCTTAAAATTATTATTCCCGCTTCCGGAAACCTATCTTTTATTTCTGCCAACGAGTCAGACAATTCAACGAAAAAATTTGGATTCGCATACCTGGAATTTAGTGGTTGGCGGTAAATAGACAACATACACATTTCTGCTCTTTCTATATGGTAATATATACAAATTGCCTCTTTTAAAGCAATATCTACCTTTTTAATATATGGGTCTAAGTTAGCTTTATATAAAATGGCAACACCTCCTGGATATCTACCTCTCTTTCCTCTCTTTTGATTACCCTTAAAATAACCTTTCATATTACATAGATTTACGCATTCATTAGCTTTTAACCATGTTTCTCCTAGAGCTAATATATCAAAAGTCTCAATAAACTCTACACATCTGTCCATTGAAAGTTTTTGTTTTAACCCTTCGATATTCCATGAACCGACTGTCAACAAACCCTATTGTGTTCCCTTGTCATTAGTCTTACCTGTATTTTTCGAACTTCCCCCTCTCAATAGTTCCTTTTCTGCGGGTAAATTCAGAAGTCTTAGTGATTTTCTTGTTGGAGTTCTTGTGTCCGCCGGTCGTTCACCTCTTAGAGATGGGGTATGCTTTTTGCGTTCGGCCGTTTTTTGCTGTATGTTTATTGGATTCCTGGGAGTTAGTATCGTAGTGCTCCCTCTCTCTTTCTCTCGTGTAGAATTTTCTCCCTCCTCTGCCCCTGCTTAGTATGAATGTGTGTGTAAATGGTGTGTTTCGTCTTAATGTTGTGTTGTCTTGGAGGAGGCCCTGGTATTGAGATGATCGCTCATTTAAGGACGCCCACCTTGTACTTGTGTGCTTAGAAAAGTATGTGTGTGATCCATTGTTAAAATCCTTCTCCGGACAATTGTTGCGTCTGAAAGGCCCGCGTGACGTGCGGTACGTGAACGTACCCTACGTACAATGTGTGACGTTAAACTACGCTAATGGAATGGACTTAGGGCCCAACGGTCCCCGAAAATCATCCGGCAATAATCATCATACTAATCATTATCATCCTACACCGGTGTGGAAAACAATTGATAGCTACCATACCTATAATTCCCTGGTAAAGCTGCAAAGTAAAATATTAAAATGCTATGATTACAGTGAAAGACCTGCCCCCGGGCAGAATTACTATGGATGAATTAACTATACGTAGCGGAAAAGCCCAATATCGAATAAAATAACAAATTGCATTTAATGTTCTCGTGGAATCCCTTGTTTAAAAATTCTCAGATCACAGCTTTATCTTCATAAAAATATAGACCGAGATTATTGTTAGAATTTGCAATAACAATCAGATCATCGACATTTATGAAATGTGTTGTAAGATTTGTTTCCAATCCCGTAATTCCATTTAATATAGAATATCATTCTTCGGTATTTGTATAATATAACATACAGAATGCCCCAGAATTCGACCTATTAAATCGGTGGGATTGCAGAGTGTACCTAGACAAACATGGCGTGTTTAGTGAGTTGTGTCTTAACTACACAATATCCCAAGTCCTGCATTGGGATACATTGCACCACTTATAGCTGTGATATAAATTGGGATTATGTGCATTTTACCTAATATATCTCGAGAAAGACGTGTATATACAGTAAAACTCGCTCAAAGCGGAATCGCATAGGACCATTTTTTTCTACATTGGACAAAATTCCGCATTATAAAAAACTAAAATGTATTATTAATCTTATATTACATGGCACCGTGTATGTCTTTTTACGTACTTTGGAGTAATTGAACTCCCGCTGCGTTGAAAAATGTAGTACCGTGTGTACGAACGACGTCGACGATTACGCGCGAAAAAACAGTCCCGTTTTGTCTCTTAGGCGCGAAGTTTCCGCTCACTAACTACACTTTCGTCCACATCCTCTCATTCCCTGCAAATTTCATTCCACATTACATTGTGTCGTCCAGCCAACCTGAAGATACCTTGAAATCGTTATTCCCTAGGGATTTAGCAACAGTTACAGCTTCAATTTGGAGCACCGGTCCGGAAATTAGGAGATTTCACTTTTTCGTTTAATGACAATTATACACACGTTTTAGCCATCTTTATTCCGTAAATTCAGAACGCTACCTGAGAAAGATCAGTCCCAGAACTTAAACTGATTTAGAGTGTAATCGTTATTTGTAAGAGAGGTATCTGCATTTCGCGTAACGGGTGTGCGGTCCAAAATTGAGGTTTATGTAGAATCTCTATTTCACCCGGCGGCAGGAATCATTCCTTATTGTTTTCTTGGCCTAATGGGAATTCAATAAAGTGAAAACTAATTTATCTCTCTGTCTTTCCGCTTATATATTTTTCATTAATTTTGAAGAAATATATCCTTTCGTTTCCACGTTGGACTGATTCCGTTTTATGCACAATAAATATACGTACATAGATATTATTTCGGCTCGGCGGGACATACGTTTGTTTACATTGTAATAGCTTTCCGCATGTTTTCATGCTCCTGTTTAAACCAGTTTTACTGTACTAACTTTTTTCATGAGATTTCATTGTGTTTTTATAAACTTCATTGTTTTCTTAACTTTTACACCAAATTAACCTAATCGATGATAATGATCAAGGGAAACAAACAACCTAAAATGTATAATTTCGAAGTGTGATAACAAATAAACGGCCTGCAATCAAATCAAAAAAATATTGAATTATGAAAAGTATTGATAAAATTATATTTCAAACAATATAGCAAATGTTCATATAATGATAATGTAGAAAGTGAAAAATACAGCGCCTAAGACATTACGCCTTGTCGCAGAGCTACTGAACATGCCCTGATTCGTGTCTCTATGCAGAAGAAATTTACTCACTGGATGTCGGCTAGGAACATACCATATATAACATTTTGGGAATCCGACGGTTGACCATTTATCACACGTCTACCTCTCTGTTATACCAAGTGCCTTGCACACTTATCGCTCCATGAGTTTAATTTACTTTAAAGAAAGGAAATGCCTAATTTTAAAGCATAATAACAAAATTTATCTGAAATAAGGTGAAATAGACTATTTGTAAGTTTAGAGTTAAATTTGTTACGTTATTGAATGCGACATTTAAACGATGATAAATGTGTTATCAAAAAATATATTGATATTAACCTGATAGAATTCCCGCGCCGTAGCCGAGTGGTTAAGGCATAAAGCCTTGGCGCAGAGCTACGGGACTTGCGCTGGTTCGAGTCTCCATGGGGGACAAATTTTCTCATGGTATTTCGGCCAGTATGGGACCGGTGTCCACCCTGCATCGTGAGGCATTTGGGTAGCTACAATAAGTAGCTGTTCCAGGTTGAGAAAACCAGCTATAACGGCTGGGGGACTCGACTTGCTGACCACATGTTACCCCTACACCGGCTGATCATCTACCTCTGTGACTGAACATATGGATGAGATGCCAGCAGCCGGCTGGTAGGCTAAGGGCCTTCTAGGCCTGTCGGACAGGAGTTTTTTACCTGATAGAAAAATGCGTTTGTCATTGATCTACCCAAAATTCTTAACCGTATAAACTTACAGATAAAACAGTTTTGAATTCAATTTGTGAAATATTAATATTTAATTAATTTAAAATAATTTTCAATTTCACATTTAGTAGCGTTGCTTCGTAACGAATCCGTACCTTATTGCATAATTTTTGTTATTGAACAAGGTGCATTTTATACAAATGTTTTATGAAAGTTATCTTCTCTTTTAAATTATTTGGCAATATTGTCCCCGAACATCATCTGGACATCATTATCATATTCGTCATGTTTAGTATGAATGTGTGTGTGAATGTATGTTTCGTCTTAATGTCGTGTTGTCTTGGAGGTGGCCCTGACATTGAGCTGAGGTCCACCATGTCCTGTGTGATTAAAAAAGTGTGTGTGTGTGTGATCCATAGTTAAAATCCTTCTGTGGACAAGTGGTGCAACTATGAGGCCCGGATGTCCTGTGGTACGTTAAAGTACCGTGCCTACAAAGTGTGAGGTTAAACTAAGCCAATGGAATAGAAATATATGTATTAACTATACATGGTGAAAAGACCCATATCGAATAAAACAACAAATTACATTTAGTTTTCTCGTGGAATCCCTTGTTTAAAAATACTCAAATCACAGCTTTATCTTCATAAAAATGTGACACTAAGTTAAAAATTTGTTAATTTGACATTGGGTGCAAGTTCTCAGGAAAGTGTTTGGACCAAAGAAGATAGATAAACAGGCGGTGAATGGAGAAAACTGCTTAACAGTAAAGTATATTATCTTTATAGGAAGCCAGATATAAAACAAGTACAGTTAAGTCTCGTAAAAGAGTTACCGCTCGTAGACTAGATGGGCAGCAAATGTGTCAAGAATGGGGAATGGAAGAAGCCTCGAAACTTCTTTATCGTAAAACCAGAGGAAAAACGCCAAGTTGGTAGGCCAAGAGTGAGGTGCGAAAATAACATTAACCATGATTTGAGAGAAGTATATTATACAGGAAATGATTTGAAAACATTTCAGAATAGGGATGTATGGAGAGCTTATGTCGGTGAAGCCATGAACCTACGGGTTCGATAATGCTAGTTAGTTAATTAGTTAGTATTTAATTTTCATGATTTGTCCTTTATTTCCTTCTTCTCCTTCTTGTAGACAATCTTGTTGGACTAATGATTAACATGCGTCCAGCGTCACGAGTTCAAACTCTGTGGATTTAAAGGACGTATAAATACTGAGTACCGGTTCCGTCGCTTCGGTACTGTGAATATATTTACGGCACGTAAAAGAACCTCACGTTTGAAGAAATATAACTCGGAGCAAAATATTTTGATCCTTTCTCGCTCAGATTTGAATTGTACATTAACCCGTTGGGTGGGCGTTACGTGAATATCCGTCTCAAGAAAGCCTTCACTCGGTGGGAGTTACGGATATATCCAACGAAATATATATTATTTTTTTTATAAATTATTTGGCGATGCAGGAACACAAAATTTTGAAGATCTGTTCTGTATGGGTATGACATCTAGTGTGATTTTTTTCAACCCCCTTTGACCGGTCTCTTAACAGTTTCTTATTACGAGAGTTAAAATCACATATCATGTATGCGCACAAGAACGGACTAACATATATCGGTAACTGGCCAGCTATATAACATTCATGATAAAATATTATTCACTAGACGTGTTCAGAAAAAAAAACAGACATCATCTGTTTGCTCAACATAATATATCTTCCAACTCAGATTAGCCTTAAACCTTAATGCAAGAACGGTCTAAGTTAATGAAAAAATAATAACTCTGGTACAGTTTCTTGTAACTTCTCATTCACACGTTTAAATGAGAGGTCTGTCTTTTATCACATTAGAAAAATATTGCACAAACATTCAATTGGGGTTGCTAACTTTTACCCTCCATTCTCCAGTCTTGAAGTAACTAGTTCAAACGTCTTATTTCGCTCTAGTTTTTTTTTCACTTCATCATAATTTTTTATAAGCTACTTACAATTTACTGAAAATATGAGTGTTTTCTAAAATGAAGTTATGTAGCATTCATAATACTAACAACAATAATAACCAGTGACTTCTCAACACACCAGTGTTCAATAACGCCACTGATAATATCTGATTACGTCAATAATCACTATTACTACAATAAAAACTACTAATTGTACGGATATATATTTTTACGGTATATTAAAGATCTAAAAATAAAAAAAATGTGATTATTTGTAATAACTCAAAACTGACAGTATTTAGTAACGCCACTGGTCATATGTGTCGTAAAATTGTAATATTTACACAGTGTTAAAAGAGATTGTATATTTACATTATAAACTTCGGAGTAAATTGCCAATATAAATTTATTTATTTATTTATACATATATCCTAAATGCTTAGTTTATATCGATGTAAGACTTGAAACAACGCCACTGATGACAGACACCTTGTAAGGCCAGAGTTAACATTTATTGCATTTAAGAGATTTGCATACTTTTTAATATTCATTACATGTAATATAAATAATGTTTTCCAAATTACTTTAAATTGAACACGAGAAGACACTTGTGCCGTTTTTGTACTAAAGTTGAAAAAAATAAAAATATGAAATTTCGATTAAAAAATATGACCATATGAAAGAGAATGGTTGTTTTGTATAATATTTGATGGATATGTTACAAATGTTTACTCCCTGTATTTTTTATAATATTTTAAATTAAAGGAAGAAAAGGCTCCCCACAGAGCTGTAGAACTGCACTAGCTAGGTCCCCAGTTAAGGGTTAATGATCTTAAATGTTAAAGAGCGTCTTTAAATATATATAAAATATCACTGAATGAATATTTTACGTTTCTAAACTTTACCCGACTGTGCATAGTCTAGCTTCTTTTTGTCGGAATATTGTGCAGTGGGTTCTAACATCCAAACTCAAACTTCGAAGACTATGATTTATTTAAGGTTATATCCCGTAGTAGATTATCTTCTCTACAGCTAATGTTTTCTCCTGCCCACTGATCTCTCTTCTGCCATCTCTTGTTAGAAAGTCAAATTTTCTCTTCCGGCATTGATGCAGTTTGACACGTTCTTCGAGATTAATTAATTATTTTGTTTCTCGCCCACGGTTTGTCCAGTAAAGGTAGCTCTGTCATTGCACTTCTGCCAAGGTTATTCTCATTTAGCTCGAAGCACTCCCACTATCGTCAAGGTAATGGAATCCCTGATGGTCCTAGATACTTGTTTAGGATTGTTATTAATTAAACATTTCCTCTTTCTAACTTAACATTGGGTATGTTATGCGTTTGTTATATTGTGTTGTTCTTTACTTTCTTCATGATGTACCGGAGTCATCATGTACCTAATTAATGTTTATTTCTGTTTCACATTTATTTTCATCCGCTCAGCACAGAAATTGTGGTCCAATTGTGGTGAACATAACAAAAGTGGTTAGGATAAAATAAACAAAAATAGAGGATCTATGCTAATAGATTTGAAGTACTGGAATCTTCAGATGACAATGTGGCAAACGAAGAAGAAACTGATATAAATAAAGAATGGGAGGCTATAAGAGATACTATTAAATTGTCAGCATCAGAAAGCATTGTTTGTTTAAAAAAGAGGCAAAACAAGAAATGGTTTGATGAGGAATGTGCCGACATTGTAAGGAAAAGAAAGCTAGCAAAAATTAAATGGTTACACGAGCCAAATGAGGTAAATTTAGAGCAATTGGGTAGTGTTAGACGGGAAACCACCAAGTTACTAAAGAGTAAAAAGAGGGAATATTTGAGAGAGAAGATTAATGATCTTGAAATGAATGCAAAAAATAGGAACATTAGAGAATTATATCAGGGAATTAGTATAGAGAAGAAAGGGTTTCAGGCTAGAACAAACATAATCCGGAATGGAAATGGGGATATGATTGCAGATTCCAAGAGTATATTAAATAGATGGAAAAGTTATTTTAATCAGCTATTAAATGTACATACAGAACAGGACATTGAGGAGGATAAGTTACAGACAGCAGAAATGCTAGTCGCAGAGCCAAGTGCATTAGAGGTTGAAATGGCAATTGAAAAATTGAAGATGTATAAAGCATCAGGTTCAGATGAGATCCCAGCAGAACTGATAAAATCAGGGGGAGAAAAAAATTGATGGACAAGATACGCTGGTTGCTTAGTATGATTTGGGAAAAAGAAGCTCTTCCAGATGAATGGAAGGAATCAATTATCGTACCAATTTATAAGAAAGGAGATAAAACTGATTGCAACAACTATAGGGGCATCTCATTACTTTCAACTTCGTACAAAATTCTAACAAATATATTAGTAAGCAGACTTACTCCCTATATTGATGACATTCTAGGAGATCATCAATGTGCATTTAGAAGAAACAGGTCTACAACAGATCAGATTTTAGTATAAGACAGATTTTAGAAAAGAAATGGGAATATAATGGTACTGTACATCAACTATATGTAGACTTCAAAAAAGCATATGATTCAATTAAGAGGGAGAAGTTATATAGTATCCTGCTGGGAGTTTGGAATTCCTAAAAAGTTAGTTAGACTTATACGAATGTGTCTAAATGGCTCAACGAGTAGGGTGCGTGTAGGCAAACAGTTTTCAGACACTTTTGAAATCCAGAATGGGTTTAAAGCAAGGAGATGCACTATCTCCTCTACTATTTAATTTTGTACTAGAGCATGCCATTAAATCTTCAGAAAATGAGGAAGGCTTACAACTCAATGGTATTAATAAGCTGTTAGTTTATGCTGATGATATAGTACTACTGGCCGATAGCGAGGAGATACTAAAGGCCAACACGCACACA